>CAXITT010000119.1:850305-860562 GCA_964033795.1 Lymnaea stagnalis
TATCTATCTATCTATCTATCTATCTATCTATCTATCTATCTATCTATCTATCTATCTATCTATCTATCTATCTATCTATCTATCTATCTATCTATCTATCTATCTATCTATCTATCCATCCATCCATGTATCTATCTATTTATCTGTCTATTTATCGATATATCTATCCACCTATCCATACATACATCCACATCCATATATCTATCTATCTTTCCATTAATGTATCCAAATAGTTATCTATATATATATATATCTATATATAATATATATATGTATTTATATGTATATATATATATATATATATATATATTATATAATATATATAAATATCAATATATATATATTATTATATATATATATATATATATATAATATATATATATATATATATATATATAATATATATATATATATATATATATATATATATATATATATATATATATATTATATAATATATATAAATATCAATATATATATATTATTATATATATATATATATATATATAATATATATATATATTGATATTTATAATTACGCATTCTTCCTTATATCACTGAATCAGAGTTTGCCATTTTCCAACACCCAGTTTCCTAAATTTATGTTTTGCAATAAAGTATTCTATACTTTGATGTTTGTGGACATTGGCAATAGGAAGGAGTTGCTTTGTTCTCTCACACATTCATCAATATGTAGGCAACTATCAACAACTTTGTAAACTAACTTAGTAGAATCCTTTAAAAAAATTGAAATGATTGTTAAGATCTGCCCAAAATTTTTAGTGCATTTTGTATATTTATTTCATTGTTTTTATTTCTGTGATTATCATTTATATTGAAATTAAGTTGTATCTAGAAATTAATAAAAATTCATGTACCATGAAACAGTTTTGAACTTTTTTTTTAACCAGGTTTGAACGGCTTTTAACTTGTTTTAACGTCTTTTAACTTCTTTTAACTGGTTTTAACTGCTTTTAACTACATTTTTATGTGTGGTCCGAACACTTGAGAAACTCTGCATGTTAAAAATTTTAATTTAAAAAAAACAAACTTTTTGTCATGGTAAATAATCAAGAACAGACCTATGAAACCAATCGTAAGCTTTTTAACGCCAATGCAAAAAGATGCATTGGGAATTACTGATAACTATTGAAAAACAATTTTAAAAATACATATTGATTTTGAAGAAAAGGTTAAAAATGCAATATTATATATGTTTAGATTTTTTTTATTTAAAAAAAAAATCTATTCGGAAATGAATAAAGACTACATACAATTAAATAAAGCTACATAAAATTAAATAACGGCTACACATATTAAATAAAGGCTACATACAATTAAATAAAGTCTACATACAATTAAATAAAGGCTACATACAATTAAATAAAGGCTAGATACAATAAAATAAAGGCTACATACAATTAATTAAAGGCTACATACAATAAAATAAATGATAACATACAATAAATAAAGGCTACATGCAATAAAAAGAAAACTACATACAATTAAATAAAGGCGGCATACAATTAAATAAAGGCTACATACAATCAAATAAAGGCTACATACAATTAAATGAAGGCTACAAACAATTAAATTAAGGCTACATACATTAAAAAGGCTACATACAATTAAATAAAGGCTACATACAATCAAATAAAGGCTGCTTACAATTAAATGAAGGCTACAAACAATTAAATTAAGGCTAGATACATTAAAAAAGTCTAAATACAATTAAATAAAGGCTACATACAATTAAATAAAGGCTACATACAATTAAATAAAGGTTACATACAATTAAATATAGGTTACATACAATTACATGAAGGCCTCATACAATTAATTAAAGTCCACCTACAATTAAATAAAGGCCACCTACAATTAAATAAAGGCCACATACAATTAAATAAAGGCGGCATACAATTAAATAAAGGCTACATACAAAAAAACAAAGGCCATATACAATTAAATGAAGGCTATTTACAATTATTGGAGGCACCATACAATTTAATAAAGGCTACATACAATTAAATGAAGGACACATACAATTAAATAAAAGCTACATATATTAAAAAAAGGCTACATACAATTAAGTAAAGGCTAAATACAATTAAATAAAAGCTACATACAATTAAATAAAGACTATATACACTTAAATAAAGACTACATACAATTAAGTGAAAGCTACAAGCAATTAAGTGAAGGTGAGATACAATTAAATAAAGGCTAAATACAATTAAATGAAGGCTACATACAATTAAATAAAGGTGACATACAATTAAATGAAGGCTACATACAATTAAATGAAGGCTACATACAATTAAATAAATGCGACATACAATTAAATGAAGGCTACATGCAATAAAATGAAGGCTACATATAATTAAATAAAGGCTACATACAATTAAATAAAGGCTACATACAATTAAATTAAAGCTACATACAATTAAATAAAGGTTACATACAATTAAATATAGGCTACATACAATTAAATGAAGGCTACATACAATAAAATGAAGGCTACATACAATTAAATGAAGGCGAAATACAATTAAATAAAGGCGAAATACAATTAAATGAATGCGACATACAATTAAATGAAGGCGACATACAATTAAATGAAGGCGACATACTATTAAATGAAGGCTACATACAATTAAATGAAGGCTACATACAATTAAATGAATGCTACATACAATTAAATGAATGCTACATAAAATTAAATGAAGGCTACATACAATTAAATGAAGGTTACATACAATTTAATGAAGGCTACATACAATTTAATAAAGGCTACATACAATTAAATATACGCCACCTACAATTAAATAAAGGCCACCTACAATTAAAAAAGCAACATACAATTAAATAAAGGCTACATACAATTAAATAAAGATTACATACAATTAAATAAACATGCTATACAATTAAATAAAGGCTACATACAATTAAATGAAGGCTACATACAATTAATTGAAGGCTAACTAACAGTTAAATTAAGGCTACATACAATTAAATGAATGCTACATACAATGAAATGAAGGCTACATACAATTAAATAAAGGCTACATAAAATTAAATAAAGGCTACATGCAATAAAATAAAAGGCTCCATACAATTAAAAAAAGGTTCCATATAATTAAATAAAGGCTCCATACAATTTAATAAAAGCTATATACAATTAAATGAAGGCTACATACAATATAATGAAGGCTACATACAATTAAATGAAGGATACCTACAATTAAATGAAGGCTATATACAATTAAATGAAGGCTACATACAATTAAATGAAGGCTACATACAATTAAATGAAGGCTACATACAATTAAATGAAGGCGAAATACAATTAAATAAAGGCGAAATACAATTAAATGAATGCGACATACAATTAAATGAAGGCGACATACAATTAAATGAAGGCGACATACTATTAAATGAAGGCTACATACAATTAAATGAAGGCTACATACAATTAAATGAATGCTACATACAATTAAATGAATGCTACATACAACTAAATGAAGGCTACATACAATTAAATGAAGGTTACATACAATTAAATGAAGGCTACATACAATTAAATGAAGGCTACATACAATTAAATGAAGGCTACATACAATATAATGAAGGCTACATACAATATAATGAAGGCTACATACAATTAAATGAAGGATACATACAATTAAATGAAGGCTACATACAATTAAATGAAGGCTACATACAATTAAATGAAGGCGAAATACAATTAAATAAAGGCGAAATACAATTAAATGAATGCGACATACAATTAAATGAAGGCGACATACAATTAAATGAAGGCGACATACTATTAAATGAAGGCTACATACAATTAAATGAAGGCTACATACAATTAAATGAATGCTACATACAATTAAATGAATGCTACATACAATTAAATGAAGGCTACATACAATTAAATGAAGGTTACATACAATTAAATGAAGGCTACATACAATTAAATGAAGGCTACATACAATTAAATGAAGGCTACATACAATTAAATAAAGGTTACATACAATTAAATGACGGCTACTTACAATTAAATGAAGACTACATACATTTTAATAAAGGCTACATACACTTAAATTAAGGCAACATACAATTAAATAAAGGTTACATACAATTAAAAAGGCTACATACAATTAAATAAAGGCTACACTCATTAAATAAAGGCTACATACAATTAAATAAATGGTACCTTCAATTAAATAAAGGCCACCTACAATTAAAAAATTAACATACAATTAAATAAAGGCTACATACAATTAAATAAAGGTTATATACAATTAAATAAACATGCCATACAATTAAATAAAGGCTACATACAATTAAATGAAGGCTACATACAATTAAATGAAGGCTAACTAACAGTTAAATTAAGGCTACATACAATTAAATGAAGGCGACATACAATTAAATGAAGGCGACATACTATTAAATGAAGGCTACATACAATTAAATGAAGGCTACATAGTTAATTTACTTACGATGTATGTTAATTTACTTGGCTACATACAATTAAATGAAGGTTACATACAATTAAATGAAGGCTACATACAATTAAATGAAGGCTACATACAATTAAATGAAGGCTACATACCATATAATGAAGGCTACATACAATATAATGACGGCTACATACAATTAAATGAAGGATACCTACAATTAAATGAAGGCTACATACAATTAAATGAAGGCTACATAAAATTAAATGAAGGCTACATACAATTAAATGAAGGCTACATACAATTAAATGAAGGCGAAATACAATTAAATAAAAGCGAAATACAATTAAATGAATGCGACATACAATTAAATGAAGGCGACATACAATTAAATGAAGGCGACATACTATTAAATGAAGGCTACATACAATTAAATGAAGGCTACATACAATTAAATGAATGCTACATACAATTAAATGAATGCTACATACAATTAAATGAATGCTACATACAATTAAATGAAGGTTACATACAATTAAATGAAGGCTACATACAATTAAATGAAGGCTACATACAATTAAATGAAGGCTACATACAATTAAATAAAGGCTACATACAATTAAATAAAGGCTACTTACAATTAAATGAAGGTTACATACAATTTAATAAAGGCTACATACACTTAAATTAAGGCAACATACAATTAAATAAAGGTTACATACAATTAAAAAGGCTACATACAATTAAATAAAGGCTACGCTCATTAAATAAAGGCTACATACAATTAAATAAATGGTACCTACAATTAAATAAAGGCCACCTACAATTAAAAAAGCAACATACAATTAAATAAAGACTACATACAATTAAAAAAAGGTTATATACAATTAAATAAACATGCCATACAATTAAATAAAGGCTACATACAATTAAATGAAGGCTACATACAATAAAATGAAGGCTAACTAACAGTTAAATTAAGGCTACATACAATTAAATGAAGGCTAAATACAATTAAATGAAGGCAACATACAATTAAATCAAGGCTACATACAATTTAATAAAGGCTAAGTACAATTTATTGAAGGCTACATACAATTAAATAAAGTCTACATACAATTAAATCAATGCTACATACAATGAAATGAAGGCTACATACAATTAAATAAAGGCTACATACAATTAAATAAAGGCTACATGCAATAAAATAAAAGGCTCCATACAATTAAATAAAGGCTCCATATAATTAAATAAAGGCTCCATACGATTAAATAAAAGCTACATACAATTAAATGATGGATACATACAATTAAATGAAGGCTACATACAATTAAATAAAGGCTACATACACTTAAATTAAGGCAACATACAATTAAATAAAGGTTACATACAATTAAAAAGGCTACATACAATTAAATAAAGGCTACACCCATTAAATAAAGGCTACATACAATTAAATAAACGCCACCTACAATTAAATAAAGGCCACCTACAATTAAAAAAGCAACATACAATTAAATAAAGGCTCCATACAATTAAATCAATGCTACATACAATTAAATGATGGATACATACAATTAAATGAAGGCTACATACAATTAAATAAAGGCTACATACACTTAAATTAAGGCAACATACAATTAAATAAAGGTTACATACAATTAAAAAGGCTACATACAATTCAATAAAGGCTACACTCATTAAATAAAGGCTACATACAATTAAATAAACGCCACCTCCAATTAAATAAAGGCCACCTACAATTAAAAAAGCAATATACAATTAAATAAAGGCTATATACAGTTAAATAAAGGTTACATGCAATTAAATTTACATACCATACAATTAAATAAAGGCTACATACAGTTAAATGAAGGCTACATACAATAAAATGAAGGCTAACTAACAGTTAAATTAAGGCTACATACAATTAAATGAAGGCTACATACAATTAAATGAAGGCAACATACAATTAAATCAAGGCTACATACAATTTAATAAAGGCTAAGTACAATTTATTGAAGGCTACATACAATTAAATAAAGTCTACATACAATAAAATCAATGCTACATACAATGAAATGAAGGCTACATACAATTAAATAAAGGCTACATACAATTAAATAAAGGCTACATGCAATAAAATAAAAGGGTCCAAACAATAAAATAAAGGCTCCATATAATTAAATAAAGGCTCCATACAATTAAATAAAAGCTACATACAATTAAATGATTGATACATACAATTAAATGAAGGCTACATACAATTAAATAAAGGCTACATACACTTAAATTAAGGCAACATACAATTAAATAAAGGTTACATACAATTAAAAAGGCTACATACAATTAAATAAAGGCTACACTCATTAAATAAAGGCTACATAAAATTAAATAAATGCCACCTACAATTAAATAAAGGAAACCTACAATTAAAAAAGCAACATACAATTAAATAAAGGCTACATACAATGAAATGAAGGCTACATACAATTAAATAAAGGCTACATACAAATAAATAAAGGCTACATGCAATAAAATAAAGGCTCCATACAATTAAATAAAGGCTCCATATAATTAAATAAATGCTCCATACAATTAAATAAAAGCTACATACAATTAAATGAAGGCTACATACAATAAATGGAAGGTTATATACAATTAAATGAAAGCTACATACAATTAAATGAAGTCTCATACAATTAAATGAAGGCTACATGCAATAAAATGAAGGCTACATACAGCTACATACAATTAAATAAAGGCGACTTACAATTAAATGAATGCGACATACAATTAAATGAAGGCCACACACAATTAAATGAAGGCCACATATAATTAAATGAAGGCTACATACAATTAAATGAAGGCTACATACAATTAAATGAAGGCTACATACAATTAAATGAAGGCTACATACAATTAAATAAAGGCGACTTACAATTAAATGAATGCGACATACAATTAAATGAAGGCGACATACAAATAAATGAAGGCGACATACTAATAAATGAAGGCTACATACAATTAAATAAAAGCTGAATACAATTAAGTGAAGGCTACATACAATTAAATGAAGGTTACATACAATTAAATGAAGGCAACATACAATTAAATGAAGGCTACATACAATTAAATGAAGGCTACATACAATTAAATAAAGGCTACAGACAAATATATAAAGGCCACCTACAATTAAAAAAAGGCCACATGCAATTAAATAAAGGTTACATACAATTTAATAAAGGCTACATACAAATAAATAAAGACGCCATAAGATTAAATAAAGGGTACATACAATTAAATGAAGGCTGCATTCAATTAAATGAAGGCTACATACAGTTAAATTAAGGCTACATACAATTAAATGAAGGCTACATACAATAAAATGAAGGCTACATACAATTAAATGAAGGCTACATACAATTAAATGAAGGCTACATACAATTAAATGAAGGCTACATACAATTAAATGAAGGCTACATACAATTAAATGAAGGCTACATACAATTAAATGAAGGCTACATACAATTAAATGAAGGCTACATACAATTAAATGAAGGCTACATACAATTAAATGAAGGCTACATACAATTAAATGAAGGCTACATACAATTAAATGAAGGCTACATACAATTAAATGAAGGCTACATACAATTAAATGAAGGCTACATACAATTAAATGAAGGCTACATACAATTAAATGAAGGCTACATACAATTAAATGAAGGCTACATACAATTAAATGAAGGCTACATACAATTAAATGAAGGCTACATACAATTAAATGAAGGCTACATACAATTAAATGAAGGCTACATACAATTAAATGAAGGCTACATACAATTAAATGAAGGCTACATACAATTAAATGAAGGCTACATACAATTAAATGAAGGCTACATACAATTAAATGAAGGCTACATACAATTAAATGAAGGCTACATACAATTAAATGAAGGCTACATACAATTAAATGAAGGCTACATACAATTAAATGAAGGCTACATACAATTAAATGAAGGCTACATACAATTAAATGAAGGCTACATACAATTAAATGAAGGCTACATACAATTAAATGAAGGCTACATACAATTAAATGAAGGCTACATACAATTAAATGAAGGCTACATACAATTAAATGAAGGCTACATACAATTAAATGAAGGCTACATACAATTAAATGAAGGCTACATACAATTAAATGAAGGCTACATACAATTAAATGAAGGCTACATACAATTAAATGAAGGCTACATACAATTAAATGAAGGCTACATACAATTAAATGAAGGCTACATACAATAAATGGAAGGTTATATACAATTAAATGAAAGCTACATACAATTAAATGAAGTCTCATACAATTAAATGAAGGCTACATGCAATAAAATGAAGGCTACATACCATTAAATTAAAGCTACATACAATTAAATAAAGGTTACATACAGTTAAATATAGGCTACATACAATTAAATGAAGAATACATACAATTAAATGAAGGCTACATACAATTAAATAAAGGCTACATACAATTAAATAAAGACTAAATACAATTAAATAAAGACTACAAACAAATAAGTGAAGGCTACATACAATTAAATGAAGGCTAAATACAATTTAATGAAGGCTACATACAATTTAATAAAGTTTAAATACAATTAAATGAAGGCTACATACAATTAAATAAAGGCGACTTACAATTAAATGAATGCGACATACAATTAAATGAAGGCCACACACAATTAAATGAAGGCCACATATAATTAAATGAAGGCTACATACAATTAAATGAAGGACGCCATAAGATTAAATAAAGGGTACATACAATTAAATGAAGGCTGCATTCAATTAAATGAAGGCTACATACAGTTAAATTAAGGCTACATACAATTAAATGAAGGCTACATACAATAAAATGAAGGCTACATACAATTAAATGAAGGCTACATACAATTAAATGAAGGCTGCATACAATTAAATAAAGGCTACATACAATTAAATGAAGGCTTCTTACAATTAAATGAAGGTTACATACAATTTAATAAAGGCTACATACACTTAAATTAAGGCAACATACAATTAAATAAAGGTTACATACAATTAAAAAGGCTACATACAATTAAATAAAGGCTACGCTCATTAAATAAAGGCTACATACAATTAAATAAATGGTACCTACAATTAAATAAAGGCCACCTACAATTAAAAAAGCAACATACAATTAAATAAAGACTACATACAATTAAAAAAAGGTTATATACAATTAAATAAACATGCCATACAATTAAATAAAGGCTACATACAATTAAATGAAGGCTACATACAATAAAATGAAGGCTAACTAACAGTTAAATTAAGGCTACATACAATTAAATGAAGGCTAAATACAATTAAATGAAGGCAACATACAATTAAATCAAGGCTACATACAATTTAATAAAGGCTAAGTACAATTTATTGAAGGCTACATACAATTAAATAAAGTCTACATACAATTAAATCAATGCTACATACAATGAAATGAAGGCTACATACAATTAAATAAAGGCTACATACAATTAAATAAAGGCTACATGCAATAAAATAAAAGGCTCCATACAATTAAATAAAGGCTCCATATAATTAAATAAAGGCTCCATACGATTAAATAAAAGCTACATACAATTAAATGATGGATACATACAATTAAATGAAGGCTACATACAATTAAATAAAGGCTACATACACTTAAATTAAGGCAACATACAATTAAATAAAGGTTACATACAATTAAAAAGGCTACATA
>CAXITT010000119.1:880564-892453 GCA_964033795.1 Lymnaea stagnalis
GCGTCTGGTGAGCTGGGGCTCACCTGCCCCGTGCCCGGCGACCGGTCGCGCTCCCCTGCCAAGCGTCTGGTGAGCTGGGGCTCACCTGCCCCGTGCCCGGCGACCGGTCGCGCTCCCCTGCCAAGCGTCTGGTGAGCTGGGGCTCACCTGCCCCGTGCCCGGCGACCGGTCGCGCTCCCCTGCCAAGCGTCTGGTGAGCTGGGGCTCACCTGCCCCGTGCCCGGCGACCGGTCGCGCTCCCCTGCCAAGACTATCTCCTTACAGCTATTTGCATTGGTTGATTTGTTTAGGAAAAGTTTCTAATTTCTTATGCTCAATAGTGCATTGTCGGTGCTGTTGAACACATTATTATAACATTTTGAATTGTGCAGACCTGGTCTAGATTGTCTAGTCATTCAATTTTTAGTAGTGGCAAAAGAATTTTGCTCAAATTTTTAAGAACAAAAAATCTTTTGAAAATAGTAAGAATTCATAAATGTCTTATTTTGTTAACTTTTCAATTTGAAATTACGCCTGCAATTCAAGAAAGGGAGATAACATTGTAGAATTAAAAACGATACAATATTATCAAGGGTTTGCCGCCTTTAATTTATCAGTCGATATTTTGCTAACGTATGTAGTACTTGTTAAGGTGTTTGTAGTGTAAGTGTTTAGTTCTTGTAACTGTCGCATAGGAAGTGAAGAGGGTGCCTCCGCCACCCCCGGACGTCACTTATAATGGGGTGAATGACTTTACCTTGTAGCCACTTTTAAAAGTAAATGTTCTGTATTGGTTAGAAATATGTCCATTATAAACCTATCTTCTAAAACACCATATTGCTCTAACTCTAATACTATAGGTTTGGTATGTACAGAGTCGGCTCAAACTCTGACACTATAGATTTGTTATGTACGACTAAACTTTATTTAATTGTATGTGGCCTTTTTTTAATTGTAGGTGGCCTTTATTTAATGTGTTTAGCCTTTATTTAATTGTATGTAGCCTTTATTTAATTGTGTGGCTCTTTATTTAATTGTATGTAGCCTTAATTTTATTGTATGTATCCTTCATTTAATTGTATGTAGCCTTTATTTAATTGAATGTAGCCTTCATTTAATTGTATGTAACCTTCTTTTTATTGTATGTAACATTCATTTTATTATATTTAGCCTTCATTTATTTGTATTTAGCCTTTACTTAATTGTTTGTAGCCTTCACTTAATTGTATATAGCCTTCATTTAATTGTATTTTGCCTTCATTTAAATGTATGTAACCGTCATTTAATTGTATTTAGCATTCATTTAATTGTATGTAGCCTTCATTTAATTGTATGTAGCCTTTATTTAATTGTATGTAGCCTATATTTAATTGTATGTAACCTTTATTTAATTGTATGTAGCTTTTATTTAATTGTATGTAGCCTTTATTTAATTGTATGTAGACTTTATTAATTTGTATGTAGTCTTTATTTAATTGTATGTAGCCTTCATTTTATTGCATGTAGCCGTCATTTAAATGTATGTAACTTTCATTTAATTGTATGTAGCGTTCATTTAATTGTATGTAACCTTCATTTTATTGTATGTAGCCTTCATTTAATTGAATCTAACCTTCACTTAAGTGTTTGTAGCCTTCAATTAATTGTATGTAGCCTTTATTTAAGTGTATGTAGCCTTCATTTAATTGTATGTAGCCTATATTTAATTGTATGTAACCTTCATTTAATTGTATGTAGCCTTAATTTAAGTGTATGTACCCTTTATTAAATTGTATGTAGCCTTCAATTTATTGTAAGTAGCCTTCATTTGATTGTATGTAGCCTTTATTTAATTGTATGTAGCCTTCATTTAATTGTATGTAGCCTATATTTAATTGTATGTAACATTTATTTAATTTTATGTAGCTTTTATTTAATTAAATGTAGCCTTTATTTAATTGTATGTAGCCTTTATTAAATTGTATGTAGCCTTTATTTAATTGTATGTAGCCTTCATTTTATTGCATGTAGCCTTCATTTAATTGTATGTAGCTTTCATTTAATTGTATGTAGCTTTCATTTAATTGTATGTAACCTTCATTTTATTGTATGTAGCCTTCATTTAATTGTATCTAGCCTTCACTTAATTGTTTGTAGCCTTCAATTAATTGTATGTAGCCTTAATTTAATTGTATGTTGCCTTCATTTAATTGCATGTAGCCTTCATTTAATTGTACTTAGCCTTAAAATAACTGTATGTAGCCTTCTTTTAATTGTATGTAACCTTCATTTAATTGTATGTAGCCTTTATTTAATTGTATGGCGTCTTTATTTAATTGTATGTAGCCTTTATTTAATTGTATGTAGCCTTTACTTAATTATATGTGCCCATTTTTAATTGTAGGTGGCCTTTATTTAATGATTTTAGCCTTTACTTAATTGTATGTAGCCTTCATTTAATTGTATGCAGCCTTCATTTAATTGTATGCGGCCTTTTTTATTTGTAGGTGGCTGTTATTTAATGTTTTTAGCCTTTATTTTAATGTATGTAGCCTTTATTTAATTGTATGTAGCCTTTATTTAATTGTATGTTGCCTTACTTTAAGTGTATGTAGCCTTTATTAAATTGTATGTAGCCTACATTTAATTGTAAGTAGCCTTCAATTAATTGTATGTAGCCTTCATTTAATTGTATGTGGCCTTTGTTTTATTGTATGTAGCCTTTATTTAATTGTATGTCTACTTTATTTAATTGTATGTTGCCTTTATTTAATTGTAGGTTGCCTTTACTTAATTGTAGGTGGTCTTTATTCAATTATTTTTGGCCATTATTTAATTGTATGTGGCCTTTCTGTAATTGTATGTAGCCTTTATGTAATTGTATGTAACCTATTTTTAATTGAATGTAGCCTTTATTTAATTGTATGTAGCCTTTATTTAATTGTAAGTAGCCTTTATTTAATGTATGTAGCCTTTATTTATACGTTTGTAGCCTTTATTCAAATTGTATGTAGCCTTTATTTATTTGTATGTAGCCTTCATTATATTGTATGTAGCCTTTATTTAATTGTATGTAGCCTTGATTTAATTGTATGTAACCTTTATTTAATTGTATGTAGCCTTCATTTAAATATATTTAGCCTTCATTTAATTGTATCTAGCCTTCACTTAATTGTTTGTAGCTTTCACTTAATTGTATGTAGCATTTATTTAAGTGTATGTAGCATTTATTTAATTGTATGTATCTTTTATTTAATTGTATGTAGCCTTTACTTAATTGTATGTAGCCTTTATTTAATTGTATGTAGCCTTTATTTAATTGTTTATAGCCTTTATTTAATTGTATGTATCTTTTGTGTAATTACATGTTGTCTTTATTTAATTGTATGTATCCTTTATATAATCTATGTAGCCTTCATTTAATTGTATATAGCCTTCATTTAATTTTATGTAGCCTTCATTTAATTGTATGTAGCCTTCATTTAATTGTATGTAGCCTTCATTTGATTGTATGTATCCTTCATTTAATTGTATGTAGCCTTAAATTTAAATGTATGTAGCCTTCATTTAATTGTATGTAGCCTTTATTTAATTGTATAGAGCCTTTATTTAAATGTATGTAGCCTTTATTTAATTGTATGCAGCCTTCATTTAATTGTATGTAGCCTTTATTTAATTGTGTTTAGCATTCATTTAATTGTATGTAGCCTTCATTTAATTGTATGTAGCCTTTATTTAATTGTATGTATTCTTTATTTAATTGTATGTAGCTTTCATTAATTTGTATGTAGCCTTTATTTAATTGTATGTATTCTTTATTTAATTGTATGTGGCCTTTATTTGATTGTATGTAGCCTTTATTTATTTGTATGTAGCCCTTATTTAATTGTATGTAGCCTTCATTTAATTGTATGTAAACTTCATTTTATTGTATGTAGCCTTCATTTAATTGTATGTAGCCTTCATTTAATTCGAAGTAGCCTTTATTTAATTGTATGTATTCTTTATTTAATGGTATGTAGCATTCATTTAATTGTATGTAGCCTTCATTTAATTGTATGTAGCCTTCATTTAATTGTATGTTGCCTTTATTTTATTGTATGTAGGCTTTATTTAATGTATGTAGCCTTCATTTAATTGTATGTAGCCTTCATTTAACTGTATTATTTAACTCAGCTGCTCAGTATGACACAGAAGACAATGGAGTCGGTTAAGCACTGGATGACGATAAACAAGCTCAAATTAAATGATGATAAGACTGAGCTGCTCCCCATTGCGACCACTCAGAAGCAAAAATCTGCAAATAACACGACATCCATTACTCTCTCAGGTGTGCGTATTGAGTTAGCTCAAACAGTGCGGTACCTGGGTGTCTACCTAGATGGAAGACTAACTTTTGAAAGTCATATTAACATGCTATGCAAGGCGATTTTTCTAGAGCTGCGCAGGATTAGTCACATCAGGCCCTTCCTAACAATTGATGCAAAAAAGAGACTGATGTCTGCATTTGTGCTATCACGCATGGACTATTGCAATGCTCTTATGGTGGGTCTTCCAGCTACGCTCCTGGATAAAATTCAAATAGCACAGAATAATGCGGCTCGCATTGTTCTCCGCAAACGCAAGTTTGACCATAAAAAAACACTTCTGAGAGAGCTGCACTGGCTGCCAGTGCGTGCTCGCATGGAGTACAAAATCGCATCTTTGTGCTACCGCTGCTTACATGACATGGCGCCGTCCTATCTGAAAGAGCTGCTGACGCCTTATGTACCCACTAGAGAGCTCCGCTCATCCGATAGTGGCAAACTCTCGACACCACGTGTTTGCCTAGAGACTTACGGAAACCGCACTTTCGCATTTGCTGGTCCACTAATTTGGAACGCCCTTCCTATCGATCTCAGAAACAACCAGACACTGGAGTCCTTTAAAACCGATTTAAAGACACATCTATTTCGCAAACACCTTCTGGGATGATTGTCAACATTATTTTCCAGTTAATGCATAATGGCTGTGTTGCTTATGGTTGAAATGGCTAGAAAGACTTTGAGTCCTTTAAAACCGATTTAAAGACACATCTATTTCGCAAACACCTTCTGGGATGATTGTCAACATTATTTTCCAGTTAATGCATAATGGCTGTGTTGCTTATGGTTGAAATGGCTAGAAAGACTTTGCCATTGTATGCTTGTACTTAGTTTTTGTAGTGTTGCGTTTGTTTTAAATGTGGTAAACTATAGATTTGTTTTTTGTTGACTTTGTACCGCGCTTCGAGCCTTTGGGGATGAACCGTGTTTTTAAAATGAACTTTATTATTATTATTATTATTATTATGTATTGTTTATTTAATTGTATGTGGCCTTTATTTGATTGTATGTAGGCTTTATTTAATTCTATGTAGCCTTCCTTTAATTGTATGTCGCCTTTATTTAATTGTATGTTGACTTGAGTTAATTGTATGTAGCCTTCATTTAATTGTATGTAGCCTTTTTTTAATTGTATGTATCCTTCATTTAATTGTATGTAGCCTTCATTTAAATGTATATAGCCTTCATTTAATTGTATGTAGCCTTTATTTAATTGTATAGAGCCTTTATTTAAATGTATTTAGCCTTTATTTAATTGTATGCAGCGTTTATTTATTTGTATGTAGCCATCATTTAATTGCATGTAGCCTTTATTTAATTGTATGCAGCTTTCATTTAATTGTATATAGCCTTCATTTAATTGTATGTAGCCTTCATTTAATTGTATGTAGCCTTTATTTAATTGTATTTAGCTTTTATTTAATTGTATGTGGCCTTTATTTGATTGTATGCAGCCTTTATTTAATTGTATGTAGCCTTTACTTAATTGTATGTAGCCTTTATTTAATTGTATAGATCCTTTATTTAAATGTATGTAGCCTTTATTTAATTGTATGCAGCCTTTATTTAATTGTAAGTAGCCATCATTAAATTGCATGTTGCCTTTATTTAATTGTATGCAGCCTTCATTTAATTGTATGTAGCCTTTATTTAATTGTATGTAGCCTTTATTTAATTGTAATTGTCCTTTTTTGATTGTATGTAGCCTTTATTTAATTGTATGTAGCCTTTATTTAATTGTATGTGGCCTTTATTTGATTGTATGTAGCCTTTATTTATTTGTATGTAGCCTTTATTTAATTGTATGTAGCCTTCATTTAATTGTATATAGCCTTCATTTAATTGTATGTGGCCTTCATTTTATTGTATGTGGCCTTTATTTTATTGTATGTAGGCTTTATTTAATTGTATGTAGCCTTCCTTTAATTGTATGTCACCTTCATTTAATTGTATGTTGACTTGAGTTAATTGTATGTCGCATTCATTTAATTCTATGTCACCTTTAATTAATTGTATGTAACCTTCATTTATTTGTATGTATCCTTCATTTAATTGTATGTAGCCTTCATTTAATTGTATTTAGTCTTCATTTAATTGTATGTAGCCATCATTTAATTGTCTGTAGCCTTCATTTAATTGTATGTAGCCTTCATTTAATTCTATGTCGCCTTCATTTAATTGTATGTCGCCTTCATTTAATTGTATTTCGCATTCATTTAATTGTATGTCGCCTTTATTTAATTGTATATAGCCTTCAATTAATTGTATATAGCCTTCATTTAATTGTATGTGGCCTTCATTTATTTGTATGTGGCCTTCATTTCATTGTATGTAGCCTTTACTTAATTGTATGTGGCCTTTATTTAATTGTATATGGCCTTTATTTTATTGTAGGTGGCCTTCATTTCATTGTAGGTGGCCTTTATTTAATTATAGGTGGCCTTTATTTAATTGTATGTAGCCTTCATTTAATTGTATGTAGCCTTTATTTTTTTGTATGTAGCCATTATTTAATTCTATGCCACCTTTATTTCATTTTATGTAGCCTTTATTTAATTGTATGCAGCCTTTATTTTATTATATGTAGCCTTTATTTAATTGTTTGTAGCCTTCATTTAATTGAATATAGCCTTCAATTAATTGTATGCAGTTTTATTTAATTGTTTGTAGCCTTCATTTAAGTGTATGTAGCCTTTATATAATTGTATGTAGTCTTCATTTAATTGTATGTAGCATTTATTTAATGGTATGTAGCCTTTATTAAATTGTATGTAGCCTTTATTTACTTGTATGTAGCCTTCATTTTATTGTATGTAACCTTCATTTAATAGAATGTAGCCTTCAGTTAATTGTAAATAGCATTCATTTAATTGCATCTAGCCTTCACTTAATTGTTTGTAGCTTTTACTTAATTGTATGTAGCCTCTATTTAATTGTATGTATCCTTTATTTACTTGTATGCAGCCTTCATTTTATTGTATGTAACCTTCATTTAATAGAATGTAGCCTTTATTTAATTGCATCTAGCCTACACTTAATTGTTTGTAGCTTTTACTTAATTGTATGTAGCCTCTATTTAATTGTATGTAGCATTTATTTAATTGTATGTAGCTTTTATTTAATTGTATGTAGCCTTTATTTAATCTATGTAGCCTTAATTTAATTGTATGTAGCCGTCATTTAATTGTATGTTGCCTTCATTTAATTGAATGTATCCTTTATTTAATTGTATGTCACCTTTATTTCATTGTATGTGGCCTTTATTTAATTGTAGGTGGCCTTTACTTAATTGTAGGTGGTCTTTATTTAATTGTATGTGACCTTTATTTAATTTTATGTGGCCTTTACGTAATTGTATGTAGCCTTTATGTAATTGTATGTAACCTATATTTAATTAAATGTAGCCTTTATTTAATTGTATGTAGCCTTTATTTAATTGTATGTAGCCTTCATTTAATTGTATGTAGCCTTTATGTAATTGTTTGTAGCCTTAATTAAATTGTATGTAGCCTTTATTTACTTGTAAGTAGCCTTCATTTTATTGTATGTAGCCTTCATTTAATTGTATGTAGCCTTGATTTAATTGAATGTAACCTTTATTTAATTGTATGTAGCCTTCATTTCATTATATTTAGCCCTCATTTAATTGTATCTAGCCTTCCCTTAATTGTTTGTAGCTTTCACTTAATTGTATGTAGCCTTTATTTAAGTGTATGTAGCCTTCATTTAATTGTATGTAGCTTTTATTTAATTGTATGTAGCCTTTACTTAATTGTATGTAGCCTTTATTTAATTGTATAGATCCTTTATTTAAATGTATGTAGCCATTATTTAAGTGTATGCAGCCTTTATTTAATTGTAAGTAGCCATCATTAAATTGCATGTTGCCTGTATTTAATTGTATGCTGCCTTCATTTAATTGTATGTAGCCTTTATTTAATTGTATATAACCTTTATTTAATTTGTATGTGTCCTTTTTTTGATTGTATGTAGCTTTTTAAGTATTTTTATGTAGCCTTTGTTTAATTGTATGTAGCCTTCAGTTAATTGTATGTATCCTTTATTTAATTGTATGTAGCCTTCATTTAATTGTATTTGGCCTTTATTTTATTGCATGTATCGTTTTTTAATTGTATGTAGCCTTCATTTAATTGTATGTCGCCTTCATTTAATTGTATGTTGACTTGAGTTAATTGTATGTCACATTCATGTAATTGTCTGTCGACTTTATTTAATTGTATGTAGCCTTCATTTATTTGTATTATAGCCTTCATTTAATTGTATTTAGCCTTCATTTAATTGTATGTAGCCTTAATTAAATTGTTTTTAGCCTTTATTTACTTGTATGTAGCCTTCATTTTATTGTATGTAGCCTTCATTTAATTGTAAGTAGCCTTGATTTAATTGAATGTAACCTTTATTTAATTGTATGTAGCCTTCATTTCATTATATTTAGCCCTCATTTAATTGTATCTAGCCTTCCCTTAATTGTTTGTAGCTTTCACTTAATTGTATGTAGCCTTTATTTAAGTGTATGTAGCCTTCATTTAATTGTATGTAGCTTTTATTTAATTGTATGTAGCCTTTACTTAATTGTATGTAGCCTTTATTTAATTGTATAGATCCTTTATTTAAATGTATGTAGCCATTATTTAAGTGTATGCAGCCTTTATTTAATTGTAAGTAGCCATCATTAAATTGCATGTTGCCTGTATTTAATTGTATGCTGCCTTCATTTAATTGTATGTAGCCTTTATTTAATTGTATGTAGCCTTTATTTAATTTGTATGTTTCCTTTTTTTGATTGTATGTAGCTTTTTAAGTATTTTTATGTAGCCTTTGTTTAATTGTATGTAGCCTTCAGTTAATTGTATGTATCCTTTATTTAATTGTATGTAGCCTTTATTTAATTGTATGTGAGCTTTGTTTTATTGTATGTAGTCTTTATTTAATTGTATGTCACCTTCATTTAATTGTATGTGGCCTTTATTTAATTGTAGGTGGCCTTTACTTAATTGTAGGTGGTCTTTATTTAATTGTATGTGACCTTTATTTAATTGTGTGTGGCCTTTACGTAATTGTATGTAGCCTTTATGTAATTGTATGTAACCTATATTTAATTAAATGTAGCCTTTATTTAATTGTATGTAGCCTTTATTTAATTGTATGTTTGCCTTCATTTAATTGTATGTAGCCTTTATTTAATTGCTTGTAGCCTTAATTAAATTGTATGTAGCCTTTATTTACTTGTATGTAGCCTTCATTTAATTGTATGTAGCCTTTCTTTTAATTGTATGTAGCCTTGATTTAATTGTATGTAACCTTTATGTAATTGTATGTAGCCTTCATTTAATTATATGTAGCCCTCATTTAATTGTATCTAGCCTTCCCTTAATTGTTTGTAGCTTTCACTTAATTGTATGTAGCCTTTATTTAAGTGTATTTAGCCTTTATTTAATTGTATGTAGCCTTTATTTAATTGTATGTAGCCTTTACTTAATTGTATGTAGCCTTTATTTAATTGTATAGATCCTTTATTTAAATGTATGTAGCCTTTATTCAATTGTATGCATCCTTTATTTAATTGTAAGTAGCCATCATTAAATTGCATGTTGCCTTTATTTAATTGTATGCAGCCTTCATTTAATTGTATGTAGCCTTTTTTTCATTGTATGTAGCCTTTATTTAATTGTATGTTTCCTTTTTTTGATTGTATGTAGCCTTTAAGTATTTTTATGTAGCCTTTGTTTCATTGTATGTTGCCTTCATTTAATTGTATGTATCCTTTATTTAATTGTATGTAGCCTTCATTTAATTGTATGTCTCATTCATTTAATTGTATGTTGACTTGAGTTAATTGTATGTCGCATTCATTTAATTGTATGTCGACTTTATTTAATTGTATGTAGCCTTCATTTATTTGTATGTAGCCTTCATTTAATTGTATTTAGCCTTCATTTAATTGTATGTAGGCTGCATTTAATTGTATGTAGCCTTCATTTAATTGTATGTAGCCTTCATTTAATTGTGTGTAGCCTTTATTTAATTGTATGTTTCCTTCATTTAATTGTATGTAGCCTTCATTTAAATGTATGTAGCCTTCATTTAATTGTATGTAGCCTTTATTTAATTGTATAGAGCCTTATTTTAAATGTATTTAGCCTTTATTTAATTGTATGCAGCCTTTATTTAATTGTATGTAGCCATCATTTAATTGCATGTAGCCTTTATTTAATTGTATGCAGCTTTCATTTAATTGTATGTAGCCTTCATTTAATTGTATGTAGCCTTCATTTAATTGTATGTAGCCTTTATTTAATTGTATGTAGCCTTTATTTAATTGTATGTGGCCTTTATTTGATTGTATGTAGCCTTTATTTATTTGTATGTAGCCTTTATTTAATTTTATGTAGCCTTCATTTAATTGTATGTAGCCTTCATTTAATTGTATGTAGCCTTCATTTTATTGTATGTGGCCTTTATTTTATTGTATTTAGGCTTTATTTAATTGTATGTAGCCATCCTTTAATTGTATGTCGCCTTCATTTAATTTTATGTTGACTTGAGTTAATTGTATGTCGCATTCATTTAATTGTATGTCGCCTTTATTTAATTGTATGTAGCCTTCATTTATTTGTATGTATCCTTCATTTAATTGTATGTAGCTTTCATTTAATTGTATTTAGCCTTCATTTAATTGTATGTAGCCTTCATTTAATTGTCTGTAGCCTTCATTTAATTGAATGTAGCCTTCATTTAATTGTATGTAGCCTTCATTTAATTTTATGTAGCCTTCCTTTAATTGTATGTCGCCTTCATTTAATTGTATGTTGACTTGAGTTAATTGTATGTCGCATTCATTTAATTGTATGTCGCCTTTATTTAATTGTATGTAGCCTTCATTTAATTGTATGTATCATTAATTTAATTGTATGTAGCCTTCATTTAATTGTATGTAGCCTTCATTTAATTCTATGTCGCCTTCATTTAATTGTATGTCGCCTTCATTTAATTGTATTTCGCATTCATTTAATTGTATGTCGCCTTTATTTAATTGTATATAGCCTTCAATTAATTGTATATAGCCTTCATTTAATTGTATGTGGCCTTCATTTATTTGTATGTGGCCTTCATTTCATTGTATGTAGCCTTTATTTCATTGTAGGTGGCCTTTATTTAATTATAGGTGGCCTATATTTAATTGTATGTAGCCTTCATTTAATTGTATGTAGCCTTTAATTAATTGTATGTCACCTTTATTTCATTGTATGTAGCCTTTATTTAATTGTATGCAGCCTTTATTTTATTATATGTAGCCTTTATTTAATTGTTTGTAGCCTTCATTTAATTGAATATAGCCTTAATTTAATTGTATGTAGTTTCATTTAATTGTTTGTAGCCTTCATTTAAGTGTATGTAGCTTTCATTTAATTGTATGTAGCTTTTATTTAATTGTATGTAGCCTTTATTGTATTGTATGTTGCCTTTATTTAATGTGTGTAGCCTATATTTAATTGTATGTAACCTTTATATAATTGTATGTAGTCTTCATTTAATTGTATGTAGC
>CAXITT010000119.1:895970-908522 GCA_964033795.1 Lymnaea stagnalis
TTAATTGTATGTAGCATTCATTTAATTGTATGTAGCATATATTTAATTGAATGTAGCATTCATTTAATTGTATGTAGCATACATTTAATTGTATGTAGCCTTCATTTAATTGTATGTAACCTTCATTTAATTGTATGTAGCCTTCATTTAATTGAATGTAGTCTTCTTTTAATTGTATGAAGCCTATATTTAATTGTATGTAGCCTTTGATTTATTGTATGTAGCCTTCATTTAATTGTATGTAGCCTTTTTTTAATTGTATGTAGCCTTTATTTAATTGTATGTGTCCTTTTTTTTGATTGTATGTAGCCTTTAAGTATTTTTATGTAGCCTTTGTTTCATTGTATGTTGCCTTCATTTAATTGTATGTATCATTTATTTAATTGTATGTCGCATTCATTTAATTGTATGTTGACTTGAGTTAATTGTATGTCGCATTCATTTAATTGTATGTCGACTTTATTTAATTGTATGTAGCCTTCATTTATTTGTATGTAGCCTTCATTTAATTGTATTTAGCCTTCATTTAATTGTATGTAGCCTGCATTTAATTGTATGTAGCCTTCATTTAATTGTATGTAGCCTTCATTTAAATGTATGTAGCCTTCATTTAATTGTATGTAGCCTTTATTTAATTGTATAGAGCCTTATTTTAAATGTATTTAGCCTTTATTTAATTGTATGCAGCCTTTATTTAATTGTATGTAGCCATCATTTAATTGCATGTAGCCTTTATTTAATTGTATGCAGCTTTCATTTAATTGTATGTAGCATTCATTTAATTGTATGTAGCCTTCATTTAATTGTATGTAGCCTTTATTTAATTGTATGTAGCCTTTATTTAATTGTATGTGGCCTTTATTTGATTGTATGTAGCCTTTATTTATTTGTATGTAGCCTTTATTTAATTTTATGTAGCCTTCATTTAATTGTATGTAGCCTTCATTTAATTGTATGTAGCCTTCATTTTATTGTATGTGGCCTTTATTTTATTGTATTTAGGCTTTATTTAATTGTATGTAGCCATCCTTTAATTGTATGTCGCCTTCATTTAATTTTATGTTGACTTGAGTTAATTGTATGTCGCATTCATTTAATTGTATGTCGCCTTTATTTAATTGTATGTAGCCTTCATTTATTTGTATGTATCCTTCATTTAATTGTATGTAGCTTTCATTTAATTGTATTTAGCCTTCATTTAATTGTATGTAGCCTTCATTTAATTGTCTGTAGCCTTCATTTAATTGAATGTAGCCTTCATTTAATTGTATGTAGCCTTCATTTAATTTTATGTAGCCTTCCTTTAATTGTATGTCGCCTTCATTTAATTGTATGTTGACTTGAGTTAATTGTATGTCGCATTCATTTAATTGTATGTCGCCTTTATTTAATTGTATGTAGCCTTCATTTAATTGTATGTATCATTAATTTAATTGTATGTAGCCTTCATTTAATTGTATGTAGCCTTCATTTAATTCTATGTCGCCTTCATTTAATTGTATGTCGCCTTCATTTAATTGTATTTCGCATTCATTTAATTGTATGTCGCCTTTATTTAATTGTATATAGCCTTCAATTAATTGTATATAGCCTTCATTTAATTGTATGTGGCCTTCATTTATTTGTATGTGGCCTTCATTTCATTGTATGTAGCCTTTATTTCATTGTAGGTGGCCTTTATTTAATTATAGGTGGCCTATATTTAATTGTATGTAGCCTTCATTTAATTGTATGTAGCCTTTAATTAATTGTATGTCACCTTTATTTCATTGTATGTAGCCTTTATTTAATTGTATGCAGCCTTTATTTTATTATATGTAGCCTTTATTTAATTGTTTGTAGCCTTCATTTAATTGAATATAGCCTTAATTTAATTGTATGTAGTTTCATTTAATTGTTTGTAGCCTTCATTTAAGTGTATGTAGCTTTCATTTAATTGTATGTAGCTTTTATTTAATTGTATGTAGCCTTTATTGTATTGTATGTTGCCTTTATTTAATGTGTGTAGCCTATATTTAATTGTATGTAACCTTTATATAATTGTATGTAGTCTTCATTTAATTGTATGTAGCATTTATTTAATGGTATGTAGCCTTATTTAAATTGTATGTAGCCTTTATTTACTTGTATGTAGCCTTCATTTTATTGTATGTGGCCTTTATTTGATTGTATGTAGCCTTTATTTATTTGTATGTAGCCTTTATTTAATTGTATGTAGCCTTTATTTAATTGTATGTAGCCTTTATTTAATTGTATGTAGCCTTCAATTAATTGTAAGTTGCCATCATTTAATTGTATGTAGCCTTCATTTAATTGTATGTAGTCTTCATTTAATTGTATGAAGCCTATATTTAATTGTATGTAGCCTTTGATTTATTGTATGTAGCCTTCATTTAATTGTATGTAGTCTTCATTTAATTGTATGTAGCCTTTATTTAATTGTATGTAGCCTTTGATTTATTGTATGTAGCCTTAATTTAAGTGTATGTAGCCTTCATTTAATATATGTAGCCTTTTTTAAATTTGTATGGGGCCATTATTTAATTGAATGTTGCCTTTATTTAATTGTATGTAGCCTTAATTTAACTGAATGTAGCCTTTATTAAATTGTATGTAGCCTTCATTTAATTGCAAGTAGCCTTCATGTAATTGTATGTAGACTTCATTTAATTCTATGTAGACTTTATTAAATTGAATGTAACCTTCATTAAATTGTATGTAGCCTTAATTTAAGTGTATATAGCCTTCATTAAATTGTAAGTAGTTTTCATTTAATTGTATGTAACCTTCATTTAATTGTATGTAGCCTTCATTTAATTGTATGTAGTCTTCTTTTAATTGTATGAAGCCTATATTTAATTGTATGTAGCCTTTGATTTATTGTATGTAGCCTTCATTTAATTGTATGTAGCCTTTTTTTCATTGTATGTAGCCTTTATTTAATTGTATGTGTCCTTTTTTTATTGTATGTAGCCTTTAAGTATTTTTATGTAGCCTTTGTTTCATTGTATGTTGCCTTTATTTAATTGTATGTATCCTTTATTTAATTGTATGTCGCATTCATTTAATTGTATGTTGACTTGAGTTAATTGTATGTCGCATTCATTTAATTGTATGTCGACTTTATTTAATTGTATGTAGCCTTCATTTATTTGTATGTAGCCATCATTTAATTGCATGTAGCCTTTATTTAATTGTATGCAGCTTTCATTTAATTGTATGTAGCATTCATTTAATTGTATGTAGCCTTCATTTAATTGTATGTAGCCTTTATTTAATTGTATGTAGCCTTTATTTAATTGTATGTGGCCTTTATTTGATTGTATGTAGCCTTTATTTATTTGTATGTAGCCTTTATTTAATTGTATGTAGCCTTCATTTAATTGTATGTAGTCTTCATTTAATTGTATGAAGCCTATATTTAATTGTATGTAGCCTTTGATTTATTGTATGTAGCCTTCATTTAATTGTATGTAGTCTTCATTTAATTGTATGTAGCCTTTATTTAATTGTATGTAGCCTTTGATTTATTGTATGTAGCCTTAATTTAAGTGTATGTAGCCTTCATTTAATATATGTAGCCTTTTTTAAATTTGTATGGGGCCATTATTTAATTGAATGTTGCCTTTATTTAATTGTATGTAGCCTTAATTTAACTGAATGTAGCCTTTATTAAATTGTATGTAGCCTTCATTTAATTGCAAGTAGCCTTCATGTAATTGTATGTAGACTTCATTTAATTCTATGTAGACTTTATTAAATTGAATGTAACCTTCATTAAATTGTATGTAGCCTTAATTTAAGTGTATATAGCCTTCATTAAATTGTAAGTAGTTTTCATTTAATTGTATGTAGCCTTTATTTAATTGTATGTAGGATTTATTTAATTGTATTTAGCCTTTATTTTATGTGTGTAGCGTTTATTTAATTGTATGTAGCCTTTTTTTAATTGTATGTAGTCTTTATTTAATTGTATGTAGCCTTAATTTAAGTGTATGTAGCCTTTATTAATTTTTTTAGCCTTTAATTAATTGTAAGTAGCCCTCATTTAATTGTATGTAGCCTTCATTTAATTGTATGTAGCCTTCATTTAACTGTCTGTAGCCTTCATTAATTGTATGTAACCTTCATTATATTGTATTTAGCCTTCATTTAATTGTGTGTAGCCTTCATTTAATGTATGTAGCCTTCATTTAATTGTATGTAGCCTTCATTTAATTGTATGTAGCCTTCATTTAATTGTATGTAGCCTTCATTTAATTGTATGTAGCCTTCATTTAATTGTATGTAGCCTTCATTTAATTGTATGTAGCTTTCATTTAATTGTATGTAGACTTCATTTAATTGTATGTAGCCTTTATTTAATTGTATGTAGCCTTTGATTTATTGTATATAGCCTTTATTTTATTATATGTAGCCTGTATTTAATTGTATGTAGCCTTTATTTAATTTTATGTAGCCTTAATTTAATTGTATGTAGCATTTATTACATTTTATGTAGCCTTCAATTAATTGTAAGTAGCCTTCATTTAATTGTATGTAGCCTTCCGTTAATTGTATGTAGCCTTCATTTAATTGTATGCAGCCTTCTTTTAATTGTATGTAGCCTTCATTTAATTGTATGTAACCTTCATTTAATTGTATGTAGCCTTTATTTAATTGTATGTGACCTTCATTTAATTGTATGTAACCTTAATTTAAGTGTATGTAGCCTTTATTAAATTGTACGTAGACTTCAATTTATTGTAAGTAGCCTTCATTTAATTGTATGTAGCCTTCATTTAATTGTATGTAGCCTTCATTTAATTGTATGTAGCCTTCATTTAATTGTATGTAGCCTTCATTTAATTGTATGTAGCCTTCATTTAATTGTATGTAGCCTTCATTTAATTGTATGTAGCCTTCATTTAATTGTATGTAGCCTTCATTTAATTGTATGTAGCCTTCATTTAATTGTATGTAGCCTTCATTTAATTGTATGTAGCCTTCATTTAATTGTATGTAGCCTTCATTTAATTGTATGTAGCCTTCATTTAATTGTATGTAGCCTTCATTTAATTGTATGTAGCCTTCATTTAATTGTATGTAGCCTTCATTTAATTGTATGTAGCCTTCATTTAATTGTATGTAGCCTTCATTTAATTGTATGTAGCCTTCATTTAATTGTATGTAGCCTTCATTTAATTGTATGTAGCCTTCATTTAATTGTATGTAGCCTTCATTTAATTGTATGTAGCCTTCATTTAATTGTATGTAGCCTTCATTTAATTGTATGTAGCCTTCATTTAATTGTATGTAGCCTTCATTTAATTGTATGTAGCCTTCATTTAATTGTATGTAGCCTTCATTTAATTGTATGTAGCCTTCATTTAATTGTATGTAGCCTTCATTTAATTGTATGTAGCCTTCATTTAATTGTAAGTAGCCTTCATTTAATTGTATGTAGCCTTCATTTAATTGTATGTAGCCTTCATTTAATTGTATGTAACCTTCATTTAATTGTATATAGCCTTAATTTAAGTGTATATAGCCGTTATTAAATTGTATGTAGCCATCAATTAATTATAAGTAGCCTTCATTTAATTGTATGTAGCCTTCATTTAATTGTATGTAGCCTTCATTTAATTGTATGTAGCATTCATTTAATTGTATGTAGCATTCATTTAATTGTATTTAGCCTTCATTTAATTTCAGGTGGCCTTTATTTAATTGTATGTAGCCTTTATTTAATTGT
The DNA here is from genome assembly GCA_964033795.1 of Lymnaea stagnalis. Classification (NCBI taxonomy): domain Eukaryota; kingdom Metazoa; phylum Mollusca; class Gastropoda; family Lymnaeidae; genus Lymnaea; species Lymnaea stagnalis. The sequence continues at coordinate 901,705 of CAXITT010000119.1, forward strand.
ATGTAGCTTTTATTTAATTGTATGTAGCGTATATTTAATTTTATGTTGCCTTTATTAAATTGTATGTAGCCTTCATTTAATTGTATGTAGCATTCATTTAATTGTATGTAGCCTTCATTTAAATGTATGTAGCCTTCATTAATTGTATGTAACCTTCATTATATTGTATGTAGCCTTCATTTAATTGTATGTAGCCTTCATTTAATGTATGTAGCCTTCATTTAATTGTATGTAGCCTTCATTTAATTGTATGTATTCTTCATTTAATAGTATCTAGCCTTCATTTAATTGTATGTAGCCTTCATTTAATTGTATGTAGCCTTCATTTAATTGTATGTAGCTTTCATTTAATTGTATGTAGACTTCATTTAATTGTATGTAGCCTTTATTTAATTGTATGTAGCCTTTGATTTATTGTATATAGCCTTTATTTTATTATATGTAGCCTGTATTTAATTGTATGTAGCCTTTATTTAATTTTATGTAGCCTTAATTTAATTGTATGTAGCATTTATTACATTTTATGTAGCCTTCAATTAATTGTAAGTAGCCTTCATTTAATTGTATGTAGCCTTCCGTTAATTGTATGTAGCCTTCATTTAATTGTATGCAGCCTTCTTTTAATTGTATGTAGCCTTCATTTAATTGTATGTAACCTTCATTTAATTGTATGTAGCCTTTATTTAATTGTATGTGACCTTCATTTAATTGTATGTAACCTTAATTTAAGTGTATGTAGCCTTTATTAAATTGTACGTAGACTTCAATTTATTGTAAGTAGCCTTCATTTAATTGTATGTAGCCTTCATTCAATTGTATGTAGCCTTTATTTAATTGTATGTAACCTTCATTTAATTGTATATAGCCTTAATTTAAGTGTATGTAGCCGTTATTAAATTGTATGTAGCCATCAATTAATTATAAGTAGCCTTCATTTAATTGTATGTAGCCTTCATTTAATTGTATGTAGCCTTCATTTAATTGTATGTAGCATTCATTTAATTGTATGTAGCATTCATTTAATTGTATTTAGCCTTCATTTAATTTCAGGTGGCCTTTATTTAATTGTATGTAGCCTTTATTTAATTGTATGTAGCTTTTATTTAATTGTATGTAGCGTATATTTAATTTTATGTAGACTTTATTAACTTGTATGTAAGTTGCATTTAATTGTATGTAGCATTAATTTAAGTGTATATAGCCTTCATTAAATTGTAAGTAGTTTTTATTTAATTGTATGTAGCCTTCATTTAATGGTATGTAGGATTTATTTAATTGTATTTAGCCTTCTTTTTATGTGTGTAGCGATTATTTAATTGTTTGTAGTCTTTATTTAATTGTATGTAGCCTTAATTTAAGTGTATGTAGCATTTATTACATTTTATGAAGCCTTCAATTAATTGTAAGTAGCCTTCATTTAATTGTATGTAGCCTTCATTTAATTGTATGTAGCCTTCTTTTAATTGTATGTAGCCTTCATTTAATTGTATGTAGCCTTCATTTAATTGTATGTAACCTTCATTTAATTGTATGTAGCCTTCATTTAATTGTATGTAGCCTTCAATTAATTGTAATTAGCCTTCATTTAATGGAATGTAGCCTTTATTTAATTGTATGTAGTCTTTATTTAATGTGTGTATTCTTTATTATAATTGTATGTAGCCTTTATTTAATTGTATGTAGTCTTTATTTAATTGTATGTAGCCTTAATTTAAATGTATGTAGCCTTCATTTAATATGTGTAGCCTTTTTTAAATTGTATGGGGCCATTATTTAATTGAATGTTGCCTTTATTTAATTGTATGTAGCCTTAATTTAACTGAATGTAGCCTTTATTAAATTGTATGTGGCCTTCATTTAATTGCAAGTAGCCTTCATGTAATTGTATGTAGCCTTCATTTAATTCTATGTAGACTTTATTAAATTAAATGTAACCTTCATTAAATTGTATGTAGCCTTAATTTAAGTGTATATAGCCTTCATTAAATTGTAAGTAGTTTTCATTTAATTTGCATGTAGCCTTCATTTAATTGTATGTAGGATTTATTTAATTGTATTTAGCCTTTATTTTATGTGTGTAGCGTTTATTTAATTGTATGTAGCCTTTTTTTAATTGTATGTAGTCTTTATTTAATTGTATGTAGCCTTAATTTAAGTGTATGTAGCCTTTATTAATTTTTTTAGCCTTTAATTAATTGTAAGTAGCCCTCATTTAATTGTATGTAGCCTTCATTTAATTGTATGTAGCCTTCATTTAACTGTCTGTAGCCTTCATTAATTGTATGTAACCTTCATTATATTGTATGTAGCCTTCATTTAATTGTATGTAGCCTTCATTTAATGTATGTAGCCTTCATTTAATTGTATGTAGCCTTCATTTAATTGTATGTAGCCTTTATTTAATTGTATGTAGCCTTCATTTAATTGTATGTAGCCTTCATTTAATTGTATGTAGCCTTCATTTAATTGTATGTAGCTTTCATTTAATTTTATGTAGACTTCATTTAATCGTATGTAGCCTTTATTTAATTGTATGTAGCCTTTGATTTATTGTATATAGCCTTTATTTTATTATATGTAGCCTGTATTAAATTGTATGTAGCCTTTATTTAATTTTATGTAGCCTTAATTTAATTGTATGTAGCAGTTATTACATTTTATGTAGCCTTCAATTAATTGTAAGTAGCCTTCATTTAATTGTAAGTAGCCTTCCGTTAATTGTATGTAGCCTTCATTTAATTGTATGCAGCCTTCTTTTAATTGTATGTAGCCTTCATTTAATTGTATGTAACCTTCATTTAATTGTATGTAGCCTTTATTTAATTGTATGTGACCTTCATTTAATTGTATGTAACCTTAATTTAAGTGTATGTAGCCTTTATTAAATTGTACGTAGACTTCAATTTATTGTAAGTAGCCTTCATTTAATTGTATGTAGCCTTATCAATTAATTATAAGTAGCCTTCATTTAATTGTATGTAGCCTTCATTTAATTGTATGTAGCCTTCATTTAATTGTATGTAGCATTCATTTAATTGTATGTAGCATTCATTTAATTGTATTTAGCCTTCATTTAATTTCAGGTGGCCTTTATTTAATTGTATGTAGCCTTTATTTAATTGTATGTAGCTTTTATTTAATTGTATGTAGCGTATATTTAATTTTATGTTGCCTTTATTAAATTGTATGTAGCCTTCATTTAATTGTATGTAGCATTCATTTAATTGTATGTAGCCTTCATTTAAATGTATGTAGCCTTCATTAATTGTATGTAACCTTCATTATATTGTATGTAGCCTTCATTTAATTGTATGTAGCCTTCATTTAATGTATGTAGCCTTCATTTAATTGTATGTAGCCTTCATTTAATTGTATGTATTCTTCATTTAATAGTATCTAGCCTTCATTTAATTGTATGTAGCCTTCATTTAATTGTATGTAGCCTTCATTTAATTGTATGTAGCTTTCATTTAATTGTATGTAGACTTCATTTAATTGTATGTAGCCTTTATTTAATTGTATGTAGCCTTTGATTTATTGTATATAGCCTTTATTTTATTATATGTAGCCTGTATTTAATTGTATGTAGCCTTTATTTAATTTTATGTAGCCTTAATTTAATTGTATGTAGCATTTATTACATTTTATGTAGCCTTCAATTAATTGTAAGTAGCCTTCATTTAATTGTATGTAGCCTTCCGTTAATTGTATGTAGCCTTCATTTAATTGTATGCAGCCTTCTTTTAATTGTATGTAGCCTTCATTTAATTGTATGTAACCTTCATTTAATTGTATGTAGCCTTTATTTAATTGTATGTGACCTTCATTTAATTGTATGTAACCTTAATTTAAGTGTATGTAGCCTTTATTAAATTGTACGTAGACTTCAATTTATTGTAAGTAGCCTTCATTTAATTGTATGTAGCCTTTATTTAATTGTATGTCACCTTCATTTAATTGTATATAGCCTTCATTTAATTGTATATAGCCTTAATTTAAGTGTATGTAGCCGTTATTAAATTGTATGTAGCAATCAATTAATTATAAGTAGCCTTCATTTAATTGTATGTAGCCTTCATTTAATTGTATGTAGCCTTCATTGAATTGTATGTAGCATTCATTTAATTGTATGTAGCATTCATTTAATTGTATTTAGCCTTCATTTATTTTCAGGTGGCCTTTATTTAATTGTATGTAGCCTTTATTTAATTGTATGTAGCTTTTATTTAATTGTATGTAGCGTATATTTAATTTTATGTTGCCTTTATTAAATTGTATGTAGCCTTCATTTACTTGTATGTAGCATTCATTTAATTGTATGTAGCATTCATTTAATTGAATGTAACATATATTTAATTGAATGTAGCATTCATTTAATTGTATGTAGCATATATTTAATTGTATGTAGCCTTCATTTAATTGTATGTAACCTTCATTTAATTGTATGTAGCCTTCATTTAATTGTAAGTAGCCTTTATTTAATTGTATGTAGCCTTTATTTAATTGTATGTAGCCTTTATTTAATTGTATGAAGCCTTCATTTAATTGTATGTAGCCTTCCATTTATTGTAGGTAGCATTTATTTAATTGTATGTAGCCTTTTTTTAATTGTATGTAGCATTCATTTAATTGTTAATAGCCTTCCTTTTATTGTGGTTAGCCTTTATTTAATTGTATGTAGCCTTTTTTTAATTGTATGTAGCTTTTATTTAATTGTATGTAGCCTTTATTTAATTTTATGTAGCCTTTATTAAATTGTATGTAGCATTCATTAAATTGCATGTAGCATATATTTAATTGTATTTAGCTTTCATTTATATGTATGTAACCTTCATTTAATTGTATGTCACCTTCATTTAATTGTGTGTCGCCTTCATTTAATTGTACGTCGCATTCATTTAATTGTATGGCGCCTTTATTTAATTGTATGTTGCCTTCATTTATTTGTATGTAGCCTTCATTTAATTGTATGTAGCCTTCATTTAATTGTATGAAGCCTTCATTTAATTGTATGTAGCCTTCATTTAATTGTGTGTAGTCTTCATTTAATTGTATGTAGCCTTCATTTAATTGTATTTAGCCTTTATTTAATTGTATGTAGCCTTCATTTAAGTGTAGGCAGCCTTTATTAAATTGTTTGTAGCCTTCATTTAATTGTATGTAGCCTTCATTTAATTGTATTTAGCCTTCATTTAATTGTATGTAACCTTCATTTAATTGTATATAGCCTTAATTTAAGTGTATGTAGCCGTTATTAAATTGTATGTAGCCATCAATTAATTATAAGTAGCCTTCATTTAATTGTATGTCACCTTTATTTAATTGTATGTCGCCTTCATTTAATTGTACGTCGCATTCATTTAATTGTAGGGCGCCTTTATTTAATTGTATGTTGCCTTCATTTATTTGTATGTAGCCTTCATTTAATTGTATGTAGCCTTCATTTAATTGTATGAAGCCTTCATTTAATTGTATGTAGCCTTCATTTAATTGTGTGTAGTCTTCATTTAATTGTATGTAGCCTTCATTTAATTGTATTTAGCCTTTATTTAATTGTATGTAGCCTTCATTTAAGTGTAGGCAGCCTTTATTAAATTGTTTGTAGCCTTCATTTAATTGTATGTAGCCTTCATTTAATTGTATTTAGCCTTCATTTAATTGTATGTAGCCTTCTTTTAATTGTATGTAGTATATATTTAATTGTATGTAGCCTTTATTTAATTGTATATAGCCTTAATTTAAGTGTATGTAGCCGTTATTAAATTGTATGTAGCCATCAATTAATTATAAGTAGCCTTCATTTAATTGTATGTCACCTTCATTTAATTGTATGTCGCCTTCTATTAATTGTACGTCGCATTCATTTAATTGTAGGGCGCCTTTATTTAATTGTATGTTGCCTTCATTTATTTGTATGTAGCCTTCATTTAATTGTATGTAGCCTTCATTTAATTGTATGAAGCCTTCATTTAATTGTATGTAGCCTTCATTTAATTGTGTGTAGTCTTCATTTAATTGTATGTAGCCTTCATTTAATTGTATTTAGCCTTTATTTAATTGTATGTAGCCTTCATTTAAGTGTAGGCAGCCTTTATTAAATTGTTTGTAGCCTTCATTTAATTGTATGTAGCCTTCATTTAATTGTATTTAGCCTTCATTTAATTGTATGTAGCCTTCTTTTAATTGTATGTAGTATATATTTAATTGTATGTAGCCTTTATTTAATTGTATGTAGCCTTTATTTAATTGTATATAACTTTCATTTATGTGGTAGTGTGGTGGTTTAGGGTTGACTTAGGTGACAACGCCAAAACACTGGTAGTGTAAATTGACCCTGCTCGCAGCGCCAACAACTGTAGCTGAGTGGTGACGTAGCTTACAGTTTTTAAATAAAATCAAAATGGAACAATCAGGTCTTGAGGACTATAGCTTTCTAATTAATTCCCTACTATGATGAAAACAAGAAAGAGGACACTATGAACTATGGAGAAGAAGCCTATGAAGAAAAAGGGAAAGAAAAAGGACAATATCTGAAAATAAACAAATAGTACAGGTTAACAATGTCCTGACTAACAAAGCTAATAATAAACATATTACATAACCACGTAATTACACGTGGCGACAACATATACTTAACTAGAAAGCATGATAAATGATACGTAAGTAGTATTGGTTCATACACATGGCAAAGATAATTATCTTGTACTACGAATGTTTTAACTATAAAAGAAACCACGTGCAGTGTTTAATTTGAAACACGTGCACAGTGTTAATGCTACACACAGAACCAGAGTGCGATGTGAGGGCTAACATAAACT
>CAXITT010000119.1:909993-937107 GCA_964033795.1 Lymnaea stagnalis
TAGCCTTCATTTAATTGTATGTAGCCTTCCGTTAATTGTATGTAGCCTTCATTTAATTGTATGCAGCCTTCTTTTAATTGTATGTAGCCTTCATTTAATTGTATGTAACCTTCATTTAATTGTATGTAGCCTTTATTTAATTGTATGTAACCTTCATTTAATTGTATGTAACCTTAATTTAAGTGTATGTAGCCTTTATTAAATTGTATGTAGACTTCAATTTATTGTAAGTAGCCTTCATTTAATTGTATGTAGCCTTCATTTAATTCTATGTAGCCTTTATTTAATTGTATGTAACCTCCATTTAATTGTATATAGCCTTAATTTAAGTGTATTTAGCCGTTATTAAATTGTATGTAGCCATCAATTAATTGTATGTAGCCTTTATTAAATTGTATGTAGCATTCATTTAATTGTATGTAGCCTTCATTTAATTGTATGTAGCTTTCATTTATATGTATGTAACCATCATTTAATTGTATGTCGCCTTCATTTAATTGTATGTCGCATTCATTTAATTGTATGGCGCCTTTATTTAATTGTATGTAGCCTTCATTTAACTTTATGTAGCCTTCATTTAATTGTATGTAGCCTTCATTTAATTGTATGAAGCCTTCATTTAATTGTATGTAGCATTCATTTAATTGTATGTAGTCTTCATTTAATTGTATGTAGCCTTCATTTAATTGTATTTAGCCTTTATTTAATTGTTTGTAGCTTTCATTTAATTGTATGCAGCCTTTATTAAATTGTGTGTAGCCGTCATTTAATTGTAAGTAGCCTTCATTTAATTGTATGTAGCCTTCATTTAATTGTATGTAGATTATATTTAATTGTATGTAGCCTTTATTTAATTGTATGTAGCCTTTATTTAATTGTATATAGCCTTCATTTAATTGTATGTAGCCTTCATTTAATTGTATGTAGCCTTCATTTAATTGTATGTAGCCTTCATTTAATTGTATGTAGCCTTTATTTAATTGTATGTATCCTTCATTTAAATGTATGTAGCTTTCATTTAATTGTATGTAGACTTCATTTAATTGTATGTAGCCTTCATTTAATTGTATGTAGCCTTTGATTTATTGTAGGTAGCCTTTATTTAATTATATGTAGCCTTTATTTAATTGTATGTAGCCTTTTTTTAATTTTATTTAGCCTTAATTTAATTGTATGTAGCCTTCATTTAATTGTAGGTAGTATATATTTAATTGTATGTAGCCTTTATTTAATTGTATGTAGTCTTCATTGAAATGTATGTAGTCTTCATTTAATTGTATGTAGCCTTCATTTAATTTTATATACCATTCATTTAATTGTATGTAGCCTTCATTTAATTGTGCATAGCCTGCAATTAATTGTATGTAACCTTCCTTTAAGTGTACGTAGCCTTTATTAAATTGTATGTAGCCTTCAATTAATTGGAAGTAGACTTCATTTAATTGTATGTAGCCTTCATTTATTTGTATTTAGCCTTTATTTAATTGTATGTAGCCTTTATTTAATTGTATGTAGCCTTCATTTAATTGTATGTAGCCTTAATTTAAGTGTATGTAGTCGTTATTAAATTGTATGTAGCCATCAATTAATTTTAAGTATCATTCATTTAATTGTATGTAGCCTTCATTTAAATGTATGTAGCCTTTATTTAATGTGTGTTGCCTTTATTTAATTGTATGTAGCCTTTATATAATTGTATGTAGTCTTTATCTAATTGTATGTAGCCTTAATTTAAGTGTATGTAGCCATTATTAAATTGTATGTAGCCTTCAATTAATTGTAAGAGGCCATCATTTAAATGTATGTAGCCTTCATTTAAATGCATGTAGCCTTCATTTAAATTTATGTAGCCTTCATTTAATTGTATGTAGCCTTTATTTAATTGTATGTAGCCTACATTTTAGTGTATGCAGCCTTTATTAAATTGTATGTAGCCTTCAATTAATTTTAAGTAACCTTCATTTAATTGCATGTAGCCTTCATTTAATTGTATATAGCCTTCATTTAATTGTATGTAGCCTTAATTTAATTGTATGTAGCCTTCATTTAATTGTATGTAGCATTCATTTAATTGTATGTAGCATATATTTAATTGTATGTAGCCTTCTTTTATATGTATGTAGCCTTCATTTAATTGTATGTAAGACTGATTTAATTGTATTTAGCCTTTATTTTATGTGTGTAGCGTTTATTTAATTGTATGTAGCCTTTAATTAATTTTATGTAGTCTTTATTTAATTGTATGTGGCCTTTATTTAATTGTATGTAGCCTTTATTTAATTGTATGTAGCCTTCATTTAATTGTATGTAGCCTTCATTTAATTGTATGTAGCTTTTATTAAATTGTATGGAGCCTTTATTTAATTATATGGAGCCTTTATTTAATTGTATAGAGCTTTCATTTAATTGTATGTAGCCTTTATTTAATTGTATGCATACTTTATTTAATTGTATGTAGCCTTTATTTAATTGTATGTAGTTTTCATTGAATGGTATGTAGCCTTCATTTAATTGTATGTAGCCTTGCATTTAATTGTATGTAGCCTTCATTTAATTGTATGTAGACTTTATTAAATTGTATGTAACCTTCAGTTAATTGTATGTAGCCTTAATTTAAGTGTATATAGCCTTCATAACATTGTAAATAGTTTTCATTTAATTGTATGTAGCCTTCATTTAATTGTATGTAGGATTTATTTATTTGTATTTAGCCTTTATTTTATGTGTGTAGCGTTTATTTAATTGTATGTAGCCTTTATTTAATTTTATGTAGTCTTTTTTTAATTGTATGTAGCCTTAATTTAAGTGTATGTAGCCTTTATTAAATTTTTTGTAGCCTACAAATAATTGTATGTAGCATTCATTTAATTGTATGTAGCCTTCATTTAATTGCCTGTAGCCTTCATTTAATTGTATGTAACCTTCATTTAATTGTATGTAACCTTCATTTAATTGTTTGTAGCTTTAATTTAAGTGTATATCGCCTTTATTAAATTGTATGTATGGTTCAATTAATTGTAAGTAGCCTTCATTTAATTGTATGTAGCCTTCAACTAATTCTACGTAGCCTTCATTTAATTGTATGTAGCCTTCAAATAATTTTAAGTAGCCTTCATTTAATTGTATGTAGCCTTTATTTAATTGTATCTTGCATTCATTTAATTGTATGTAGCCTTTATTTAATTGTATGTAGCCTTCATTTCATTGAACGTAGCCTTTATTTAATTGTATGTAGCCTTTATATAATTGTATGTAACCTTAATTTAAGTGAATGTAGACTTTATTATATTGTATGTAGCCTTCATTTAATTGTATTTAGTCTTTATTTAATTGTATGTAGCCTTCATTTAATTGTATGTATCCTTCATTTAATTGTATGTAGCCTTCATTTAATTCTATGTAGACTTCATTAAATTTTATGTAACCTTAAATTATTTGTAAGTAGTTTTCATTTAATTGTATGTAGCCTTCATTTAATTGTATGTAGGATTTATTTAATTGTATTTATCCTTTACTTTCTGTGTGTAGCGTTTATTTAATTGTATGTAGCCTTTATATAATTTTATGTAGTCTTTATTTAATTGTATGTAGCCTTAATTTACGTGTATATAGCCTTCATTAAATTGTATGTAGCCTTCAATTAATTGTAAGTAGTTTTCATTTATTTGTATGTAGCCTTCATTTAATTGTATGTAGGATTTTTTAAATTGTATTTAGCCTTTATTTTATGTGTGTAGCGTTTATTTAATTGTATTTGGCCTTTATTTAATTTTATTTAGTCTTTATTTAATTGTATGTAGCCTTAATTTAAGTGTATGTAGCCTTTATTAAATTTTATGTAGCCTTTATTTAATTTATGTAGCCTTCGTTTAATTGTATGTAACCTTTATTTAATTGTATTTAGCCTTCATTTCATTGAACGTAGCCTTTATTTAATTGTATGTAGCCTTTATTTAATTGTATGTAGCCTTAATTTAAGTGAAAGTAGACTTTATTATATTTGATATAGCCTTCATTTAATTGTATTTAGCCTTTATTTAATTGTATGTAGCCTTCACTTAATTGTTTGTAGCCTTCACTTAATTGAATGTAGCCTTTATTTAATTGTATGTAGCCTATATTAAATTGTATGTAGCTTTATTTAATTGTAAGTAGCCTTTATTTAATTGTATGTAGCCTTCATTTAATTGTTTGTAGCCTTCATTTAATTGTATGTAGCCTTCATTTAATTGTATGTAGACTTTATTAAATTGTATGTAACCTTCATTTAAATGTATGTAGCCTTAATTTAAGTGTATATAGCCTTCATTAAATTGTAAGTAGTTTTCATTTAATTGTATGTAGCCTTCATTTAATTGTATGTAGGATTTATTTATTTGTATTTAGCCTTTATTTTATGTGTGTAGCGTTTATTTAATTGTATGTAGCCTTTATTTAATTGTATGTAGCCTTTATTTAATTGTATGTAGCCTTCACTTAATTGTTTGTAGCCTTCACTTAATTGAATGTAGCCTTTATTTAATTGTATGTAGCCTTTATTAAATTGTATGTAGCTTTATTTAATTGTAAGAAGCCTTTATTTAATTGTATGTATCCTTTATTTAATCTATGAAGCCTTCATTTAATTGTATGTAGCCTTCATTTAATTGTATGTAGCCTTCATTTATTTGTATGTAGCCTTCATTTAATTGTATGTATCCTTTATTTAATTGTATGTAGCCTTCATTTAATTCTATGTAGACTTCATTAAATTTTATGTAACCTTCAATTATTTGTAAGTAGTTTTCATTTAATAGTATGTAGCCTTTTTTTTAAATTTGGCCTTTATTTAATTTTATGTAGTCTTTATTTAATTGTATGTAGCCTTAATTTAAGTGTATGTAGCCTTTATTAAATTTTATGTAGCCTTTATTTAATCTATGTAGCCTTCGTTTAATTGTATGTAACCTTTATTTAATTGTATGTAGCCTTTATTTTAATGTATGTAGCCTTCATTTAATTGTATGTAGCCTTCATTTAATTGTATGTAGCCTTAATTTAAGTGTATATAGCCTTCATTAAATTGTATGTAGCCTTCAATTAATTGTAGTAGTTTTCATTTAATTCTATGTAGCCTTCATTTAATTGTATTTAGGATTTATTTTATTGTATTTAGCCTTTATTTTATGTGTGTAGCGTTTATTTAATTGTATGCAGCCTTTATTTAATTTTATGTAGTCTTTATTTAATTGTATGTAACAGCTGCTGCTCCCACCAGTTTGATTCCTGATGTACTGTACTCCCTGCACGACAACATGGGTCATCAAGGCGGAGATCGGACCACCAGTCTGTTTCGCTCTCGTGTCTACTGGCCCGGAATGTACTCACAAGTGAAAGACTACATCACAAAATGCAGCCGTTGCACTATGGGTCGCCTCCCGAGCACGCTGCATACCACATCAACGTCGATTGTTGCCAGCTACCCGCTGGAGATAATCGCTATCAACTTCACAAAGCTAGAGCCAGCGAGTGACGGTAGGGAAGATGTGCTTATCATCACAGATGTCTTCACTAAATTTTCACAAGCCGTGCCAACCCGTAACCAAGAAGCGACTACAGTAGCTAACGTATTGGTAAGGGAGTGGTTTCAACGTTACGGAGTCCCGGTGAGAATTCACAGCGATCAAGGCCGGTCATTCGAATCACGGCTCATTGCGGAGCTCTGTACGCTGTACCACATAAAAAAATCTCATACTACTCCATATCATCCACAAGGGAACGGTCAGTGTGAGCGGTTTAACAGGACGCTACACAATCTCCTCCGCTCATTACCACCTGAGAGGAAACGACAGTGGCCGACTTTCCTACCTGATCTAGTACAGGCGTACAATAATACTCCTCACGCTTCTACAGGGTTCGCTCCCTATTTTCTCCTTTTCGGCAGAGCCCCTCGCCTCCCCATCGACGAACTGTTGCTTCGACCGACAGATGTCGCACCAACAGGCATCGACTGGGTGAGACAGCATCGCCACCGGTTAATGGAGACACACCGCCTCGCACTTGACCACCTGCAACGTGAAGCTGCTAAACGGATCGCTTTCACTGACACGAACGCCCTCGACCATCCACTGTCTGTCGGTGATTATGTATATGTTAGAAATCGGGTGGTAGGCCGGAACAAGATTCAGGATTTCTGGCAGCCTGATCTCTACTGCATTACGGCCCGACTACCAGGTAAACATATCTATAGGCTTCTCCCTTTAGCGGGAGGGACCGAGAAAACAGTTAATAGAAAGGACCTTCTGGTAGCCGAAGCACCACTTGTGGACCTTGTACCAGATTCCAGTGCCACACCCCCAGAAACAATCGAGTCCAGTGACAGTGACGAGGTGGACCCCGTGATAATAATCAGGACAAAACCGAAAGTGGCACTGACGAGTAGTCAACCTAGAACAGTGGCAGAATCACCTCCGCCAATTACGCCACGCAGATCCGTCCGCATTACTCAAAGAGGAAATAAACCCAGAGTAAAGATGGATCTGTAGTCTACTCTCCATTACGATTGAATATCGTTTTTTTTTTTTCATTTTTTTCTGTTATGCCAATGCATTTCATTTGTTATCAAGTTAAGTAGTGTTTTATTAGTTGATACATTGTCAATCTCATTTAATGTACCCATTTACAGTGAGATCGCCATTATTAGGTATGCGGCAGAGAGCCTTGTCCCCTAAAGATCCACGTATGCATGCGTCGACCAACACCTATAATTGGTATCTTCCTAATTACACATGGTCAAATGCGTCAAGTTTCACGTAGACTTAGGCGTATACACCAGTATACAATTGGCGATTGCACATCATAGTGCTTTTGTTAGACGTACAGCCATGCTACAAGTCTTGGGTCGACCTGGTGCACGCGCTTGTAACCTCATCAGTCATATCATTATAGGTAGTACAATGTCGTGACAAGGAAATACTTGTCATACTCAGGGAGTGAATTACACCAAGGTACTTTTATTGTATTGAGCACTTACGTTGCATTTTTTATATGTATATAATTCTCAGTACCGTAAAATATTATTCAACATTTCTGTATTTGCTTGTACTTGCTGATTCCTTTATAGTCGAGCCAGCGAGGGCGCTGGAATTCAAACGTTTGGGGTGGATGTGGCAGTGTATGCCCCGTTAGTTGGAATCCCGCTATTAGACCCGTTATTTTGAGCCAACCCCTATTAGGACGAAAACCATATTTGGCGCCCAACGCGAGGTCGCGCGGTGTGTAGCTCGCGCGGTGCGTAGGAAATCAGGTATCCCTTTCACCTCCCCCCCCCACCCAGACGGTCACTATACTGCCGGCGCATAGGGAGGAAATAATAAAATACCACGATGTGCGCTTTAGTTAGAAATTCAATAATTTATTTCTCAGGAACCCTAGCGTATTAAGTTATAAATTATATCTAGCTAGAAAGGGGATTTTACTCACTATACCTTAGCATATTTACAAGTTTCCATCGTTTCAGGATATTTTAACATTTAGTCATTAAAGGAGTTTTCGCCTTCATTTATAGTGGTCCCCACCCCTTCTAGTTAAAATATCTCAAAAACTATTTAAGTCATAAAAATATAAAATAGCATCTTAGATAGCTAAGACAAAACTGCACAGATCACATATAAGTCATTAGGGATGTGGACAAAGATTTTAATTATTACTCGGGAGTAGTCCCCAGAGTTAGGCATTTTACCCCAGGAAACTGGCCAGAAGGCAAAACTTAGACCGACTCGGTTTAGGTGTGACGTAGGGGCTCTCTGATATGTCCGCGCACGGTTTTAAAAAGGGGAGCACACGAGGTAGGGGTCATTTCGAGCTTTGGTCAGCATACCTGCATTGTGCCTTTGTTCAGTGCGGCCCATTGGAACGCTCTGTAAGTAGAGGCAATTACGCCATTTTTATTTCTTTGTGGTTAGTAGGAACTTGTTGAGTGTTAGCATTGGAAGATTTCTGTTCAGACTTATAACCAGGATAGAGTGTAGGATAACCTACAGCGTGTAGACTTATGCTCATGCTATTTTAAAGGTTAACATACAACCGTTAAATAAATTATTTAATAGGATTAATAAATAGATACCAGTGACCAGGGTTTGTGCGTAACAAACAACTGCATATCGTTCTGGGTACACATACTGCAATGCGCTTATAAAATAAGCTATTGATACAACAGTATACAACCAGCGAGTGTCCGTCAAATATGTGTAATAGGCTAACTTTCCTGCCGTGTGCTAAATTCTCACATAGGAAATAGTGCATGTGTGAGGATCACATCCCATATAATTTAATTATGATTCATTCTGCAATCTGCTGTTGTCTTAACAAGACACAGCGATGGACAGATACAAGTATCAAGCCAACGGTGGTCATACTTTATACCATTGTATTTACTGTCCCGCTATGTGTGCTTCTTACATAGACACCATACCTGGATGGCAAACTATAATTACTTCAAGATCTTTAAAGTTTATGTTAGCCCTCACATCGCACTCTGGTTCTGTGTGTAAGCATTAACACTGTGCACGTGTTCCAAATTAGACACTGCACGTGGTTTCTTTTATAGTTAAAACATTCGTAATACAAGATAATTATCTTTGCCATGTGTATAAAACAATACTACGTACGTATCATTTATCATGCTTTCTAATTAAGTATATGTGGTCGCCACGTGTAATTACGTGGTTATGTAACATGTTTATTTTTATCTATGTCAGTCAGGACATTGTTAACCTGTACTATTTGTTTATTTTCAGATATTGTCCTTTTTCTTTTTCTTCAAGTGTAGTGTACTTCTTCTCCATAGTTCATAGTGTACTTTGTTCTTCATAGTAGGGCATTAATAAAGCTATAGTCCTCGAGACCTACATTTCTTCATTTGTTTAGTAGTAACTGTCTGTGGCACAAGGGTCACCCAATAACACCCACACTACTACAGTTTTTGGCGTTGTCAGCTAAGTCAACCCCACACACCACACTACTACACATACAATTAAATGAAGGCTACATACAATTAAATAAGGCGACATACAATTAAATGAATGCGACATACAATTAAATGAAGGCGACATACAATTAAATGAAGGCGATATACTTTTAAATGAAGGCTACATACAATTAAATGAAGGCTACATACAAATAAATGAATGATACATACAATTAAATGAATGCTACATACAATTAAATGAAGGCTTTTTTTAATTGTATGTAGCCTTCATTTATTGTATGTAATTGTATGTAGCCAATCAAAAAAAGGCAGTTATTTTAAGGCTAAGTACAATTAAATGAAGGCTACATGGCTACATGCAATTAAGTGAAGGCAACATACAATTAAATAAAGGCTACATACAAATTAAAAAGAGCTACATACAATTAAATGAAGGCTACTTACAAGTAAATGAAGGCTACATACTCTTAAATAAAGGCTACATACAATTAATTGAAGGCTACAAACAATTAAGTGAAGGCTAGATACAATTAAATGAAGGCTTCATACAATAAAATGAAGGTTACATACATTTAAATGAACGCTACATACAATTAAATGAAAGCTACATACAATTAAATGAAGGCTACATGCAATAAAATGAAGGCTACATACAATTAAATAAAGGATACATACAATTTAATAAAGGCTACATACAATTAAATAAAGGCTACATTTAATTAAATAAAAGCTACATAAAATTAAATAAATGTTACATACAATTAAATATAGGCTACATACAATTAAATGAAGGCTACATACAATTAAATAAAGGCTACATACAATCAAATGAAGGCTACTTACAATAAATTGAAGGCTACATACAATTTAATAAAGGGTACATACACTTAAATTAAGGCTACAAACAATTAAGTGAAGGTTAGATTCAATTAAATGAAGGCTACATACAATAAAATGAAGGTTACATACAATTAAATGAACGCTACATACAATTAAATGAAAGCTACATACAATTAAATAAAGGCTACATACAATTAAATAAAAGCTACATATAATTAAATAAAGGTTACATACAATTAAATATAGGCTACATACAATTAAATGAAGGCTACATACAATTAAATGAAGGCTACATACAATTAAATTAATGCTACATACAATTAAATGACGGCTACATACATTTAAATGAAGGCAACATACAATTAAATGAAGGCTACATACAATTAAATAAAGGTTACATACAATCAAATGAAGGCTACTTACAATAAATTGAAGGCTACATACAATTTAATAAAGGGTACATACACTTAAATTAAGGCTACAAACAATTAAGTGAAGGTTAGATTCAATTAAATGAAGGCTACATACAATAAAATGAAGGTTACATACAATTAAATGAACGCTACATACAATTAAATGAAAGCTACATACAATTAAATAAAGGCTACATACAATTAAATAAAAGCTACATATAATTAAATAAAGGTTACATACAATTAAATATAGGCTACATACAATTAAATGAAGGCTACATACAATTAAATGAAGGCTACATACAATTAAATTAATGCTACATACAATTAAATGACGGCTACATACATTTAAATGAAGGCAACATACAATTAAATGAAGGCTATATACAATTAAGTGAAGGCTACAAACAATTAAGTAAAGGCTAAATACAAATAAATGAAGGCTAAATATAATAAAATGAAGGTTACATACAATAAAAAGA
The DNA here is from genome assembly GCA_964033795.1 of Lymnaea stagnalis. NCBI lineage: Eukaryota > Metazoa > Mollusca > Gastropoda > Lymnaeidae > Lymnaea > Lymnaea stagnalis. The sequence goes on from CAXITT010000119.1 coordinate 920,697, forward strand.
AGGTTACATACAATTAAATGAAGGCTACATTCAATTAAATAAAGGCTACATACAATTAAATGAAGGATACATACAATAAAATTAAGGCTACATACAATTAAATAAAGAGCCACACAATTAAATAAAGGCTACATACAATTAAATAAAGGCTAAACACATTAAATAAAGGCCACCTACAATTAAAAAAAGGCCACATACAATTAAATAAAGTTTAGTCGTACATAACAAATCTATAGTGTCAGAGTTTGAGCCGACTCTGTACATACCAAACCTATAGTATTAGAGTTAGAGCAATATGGTGTTTTAGAAGATAGGTTTATAATGGACATATTTCTAACCAATACAGAACATTTACTTTTAAAAGTGGCTACAAGGTAAAGTCATTCACCCCATTATAAGTGACGTCCGGGGGTGGCGGAGGCACCCTCTTCACTTCCTATGCGACAGTTACAAGAACTAAACACTTACACTACAAACACCTTAACAAGTACTACATACGTTAGCAAAATATCGACTGATAAATTAAAGGCGGCAAACCCTTGATAATATTGTATCGTTTTTAATTCTACAATGTTATCTCCCTTTCTTGAATTGCAGGCGTAATTTCAAATTGAAAAGTTTAAAAAATAAGACATTTATGAATTCTTACTATTTTCAAAAGATTTTTTTTTCTTAAAAATTTGAGCAAAATTCTTTTGCCACTACTTAAAATTGAATGACTAGACAATCTAGACCAGGTCTGCACAATTCAAAATGTTATAATAATGTGTTCAACAGCACCAACAATGCACTATTGAGCATTAGAAATTATAAAATTTTCCTAAACAAATCAACCAATGCAAATAGCTGTAAGGAGATAGTCTTGGCAGGGGAGCGCGACCGGTCGCCGGGCACGGGGCAGGTGAGCCCCAGCTCACCAGACGCAGCTCACCAGACGCTTGGCAGGGGAGCGCGACCCCTCACCCTTTTTTTAAAAAAATATATTTTCTATTAATTGAGAAATGCACAGTATAAGAAAAAGCAAATAATTGATACGAATCAATAAAACACTTTAAGTTTTATGACTTAAAACGTTTTCACTATTTTATGTTTTTTATAAATTTATATTAACTAACAAAATCAGAAAAAATATTACTCAAATGTGCCTCTAGTATACCTGATAAAGTGTCACTAAAACGAAAGCGATAGTTCCCCTTGAAAAGGCATTAAGTTGAAGAATGGGCTGAATTTAAAAAAAAAGTATAACTATTGAATGATAATAGACGTTATAACAGAAACATTAATTATTAACAATGAATAGACTAAATTTAAAACACGAATTTTATTTAATTGTATAGAGCCTTTATTTAAATGTATGTAGCCTTTACTTAATTGTATGCAGCCTTTATTTAATTGTATGTAGCCATCATTTAATTGCATGTTGCCTTTATTTAATTGTATGCTGCCTTCATTTATCTGTATGTAGCCTTCATTTAATTGAATGTAGCTTTCATTTAATTGTATGTAGCCTTCATTTAATTGTATGTAGCCATTATTTAATTGTATGTGGCCTTTATTTTATTGTATGTAGCCTTAATTTAAGTGTATGGGAGTTGGGGCACAGTGGATCTAGGGGCACAGTGAATCAGTGGTATTTTCTACCAAAAAACCATCAAAAGTAAATTTTAGCACCTTCTCTAATTTTATTTCACAGATTTTATTATTAAGATTTTAAAAATTCGATATAATTGATTAGCATTAGCGACCTAGTAGAATGTATTAAAACAATTTACCTGTCCTATGAAGCCAGCCATGTAGCAGAAAATTAAATTTGTTTAATTTTTTTATCTCGGGGCACAGTGGATCATTTAAGCTATTGATTCAATGTGCCCCATTTATGCTCTTTAATAATATTTTAAAATATTGACATACATATGTTAAACGCAAGTTTGTGGAATATAACTTAAATCATAAAAAGTATCAATTTGGCCTAGATTTTAATACCAGTGAAGATTAAGATAAGATATTTTAAATTAAATAATTATTCTTTAATAAATCGATTTTTCAAAAATTCAGTAATTTTCCTTTTTTTTTTCCTCTTCCAGATAAAATGGTTAGAAACAGAGTTCACAGAGAGTCAAATAGAAATGTTGTTTACACAACAGCTGAAGCCATGAAGGAGGCTGTACAACATGTTTTGGAGGAAGGAAAATCTCTTTGGAGTGATGGCAAAGACAGCAACATTAAATGTTCAAGTCTCCGCAGATATGTCGAAAAGGCAACACAGGGCCACTGCAATCTGGATTAGACCAAACATCATTTTCACCAAAATATAAATGCTGCCAAATTTTTGATAATGAAGAAGAAGAATTGTCAAATTGCCCAGACCTCTGCTCCACGGAGGGACGGCTCGAGTTGCTCGCCATTTCAAATGTTGATTTATCAGAATATGGCTATTTTCTATGTTGATTTTTTGCAATTATGGTTTTGTTGTCATTTTATATTTTATCATTTAAATTGTTTGGTGCTACAAATAAATAAATTATTCATTTACAAATTGTTTGCCTGCATTTTTCAGTGTCTATGAGTCTATAGTTAAAGAAAATAAGTAGGTTGTATGACTGTTTATATTTGAGTTTATACAAGATTATCATATGAAAAATAACATTCAGTGCAATAATTGCATTAAATTCACAACCCTCACTGTAATTTAAGTCAATTTTAAGTAAGCCACAGATAATGATTCATTTTCCATATTGATTCACTGTGCCCCAGGTAGTGATTCACTGTGCCCCGGTAGAGCAAGAATATCAAATTTAGCAACATTTTAAGGATTCCTATTCAAGGCCAAGATGTAATACAATCATTGTGCACATATAACATTCACATATCTGTGAAAACTTTTGGAATATAAAAAAAAGAAGATTTCTGATCCACTGTGACCCAACTGCCCCAATGTAGCCTTTATTAAATTGTTTGTAGCCTTCATTTAATTGAATGTAGCCTTTATTAAATTGTATGTAGCCTTCAATTATTGTAAGTAGCCATCATTTAATTGTATGTAGCCTTCATTTAATTGTATGTGGCCTTTATTTAATTGTATGTAGCCTTTATTTAATTGTATGTAGCTTTTATGTAATTGTATGTAGCCTTTATTTAAATGTATGTAGCATTTATTTAATTGTATGTAGCCTTCATTTAAGTGTATGTAGCCTTCATTTAATTGTATGTAGCCTTCATTTAAATGTATGTAGCCTTCACTTAATGGTATGTAACACTCATTTAAGTGTATGTAGCCTTCATTTAATTGTATTTAGCCTTCATTTAATTGTATGTAGCCTTCATTTAATTGTATTTAGCCATTATTAAATTGTATGTAGCCTCCAATTAATTGTAAGTAGCCTTCATTTCATTGTATGTAGCCTTCATTTACTTGTATGTAGCCTTCATTTAATTGTATGTAGGCTTTACTTAATTGTTTGTAGCCTTCACTTAATTGTATGTAGCCTTTATTTAATTGTATGTAGCCTTTATTTATTTGTATGTAGCTTTTATGTAATTGTATGTAGCCTTTATTTAAATGTATGTGCATTTATTTAATTGTATGTAGCATTCATTTAATTGTATGTAACCTTCATTTAATTGTATGTAGCCTTCATTTAATGGTATGCATCACTCATTTAAGTGTATGTAGCCTTCATTTAATTGTATTTAGCCTTCATTTAATTGTATGTAGCATTCACTTAATTGTTTGTAGCCTTCACTTAATTGTATGTAGCCTTTATTTAATTGTATGTAGTTATTATCTAAATGTATTTAGCCTTAATTTAAGTGTATGTAGCCTTTATAAAATTGTATGTAGCCTTCAATTAATTGTAAGTTGCCATCATTTAATTGTATGTAGCCTTTATTTAATTGTATGTTGTCTTTATTTAATTGTATGTAGACTTTATCTAATTGTATGTAGCCTTAATTTAAGTGTATGTGGCTTTTATTTTATTGAATGTGGCCTTCATTTAATTGTATGTAACCTTCATTTAATTGTATGTAGCCTTCATTTAATTGTATTTAGACTTCATTTAATTGTATGTAGCCTTCACTTAATTGTTTGTAGCCTTCACTTAATTGTATGTAGCCTTTATTTAATTGTATGTAGCCTTTATTTAATTGTATGTAGCTTTTATGTAATTGTATATAGCCTTTTTTTAATTGTATGTGGCATTTATTTAATTGTATGTGGCCTTTATATAATTGTTTGTAGCCTTTATTTAATTGTATGTAGCCTTTACTTAATTGTATGTAGCTTTTATGTAATTGTATGTAGTCTTTATTTAATTGTATTTAGCATTTATTTAATTGTATGTAGCCTTCATTTAATTGTATGTAACCTTCATTTTATTGTATGTAGCCTTCATTTAATTGTATTTAGACTTCATTTAATTGTATTTAGCCTTCACTTAATAGTTTGTAGACTTCACTTAATTGTATGCAGCCTTTATTTTATTGTATGTAACCTTTAATTAATTGTATGTAGCCATTAATTAATTGTATGTAGCCTTTATTTAATTGTATGTAGCCTTCATTTAATTGTATGTAGCCTTCATTTAATTGTATGTAGCCTTCATTTAATTGTATGTAGCCATTATTAAATTGTATGTAGTCTCCAATTAATTGTAAGTAGCCTTCATTTCATTGTATGTAGCCTTCATTTAATTGTATGTAGCCTTTATTTAATTGTATGTAGCCTTTATTTAATGTGTAAAGCCTTTATTATAATTGTATGTAGCCTTTATTTAATTGTATGTAGTTTTAATTTAATTGTATGTAGCCTTAATTTAAGTGTATGTAGCCTTTATTAAAATGTATGTAGCCTTCAATTAATTGTAAGTAGCCATCATTTAATTGTATGTAGCCTTCATTTAATTGTATGTAGCCATTATTTAATTGTATGTATTCTGTATTTAATTGTATGAAATCTTTATCTAATTGTATGTAGCCTTAATTTAAGTGTATGTGAACTTTATTTAATTGTATGTGGCCTTCATTTAATTTTATGTAACCTTCATTTAATTGTATGTAGCCTTCATTTAATTGTTTTTAGCCTTCATTTAATTGTATGTACCCTTCACTTAATTGTTTGTAGCCTTCACTTAATTGTATGTAGCCTTTATTTAATTGTATGTAGCCTTTTTTTAATTGTATGTAGCTTAATGTAATTGTATTTAGCCTTAATTTAAGTGTATGTAGCCTTTATTAAATTGTATGTAGCCTTTATTTATTTGTATGTAGGCTTTACTTAATTGTTTGTAGCCTTCACTTAAATGTATGTAGCCTTTATTTAATTGTATGTAGCCTTTATTTATTTGTATGTAGCTTTTATGTAATTGCATGTAGCCTTTATTTAAATGTATGTAGCATTTATTTAATTGTATGTAGCATTCATTTAATGTTATGCAGCACTCATTTAAGTGTATGTAGCCTTCATTTAATTGTATTTAGCCTTCATTTATTTGTATGTTGCATTCACTTAATTGTTTGTAGCCTTCGCTTAATTGTATGTAGCCTTTATTTAATTGTATGTAGTCTTTATCTAAATGTATTTAGCCTTAATTTAAGTGTATGTAGCCTTTATAAAATTGTATGTTGTCTTTATTTAATTGTATGTAGACTTTATCTAATTGTATGTAGCCTTAATTTAAGTGTATGTGGCCTTTATTTAATTGAATGTGGCCTTCATTTAATTGTATGTAACCTTCATTTAATTGTATGTAGCCTTCATTTAATTGTATTTAGCCTTCATTTAATTGTATGTAGCCTTCACTTAATTGTTTGTAGCCTTCACTTAATTGTATGTAGCCTTTATTTAATTGTATGTAGCATTTAGCCTTCATTTAATTGTATGTAGCCTTCACTTAATTGTTTGTAGCCTTCACTTAATTGTATGTAGCCTTTATTTAATTGTATGTAGCCTTTATTTAATTGTATGTAGCTTTTATGTAATTGTATGTAGCCTTTTTTAATTGTATGTGGCATTTATTTAATTGTATGTGGCCTTTATATAATTGTTTGTAGCCTTTATTTAATTGTATGTAGCCTTTACTTAATTGTATGTAGCTTTTATGTAATTGTATGTAGTCTTTATTTAATTGTATTTAGCATTTATTTTATTGTATGTAGCCTTCATTTAATTGTATGTAACCTTCATTTAATTGTATGTAGCCTTCATTTAATTGTATTTAGCCTTCATTTAATTGTATTTAGCCTTCACTTAATAGTTTGTAGCCTTCACTTAATTGTATGTTGCCTTTATTTAATTGTATGTTGCCTTTATTTAATTGTATGTAACCTTTAATTAATTGTATGTAGCTTTTATGTAATTGTATGTAGCCTTTATTTAATTGTATGTAGCCTTTATTTAATTGTATGTAGCCTTCATTTAATTGTATGTAGCATTCATTTAATTGTATGTGGCCTTCATTTAATTGTATGTGGCATTTATTTAATTGTATGTGGCCTTTATATAATTGTTTGTAGCCCTTATTTAATTGTATGTAGCCTTTATTTAATTGTATGTAGCTTTTATGTAATTGTATGTAGCCTTTATTTACATGTATGTAGCCTTCATTTAATTGTATGTAGCCTTCATTTAATTGTATGTAGCCTTTATTTATATGTATGTAGCTTTCATTTAATGGTATGTATCACTCATTTAAGTGTATGTAGCCTTCATTTAATTGTATGTAGCCTTCATTTAATTGTATGTAGCCTTTATTTAATTGTATGTAGCCTTCATTTTATTGTATGTAGCCTTTATTTAATTGTATGTGGCCTTTATTTAATTGTATGTAGCTTTTATGTAATTGTATGTAGCCTTTATTTAAATGTATGTAGCATTTATTTAATTGTATGTAGCCTTCATTTAATTGTATGTAGCTTTAATTTAATTGTATGTAGCCTTCATTTAAATGTATGTAGCCTTCACTTAATGGTATGTAGCACTCATTTAAGTGTATGTAGCCTTCATTTAATTGTATGTTGCCTTTATTTAATTGTATGTAACCTTTAATTAATTGTATGTAGCTTTTATGTAATTGTATGTAGCCTTTATTTAATTGTATGTAGCCTTTATTTAATTGTATGTAGCCTTAATTTAATTGTATGTAGCCTTCATTTAATTGTATGTAGCCTTCATTTAATTGTATGTGGCCTTCATTTAATTGTATGTGGCATTTATTTAATTGTATGTGGCCTTTATATAATTGTTTGTAGCCTTTATTTTATTGTATGTAGCCTTTATTTAATTGTATGTAGCTTTTATGTAATTGTATGTAGCCTTTATTTACATGTATGTAGCATTATTTAATTGTATGTAGCCTTCATTTAATTGTATGTAGCCTTCATTTAATTGTATGTAGCCTTTATTTATATGTATGTAGCTTTCATTTAATGGTATGTATCACTCATTTAAGTGTATGTAGCCTTCATTTAATTGAATGTAGCCTTCATTTAATTGTATGTAGCCTTTATTTAATTGTATGTAGCCTTAATTTTATTGTATGTAGCCTTTATTTAATTGTGTGTGGCCTTTATTTAATTGTATGTAGCCTTTATTTAATTGTATGTAGTCTTTATCTAATTGTATTTAGCCTTAATTTAAGTGTATGTAGCCTTTATAAAGATGTATGTAGCCTTCAATTAATTGTAAGTTGCCATCATTTAATTGTATGTAGCCTTCATTTAATTGTATGTAGCCTTTATTTAATTGTATGTTGTCTTTATTTAATTGTATGTAGACTTTATCTAATTGTATGTAGCCTTAATTTAAGTGTATGTGGCCTTTATTTAATTGAATGTGGCCTTCATTTAATTGTATGTAACCTTCATTTAATTGTATGTAGCCTTCATTTAATTGTATTTAGCCTTCATTTAATTGTATGTAGCCTTCACTTAATTGTTTGTAGCCTTCACTTAATTGTATGTAGCCTTTATTTAATTGTATGTAGCCTTTATTTAATTGTATGTAGCTTTTATGTAATTGTATATAGCCTTTTTTTAATTGTATGTGGCATTTATTTAATTGTATGTGGCCTTTATATAATTGTTTGTAGCCTTTATTTAATTGTATGTAGCCTTTACTTAATTGTATGTAGCTTTTATGTAATTGTATGTAGTCTTTATTTAATTGTATTTAGCATTTATTTTATTGTATGTAGCCTTCATTTAATTGTATGTAACCTTCATTTAATTGTATGTAGCCTTCATTTAATTGTATTTAGCCTTCATTTAATTGTATTTAGCCTTCACTTAATAGTTTGTAGCCTTCACTTAATTGTATGTTGCCTTTATTTAATTGTATGTTGCCTTTATTTAATTGTATGTAACCTTTAATTAATTGTATGTAGCTTTTATGTAATTGTATGTAGCCTTTATTTAATTGTATGTAGCCTTTATTTAATTGTATGTAGCCTTCATTTAATTGTATGTAGCCTTCATTTAATTGTATGTAGCCTTCATTTAATTGTATGTAGCCATTATTAAATTGTATGTAGCCTCCAATTAATTGTAAGTAGCCTTCATTTCATTGTATGTAGCCTTCATTTAATTGTATGTAGCCTTTATTTAATTGTATGTAGCCTTTATTTAATGTGTAAAGCCTTTATTATAATTGTATGTAGCCTTTATTTAATTGTATGTAGTTTTAATTTAATTGTATGTAGCCTTAATTTAAGTGTATGTAGCCTTTATTAAAATGTATGTAGCCTTCAATTAATTGTAAGTAGCCATCATTTAATTGTATGTAGCCTTCATTTAATTGTATGTAGCCATTATTTAATTGTATGTATTCTTTATTTAATTGTATGAAGTCTTTATCTAATTGTATGTAGCCTTAATTTAAGTGTATGTGAACTTTATTTAATTGTATGTGGCCTTCATTTAATTTTATGTAACCTTCATTTAATTGTATGTAGCCTTCATTTAATAGTATTTAGCCTTCATTTAATTGTATGTACCCTTCACTTAATTGTTTGTAGCCTTCACTTAATTGTATGTAGCCTTTATTTAATTGTATGTAGCCTTTTTTAATTGTATGTAGCTTTTATGTAATTGTATTAAGCCTTAATTTAAGTGTATGTAGCCTTTATTAAATTGTATGTAGCCTTTATTTATTTGTATTTAGGCTTTACTTAATTGTTTGTAGCCTTCACTTAAATGTATGTAGCCTTTATTTAATTGTATGTAGCCTTTATTTATTTGTATGTAGCTTTTATGTAATTGTATGTAGCCTTTATTTAAATGTATGTAGCATTTATTTAATTGTATGTAGCATTCATTTAATTGTATGTAACCTTCATTTAATTGTATGTAGCCTTCATTTAATGGTATGCAGCACTCATTTAAGTGTATGTAGCCTTTATTTAATTGTATGTAGCCTTTATTTAATGTGTAAAGCCTTTATTATAATTGTATGTAGCCTTTTGTTTAATTGTATGTAGTTTTAATTTAATTGTATGTAGCCTTAATTTAAGTGTATGTAGCCTTTATTAAAATGTATGTAGCCTTCAATTAATTGTAAGTAGCCATCATTTAATTGTATGTAGCCTTTATTTAATTGTATGTATTCTTTATTTAATTGTATGAAGTCTTTATCTAATTGTATGTAGCCTTAATTTAAGTGTATGTGAACTTCATTAAATTGTATGTGACCTTCATTTAATTTTATGTAACCTTCATTTAATTGTATGTAGCCTTCATTTAATTGTATTTAGCCTTCATTTAATTGTATGTACTCTTCACTTAATTGTTTGTAGCCTTCACTTAATTGTATGTAGCCTTTATTTAATTGTATGTAGCCTTTATTAAATTGTATGTAGCCTTTATTTATTTGTATGTAGGCTTTACTTAATTGTTTGTAGCCTTCACTTAAATGTATGTAGCCTTAAATTAATTGTATGTAGCCATTATTAAATTGTATGTAGACTCCAATTAATTGTAAGTAGCCTTCATTACATTGTATGTAGCCTTCATTTAATTGTATGTAGCCTTTATTTAATTGTATGTAGCTTTTATGTAATTGTATGTAGCCTTTATTTAATTGTATGTAGCCTTTATTTAATTGTACGTAGCCTTCATTTAATTGTATGTAGCCTTCATTTAATTGTATGTAGCCTTCATTTAATTGTATGTAGCCATTTTTAAATTGTATGTAGCCTTTATTTAATTGTATGTAGTCTTTATCTAAATGTATGTAGCCTTAATTTAAGTGTATGTAGCCTTTATAAAATTGTATGTATTCTTTCAATTAATTGTAAGTAGCCGTCATTTAATTGTATGTAGCCTTCATTTAATTGTGTGAAGCCTTTATTTAATTGTATGTATTCTTTATTTAATTGTATGTAGTCTTTATCTAATTGTATGTAGCCTTAATTTAAGTGTATGTGAACTTTATTTAATTATATGTGGCCTTCATTTAATTTTATGTAACCTTCATTTAATTGCATGTAGCCTTCATTTAATTGTATTTAGCCTTCATTTAATTGTATGTAGCCTTCACTTAATTGTTTGTAGCCTTCACTTAATTGTATGTAGCCTTTAATTAATTGTATGTAGCCTTTTTTAATTGTATGTAGCTTATACGTAATTGTATTTAGCCTTAATTTAAGTGTATGTAGCCTTTATTAAATTGTATGTAGCCTTCAATTAATTGTAAGTAGCCATCATTTAATTGTATGTAGCCTTCATTTAATTGTATGTGGCCTTTATTTAATTGTATGTAGCCTTTATTTAATTGTATGTAGCTTTTATGTAATTGTATGTAGCCTTTATTTAAATGTTTGTAGCATTTATTTAATTTATGTAGCCTTCATTTAATTGTATGTAGCCTTCATTTAATTGTATGTATTCTTTATTTAATTGTATGTAGTCTTTATCTAATTGTATGTAGCCTTAATTTAAGTGTATGTGAACTTTATTTAATTATATGTGGCGTTCATTTAATTTTATGTAACCTTCATTTAATTGTATGTAGCCTTCATTTAATTGTATTTAGCCTTCATTTAATTGTATGTAGCCTTCACTTAATTGTTTGTAGCCTTCACTTAATTGTATGTAGCCTTTAATTAATTGTATGTAGCCTTTTTTAATTGTATGTAGCTTATACGTAATTGTATTTAGCCTTAATTTAAGTGTATGTAGCCTTTATTAAATTGTATGTAGCCTTCAATTAATTGTAAGTAGCCATCATTTAATTGTATGTAGCCTTCATTTAATTGTATGTGGCCTTTATTTAATTGTATGTAGCCTTTATTTAATTGTATGTAGCTTTTATGTAATTGTATGTAGCCTTTATTTAAATGTTTGTAGCATTTATTTAATTTATGTAGCCTTCATTTAATTGTATGTAGCCTTCATTTAATTGTATGTAGCCTTCATTTAAATGTATGTAGCCTTCACTTAATGGTATGTAGCACTCATTTAAGTGTATGTAGCCTTCATTTAATTGTATTTAGCCTTCATTTAATTGTATGTAGCATTCACTTAATTGTTTGTAGCCTTCACTTAATTGTATGTAGCCTTTATTTAATTGTATGTAGTCTTTATCTAAATGTATTTAGCCTTAATTTAAGTGTATGTAGCCTTTATAAAATTGTATGTAGCCTTCAATTAATTGTAAGTAGCCATCATTTAATTGTATGTGGCCTTTATTTAATTGTATGTGGCCTTTATTTAATTGTAGGTGGCCTTTACTTAATTGTTTGTAGCCTTTATTTAATTGTATGTCGCCTTTATTTAATTGTATGTAGCCTTTATTTAATTGTATTTAGCCTTTATTTAATTGTATGTAGTCTTTATCTAATTGTATGTAGCCGTTATTTAATTGTATGTAGTCTTTATTTAATTGTATGTAGCCTTCATTTAATGGTATGTAGCACTCATATAATTGTATGTAGCCTTTATTTAATTGTATGTAGCCTTCATTTAATGGTATGTAGCACTCATATAATTGTATGTAGCGTTTATTTAATTGTATGTAGCCTTCATTTAATTGTATGTAGCCTTTATTTAATTGTATGTAGCCTTCATTTAATTGTATGTAGCCTTCATTTAATTGTATGTAGCCTTAATTTAATTGTATGTGGCCTTCATTTAATTGTATGTGGCATTTATTTAATTGTATGTGGCCTTTATATAATTGTTTGTAGCCTTTATTTAATTGTATGTAGCTTTTATGTAATTGTATGTAGCCTTTATTTACATGTATGTAGCATTTATTTAATTGTATGTAGCCTTCATTTAATTGTATGTAGCCTTCATTTAATTGTATGTAGCCTTCATTTATATGTATGTAGCTTTCATTTAATGGTATGTATCACTCATTTAAGTGTATGTAGCCTTCATTTAACTGTATGTAGCCTTCATTTAATTGTATGTAGCCTTTATTTAATTGTATGTAGCCTTCATTTTATTGTATGTAGCCTTTATTTAATTGTATGTGGCCTTTATTTAATTGTATGTAGCCGTTATGTAATTGTATGTAGCTTTTATGTAATTGTATGTAGCCTTTATTTAAATGTTTGTAGCATTTATTTAATTGTATGTAGCCTTCATTTAATTGTATGTAGCCTTCATTTAATTGTATGTAGCCTTCATTTAAATGTATGTAGCCTTCACTTAATGGTATGTAGCACTCATTTAAGTGTATGTAGCCTTCATTTAATTGTATTTAGCCTTCATTTAATTGTATGTAGCCTTCACTTAATTGTTTGTAGCCTTCACTTAATTGTATGTAGCCTTTATTTAATTGTATGTAGCTTTTATGTAATTGTATGTAGCCTTTATTTAATTGTATGTAGCTTTTATGTAATTTTATGTAGCCTTTATTTAATTGTATGTAGCCTTTATTTAATTGTACGTAGCCTTCATTTAATTGTATGTAGCCTTCATTTAAATTGTATGTAGCCTTCATTTAATTGTATGTAGCCATTATTAAATTGTATGTAGCCTCTTATTAATTGTAAGTAGCCTTCATTTCATTGTATGTAGCCTTCATTTAATTGTATGTAGCCTTGATTTAATTGTATGTAGCCTTTATTTAATGTGTAAAGCCTTTATTATAATTGTATGTAGCCTTTATTTAATTGTATGTAGTTTTAATTTAATTGTATGTAGCCTTAATTTAAGTGTATGTAGCCTTTATTAAAATGTATGTAGCCTTCAATTAATTGTAAGTAGCCTTTATTTAATTGTATGCAGCCTTCATTTAATTGTATGTAGCCTTCAATAAATTTATGTAGCCTTCATTTAATTGTATGTAGCCTTCATTTAATTGTATGTAACCTTCATTTAATTGTATGTAACCTTAATTTAAGTGTATGTAGCCTTTATTAAATTGTATGTAGCCTTCAATTAACTGTATGTAGCCTTCATTTAATTGTATGTAGCCTTCATTTAATTGTATGTAGCCTTTATTTAATTGTATTTAGCCTTGATTTAATTGTATGTGGCCTTCATTTTATTGTATGTGGCCTGAATTTAATTGTATGTGGCCTTTATTTAATTGTAGGTGGCCTTTATTCAATTGTATGTAGACTTTATTTAATGGTTTTTAGCCTTTATTTAATTGTATGTAGCCTTTTTTTAATTGTATGTAGTCTTTATGTAAATGTATGTAGCCTTAATTTAAGTGTATGTAGCCTTTATTAAATTGTATGTATCGTTCAATTAATTGTAAGTAGCCATTATTTAATTGTATGTAGCCTTCATTTAATTGTATGTAGCCTTTATTTAATTGTATGTAGCCTTCACTTAATGGTATGTAGCACTCATTTAAGTGTATGTAGCCTTCATTTAATTGTATTTAGCCTTCATTTAATTGTATGTAGCCTTCATTGAATTGTATGTAGCCTTCATTTAATTGTATGTAGCCTTCATTTAAATGTATGTATCCTTCACTTAATGGTATGTAGCACTCATTTAAGTGAATGTAGCCTTCATTTAATTGTATGTAGTCTTCATTTAATTGAATGTAGCCTTCATTTAATTTATGTAGCATTCATTTAGTTGTATGTAGCATTTATTTAATTGTATGTAGCCTACATTTAAATGTTTGTAGCCTTGATTTAATTGTATGTAACCTTTATTTATTTGTATGTAGCCTTCATTTAGTTGTATTTAGCCTTCATTTAATTGCATCTAGCCTTCACTTAATTGTTTGCAGCCTTTTTTTTATTATATGTAGCCTTCATTTAATTTTTTGTAGCCTTCATTTAATTGTATATAGCCTTCATTTAATTGTATGTAGTTTCATTTAATTGTTTGTAGCCTTCATTTAAGTGTATGTAGCTTTCATTTAATTGTATGTATCCTTTATTTAATTGTATGTAGCCTTTGTTTTATTGTATGTTGCCTTTATTTAATGTGTGTAGCCTTTATTTAATTGTATGTAGCCTTTATATAATTGTATGTAGTCTTCATTTAATTGTATTTAGCATTTAATTAATGGTATGTAGCCTTTATTAAAATGTATGTAGCCTTTATTTACTTGTATGTAGCCTTCATTTTATTGTATGTAACCTTCATTTAATAGAATGTAGCCTTCAGTTAATTGTAAATAGCATTCATTTAATTGTATGTAGCATTTATTTAATTGTATGTAGCCTTCATTTAATTGTATGTAGCCTCTATTTAATTGTATGTAGCCTTTATTTAATTGTATGTATCTTTTATTTAATTCTATGTAGACTTTATTTAATCTATGTAGCCTTAATTTAATTGTATGTAGCCGTCATTTAATTGTATGTTGCCTTCATTTAATTGTATGTATCCTTCATTTAATTGTATGTGGCCTTTGTTTTATTGTATGTAGACTTTATTAAATTGTATGTCAACTGTATTTAATTGTATGTGGCCTTTATTTAATTGTAGGTGGCCTTTACTTAATTGTAGGTGGTCTTTATTTAATTGTATGTGGCCTTTATTTAATTGTATGTGGCCTTTATGTAATTGTATGTAGCATTTATGTAATTGTATGTAACCTATATTTAATTGAATGTAGCCTTTATTTAATTGTATGTAGCCTTTATTTAATTGTATGTAGCCTTTATTTAATGTATGTAGCCTTTATTTAATTGTTTGTAGCCTTTATTCAAATTGTATGTAGCCTTTATTTACTTGTATGTAGCCTTCGTTTTATTGTATGTAGCCTTCATTTAATTGTATGTAACAATTAATTAAAGGCTACATACAATTAAATGAAGGCTACATACAATTAAATGAAGACTACATACAATCAAATAAATGCTACATACATTTAAATAAAGGCTACATACAATTACATAAAAGCTACATACAATTAAATAAAGGCTAAATACAATTAAATGAAGGCTACATACAATTAAATAAATGCTACATACAATTAAATGAATGCTATTTACAATTAACTGAAGGCTACATTCTATTAAATGAAGGTTACATACAATAAAATGAAGGATACATACAAATAAATGAAGGTTACATACAATTAAATGAAGGCCACATACAATTAAATAAAGGCCACATACACTTAAATTAAGGCTACATACAATTAGATAAAGACTACATACAATTAAATAAAGACTACATACAATCAAATAAAGGCTACATACAATTAAATGAAGGCTACATACAATTAAATGATGGCTACATACAATTAAATAAATGCTACATACAATTAAATAAAGACTACATACAATTACATAAAAGCTACATACAATTAAGTAAAGGCTACATACAATTAAATAAAGGCTACAAACAATTATATAAAGGCCACATACAATTAAATAAATGCCACATACAATTAAATGAAGGTTACATACAATTAAATGAAGGCTACATACAATTAAATGGAGGCTACATAAATTAAATGAAGGCTACATACAATTAAATGAAGGCTACAAAGATTAAATAAAATCTACATACAATTAAATAAAGGCTACATGCAATTACATAAAAGCTACATACAAATAAATAAAGGCTACATACAATTAAATAAAGGCTACATACAATTAAGTGAAGGCTACAAACAATTCAGTGAAGGCTACATACAATTAAATGAAGGCTAAATACAACTAAATAAAGGCTACATACAATTAAATAAAGGCTACATACAATTAAATAAATGCTACATACAATTAAATGAATGCTATTTACAATTAACTGAAGGCTACATTCTATTAAATGAAGGTTAAATACAATAAAATAAAGGATACATACAAATAAATGAAGGTTACATACACTTAAATGAAGGCCACATACAATTAAATAAAAGCCACATACACTTAAATTAAGGCTACATACAATTAGATAAAGACTACATACAATTAAATAAAGACTACATACAATCAAATAAAGGCTACATACAATTAAATGAAGGCTACATACAATTAAATGATGGCAA
>CAXITT010000119.1:937783-948696 GCA_964033795.1 Lymnaea stagnalis
TGAAGGCTACATACAATTAAATAAATGCTACATACAATTAAATAAAGACTACATACAATTACATAAAAGCTACATACAATTAAGTAAAGGCTACATACAATTAAATAAAGGCTACAAACAATTATATATGGGCCACATACAATTAAATAAATGCCACATACAATTAAATGAAGGTTACATACAATTAAATAAAGGCTACTTGCAATTAAATGGAGGCTACATCAATTAAATGAAGGCTACATACAATTAAATGAAGGCTACACAGATTAAATAAAATCTACATACAATTAAATAAAGGCTACATACAATTAAGTAAAGGCTACAAACAATTAAGTGAAGGCTACATACAATTAAATGAAGGCTAAATACAGTTAAATGAAGACTACATACAATTAAATGAAGGGTACATACAATTAAATGAAGGCTACATACAATTAAATGAAGGATACATACAATTAAATAAAGGCTACATACAATTAAATAAAGGCTACATACAATTAAATAAAGGCTACATACAATTAAGTGCAGGCTACATACAATAAAATGAAGGCTAAATACAATTAAATGAAGGCTACATACACTTAAATGAGTGCTACATACCATTAAGTGAAGGCTACATACATTTCAATAAAGGCTATATACACTTAAATGAGTGCTACATCCCTTTAAGTGAAGGCTACATACATTTAAATGAAGGCTACATACAATTACATGAAGGCTACATACAATTCAATGAAGGCTACATACAATTAAATAAATTCTACATACATTTAAATAAAGGCTACATACAATTACATTAAATCTACATACAATTAAATAAAGGCTACATACAATTAAATAAAGGCAACATACAATTAAATGAAGGCTACATACAATTAAATGAAGGCTACATACAATTAAATAAAGGCTACATACAATTAAATGAAGGCTACATACATTTAAATGAAGGCTACATACAAATAAATGAAGGCTACATACAATTAAATGAAGGCTACATACAATTAAATAAATGCTACATTCATGAAAATATTTGCTATATACATTTACATAAAAGCTACATACAATTAAATAAAGGCTACATACAATTAAATGAAGGCTACAAACAATTATATAAAGGCCACATACAATTAAATAAATGCTACATACAATTAAATGAATGCTATTTACAATTTACTGAAGGCTACATTCTATTAAATAAAGGTTACATACAATAAAATGAAGGATACATACAAATAAATGAAGGTTACATACAATTAAATGAAGGCCAGATACAATTAAATAAAGGCCACATACACTTAAATTAAGGCTACATACAATTAGATAAAGACTACATACAATTAAATAAAGACTACATACAATCAAATAAAGGCTACATACAATTAAATGAAGGCTACATACAATTAAATGATGGCAACTTACACTTAATTGAAGGATACATACAATTAAATAAAGGCTACATACACTTAAATTAAGGCTAAATACAATTACATAAAAGCTACATACAATAAAAAAAGGCTACATACAATTAAATAAAGGCTACATACAATTAAGTGAAGGCTACAAACAATTAAGTGAAGGCTACATACAATTAAATGAAGGCTAAATACAATTAAATGAAGACTACATACAATTAAATGAAGGTTACATACAATTAAATGAAGGCTACATACAATTAAATAAATGCTACATACAATTAAATAAAGACTAAATACAATTACATAAAAGCTACATACATTTAAGTAAAGGCTACATACAATTAAATAAAGGCTACACACAATTATATAAAGGCCACATACAATTAAATAAATGCCACATACAATTAAATGAAGGTTACATACAATTAAATAAAGGCTACTTGCAATTAAATGGAGGCTCTATAAATTAAATGAAGGCTACATACAATTAAATGAAGGCTACACAGATTAAATAAAATCTACATACAATTAAATAAAGGCTACATACAATTACATAAAATCTACAACCAAAAATAAATAAAGGCTACATACAATTAAATAAAGGCTACATACAATTAATTGAAGGCTACAAACAATTAAGTGAAGGCTACATACAATTAAATGAAGGCTAAATACAATTAAATGAAGGCTACATACAAGAAAATGAAGGGTACATACAATTAAATGAAGGCTACATACAATTAAATGAAGGATACATGTAATTAAATAAAGGCTACATACAATTAAATAAAGGCTACATACAATTAAGTGAAGGCTACATACAATAAAATGAAGGCTAAATACAATTAAATGAAGGCTACATACACTTAAATGAGTGCTACATACCATTAAGTGAAGGCTACATACATTTAAATGAAGGCTACATACAATTAAATGAAGGCTACATACAATTCAATGAAGGCTACATACAATTAAATAAATGCTACATACATTTAAATAAAGGCTACATACAATTACATAAAAGCTACATACAATTAAATAAAGGCTACATACAATTAAATAAAGGTCACATACAATTAAATGAAGGCTACATACTATTAAATGAAGGCTACATAAAATTAAATGAAGGCTACATACAATTAAATGAAGGCTACATACAATTAAATGAAGGCTACATACACTTAATTGAGTGCTACATACCGTTAAATGAAAGCTGCATACATATAAATAAAGGCTACATACAATTAAATGAAGGCTACATACAATTAAATGAAGGCTACATACAATTAAATAAATGCTACATTCATGTAAATAAAGGCTACATACAATTACATAAAAGCTACATACAATTAAATAAAGGCTACATACAATTAAATAAAGGCTACAAACAATTATATAAAGGCCACATACAATTAAATAAATGCCACATACAATTAAATGAAGACTACATACAATTAAATGAAGGCTACTTACAATTAATTGAAGGCTACATACAATTTAATAAAGGCTATATACAATTAGATAAAGACTACATACAATTAAATAAAGGCTAAATACAATTAAATAAAGGCTACATACAATTAAATAAAGGATACATACAATTAAATAAAGGCTACAAACAATTAAGTAAAGGCCACCTACAATTAAATATAGGCCACATACAATTAAATAAAAGCCACATACAATTAAATGATGGCTACTTACAATTAATTGAAGGCTACATACAATTTTATAAAGGCTACATACACTTAAATTAAGACTAAATACATTTAGATAAAGACTACATACAATTAAATGAAAGCTACATACACTTAAATGAGTGCTACATACCATTAAATGAAAGCTACATACATATAAATGAAGGCTACATACAATTAAATGAAGGCTACATACAATTAAATGAAGGCTACATACAATTAAATAAATGCAAAATTCATGTAAATAATGGCTACATACAATTACATAAAGGCTACATACAATTAAATAAAGGCTACATACAATTAAATAAAGGCTACAAACATTTATATAAAGGCCACATACAATTAAATGAAGGCCACATACAATTAAATTAAGGCTACATACAAATAAATGAAGGCTACATACAATTAAATGAAGGCTACATACAATTAAATAAAGGCTACATACAATTAAATTAAGGCTACATAAAAATAAATAAATGCTACATACATTTAAATAAAGGCTACATACAATTACATAAAAGCTACATACAATTAAATAAAGGCTACATACAATTAAATAAAGGCCACATACAATTAAATGATGGCTACTTACAATTAATTGAAGGCTACCTACAATTTTATAAAGGCTACATACACTTAAATTAAGACTAAATACATTTAGATAAAGACTACATACAATTAAATGAAAGCTACATACACTTAAATGAGTGCTACATACCATTAAATGAAAGCTACATACATATAAATGAAGGCTACATACAATTAAATGAAGGCTACATACAATTAAATGAAGGCTACATACAATTAAATAAATGCAAAATTCATGTAAATAATGGCTACATACAATTACATAAAGGCTACATACAATTAAATAAAGGCTACATACAATTAAATAAAGGCTACAAACATTTATATAAAGGCCACATACAATTAAATGAAGGCCACATACAATTAAATTAAGGCTACATACAAATAAATGAAGGCTACATACAATTAAATGAAGGCTACATACAATTAAATAAAGGCTACATACAATTAAATTAAGGCTACATAAAAATAAATAAATGCTACATACATTTAAATAAAGGCTACATACAATTACATAAAAGCTACATACAATTAAATAAAGGCTACATACAATTAAATAAAGGCCACATACAATTAAATGAAGGCTACATACAATTAAATGATGGCTACTTACAATTAATTGAAGGCTACATACAATTTAATAAAGGCTACATACACTTAAATTTAGGCTAAATACAATTACATAAAAGCTACATACAATTAAAAAAATGCTACATACAATTAAATAAAGGCTACATACAATTAAGTGAAGGCTACAAACAATTAAGTGAAGGCTACATACAATTAAATGAAGGCTAAATACAATTAAATGAAGGCTACATACCATTAAATGAAGGTTACATACAATTAAATGAAGGCCACATACAATTAAATAAAGGCAACATACACTTAAATTAAGGCTACATACAATTAGATAAAGACTACATATAATTAAATAAAGACTACATACAATCAAATAAAGGCTACATACAATTAAATGAAGGCTACATACAATTAAATGATGGCAACTTACAATTAATTAAGGCTACATACAATTAAATAAATGCTACATACAATTAAATAAAGGCCACATACAATTAAGTGATGTCTACAAAAGATTAAGTGAAGGCTACATACAATTAAATGAATGCTACTTAAATCTAAATAAAGGCTACAAACAATTAAATAAAGGCTACATACAATTAAATAAAGGCTACATACAATTAAGTAAAGGCTACATACAATTAAATACAAGCTACATACAATTAAATAAAGGCTACATACAATTAAGTGAAAGCTATAAAATAATTAAGGAAAGGCTAGATACAATTAAATGAGGGCTAAATATAATTAAATGAAGGCTACATACAATTAAATAAAGGTTACATACAATTAAATCAAGGCTACATACAATTAAATGAAGGCTACATACAATAAAATGAAGGCTACATACAAGTAAATAAAGGCTACATACAATTTAATTAAGGCTACAAACAATTAAATAAAGCCTTTATAAATTAAATAAAGGCTACATACAATTAAATAAAGGCTACATTCAATTAAAAATAGGTTACATACAATTAAATAAAGACCACCTACAATTAAGTAGACGCCACCTACAATTAAATAAAGGACACATACAATTAAATAAAGGTGACATACAATTAAATAAAGGCTACATACAATAAAACAAAGGCCACATACAATTAAATGAAGGATACATACAATTAAATGAAGGCAACATACAATTAAATAACGGCTACATACAATTAAATTAAGGCTACATAGATTAAATAAAGGATACATACAATTAAATAAAAGCTACATACAATTAAATAAAGGCTCCATACAATTAAATAGAGGCTACATACAATTAAGTAAAAGCTACAAACAATTAAGTGAAGGCTAGATGCAATTAAATGAATGCTATTTACAATTAACTGAAGGATAAATTCTATTAAATGAAGGTTACATACAATAAAATGAAGGCTACATACAAGTAAATAAAGGCTGCATACAATTTAAATAAGGCTACATACCATTAAATAAATGCTACATACAATTAAATGAAGACTACATACAATTATATAAAGGTTACATACAATTAAATATAGGCTACACACATTAAATAAAGGCAACATACAATAAAATAGAGGCTACATACAATTAAATAAAGGCTACATACAATTAAATGAAAGCTACATACACTTAAATGAAGGCTACAAACAATTAAATGAAGGCTACATACAATTAAATGAAGGCTATATACAATTAAATGAAAGCTGCATACAATTAGATGAAAGCTATATTCAATTAAATGAAGGGTACAAACAATTAAATAAAGGCTACATATAATAAAATAAAGGCTGCATACAAATAAATAAAGGCTACATACAATGAAATAAAGGTGGCATACAATTAAATAATGGCTACATACAAATAAAAAAAGGCTACATACAACTAAATGAAGGCTACATACAATTAAATAAAGGCCACCTATAATTAAATAAAGGCCACCTACAATGAAATAAAGGCCACCTACAATGAAATAAAGGCCACATACAAATAAATAAAGACCAAATACAAATAAATAAAGGCTACATACAATGAAATGAAGGCCACATACATATAAATGATGGCCACATACAAATAAATGAAGGCTATATACAATTAATTGAAGGCTATATACAATTAAATAAAGGCGACATACAATTAAATGAATGCGAAATACAATTAAATGAAGGCGACATACAATTAAATGAAGGCGACATAGAATTAAATGAAGGCTACATACAATTAAATGAAGGCTACATACAATTAAATTAATGATACATACAATTAAATGAAGGCTACATACAATTAAATAAAGGCGACATACAATTAAATGAATGCGACATACAATTAACTCAAGTCAACATACAATTAAATAAAGGCGACATACAATTAAAGGAAGGCTACATACAATTAAATGAAGGCTACATACAATTAAATGAAGGCTACATTCAATTAAATGAAGGCTACAGACAATTAAATGGAGGCTACATACAATTAAATGAAGGCTAAATACAATTAAATGAAGGCTACATACAATTAAATGAAGGATACATACAAATAAATGAAGGCTACATACAATTAAATAAAGGCGACATACAATTAAATGAAAAGGCTACATACAATTAAATGAAGGCTAAATACAATTAAATGAAGGCTACATACAATTAAATGAAGGATACATACAAATAAATGAAGGCTACATACAATTAAATAAAGGCGACATACAATTAAATGAATGCGACATACAATTAACACAAGTCAACATACAATTAAATGAAGGCGACATACAATTAAAGGATGGCTACATACAATTAAATAAAACCTACATACAATAAAATAAAGGCCACATACAATAAAATGAAGGCTACATACAATTAAATGAAGGCTACATACAATTAAATGAAGGCTACATACAATTAAATAAAGGCTACATACAAATAAATAAAGGCTACATACAATCAAATAAAGGCCACATACAATTAAATAAAGGCTACATACAATTAAATAAAGGCTACATACAATTAAATGAAGGCTACATACAATTAAATGAAGGCTACATACAATTAAATGAAAGCTGCATACAATTAAATAAAGGCTACATGCAATTAAATGATGGCTACATACAATTAAATAAAGGCTGCATACAATTAAATAAAGGCTAAATACATTTAAAATAAGGCTCTATACAATTAAATAAAGGCTACATACAATTAAATGAAGGCTACATACATTTACATCAAGGCTACATACAATTAAATGAAGGATACATACAATTAAATAAAGGCCACATATAATTAAATGAAAACACCATACAATTAAATGAAGGCTACATACAATTAAATGCAGGCTACATACAATTAAATGAAGGCTAAATACAATTAAATGAAGTCGACATACAATTAAATGAATGCGACATAAAATTAACTCAAGTCAACATACAATTAAATGAATGCGACATACAATTAAATGAAGGCTACATACAATTAAAAAAAGGATACATACAATTAAATGAAGGCTACATACAATGAAACAAAGGCTACATAAAAATACTTAAAGGCTACATACAATCAAAAAAAGTACACATACAAATAAATAAAGGCTACATACAATTAAATAAAGGCTGCATACAATTAAATGAAGGCTGCATACAATTAAATAAAGGCAACATGTAATTTAATGATGGCTACTTACAATTAAATAAAGGCTGCATACAATTGAATAAAGGCTACATACATTTAAATAAAGGATCTATACAATTAAATAAAGGCTACATACAATTAAGTAAAGGCTACATACAATTAAATAAAAGCTACATACAATTAAATTAAGGCTACATACACTTAAATAAAGGCTACATACAATTAAATCAAGGCTACATACAATTAAATGAAGGCTACATACGATAAAATGAAGGCTACATACAAATAAATAAAGGCTACATACAATTTGAATAAAGGCTACAAACGTATAAATAAAGGCTACATACATTAAATAAAGGCTACTTACAATTAAATAAAGGCTACATACAATTAAATAAAGGCTACATTCAATTAAAAATAGGTTACATACAATTACATAAAGGCTACATACAATTACATAAAGGCCACATACAATTAAATAAAGGCCAAATACAATTAAATAAAGACCACCTACAATTAAGTAAAGGCCACCTACAATTAAATAAAGGCCACATACAATTAAATAAAGTAGACATACAATTAAATAAAGGCTACATACAATAAAACAAAGGCCACATACAATTAAATGAAGGCTACATACAATAAAACAAAGGCCACATACAATTAAATGAAGGCTACATACAATTTAATAAAGGCTACATACACTTGAAGTAAGGCAACATACAATTAAATAAAGGCTACATACAATTAAATAAAGGCTACATACAATAAAATAAAGGCTAAACACATTAAATAACGGCCACCTACAATTAAAAAAGGCCACATACAATTAAATGAAGGCTACATACAATTAAATGAAGGCTACATACAATTAAGTAAAGGCTAAAATCATTAAATAAAGGCCACCTACAATTAAAAAAGGCCACATATAATTAAATAAAGGCTACATACAATTAAATAAAGGCTATATACAATTAAATAAAGACGCCATACAATTAAATAAAGGCTACATACAATTAAATGAAGGCTACATACAATTAAAAGAAGGCTACATACAGTTATTTTAAGGCTAAGTACAATTAAATGAAGGCTACATGCAATTAAATGAAGGCAACATACAATTAAATAAAGGCTACATACAAATTAAAAAGAGCTACA
Organism: Lymnaea stagnalis; assembly: GCA_964033795.1. Taxonomy (NCBI): domain Eukaryota; kingdom Metazoa; phylum Mollusca; class Gastropoda; family Lymnaeidae; genus Lymnaea; species Lymnaea stagnalis. The sequence continues at coordinate 946,817 of CAXITT010000119.1, forward strand.
TACAATTAAATGAAGGCTACTTACAAGTAAATGAAGGCTACATACTCTTAAATAAAGGCTACATACAATTAATTGAAGGCTACAAACAATTAAGTGAAGGCTAGATAAAATTAAATGAAGGCTACATACAATATAATGAAGGTTACATACAATTAAATGAAAGCTACATACAATAAAATGAAAGCTACATACAATTAAATGAAGGCTACATGCAATAAAATGAAGGCTACATACAATTAAATAAAGGCTACATACAATTTAATAAAGGCTACATACAATTAAATAAAGGCTACATTTAATTAAATAAAAGCTACATAAAATTAAATAAATGTTACATACAATTAAATATAGGCTACATACAATTAAATGAAGGCTACATACAATTAAATAAAGGCTACATACAATCAAATGAAGGCTACTTACAATAAATTGAAGGCTACATACAATTTAATAAAGGGTACATACACTTAAATTAAGGCTACATACAATTAAATGAAGGTTACATACAATTAAATGAAGGCTACATACAATTAAATGAAGGCTACATACACTTAAATAAAGGCTACATACAATTAATTGAAGGCTACAAACATTTAAGTGAAGGTTAGATTTAATTAAATGAAGGCTACATACAATAAAATGAAGGTTACATACAATTATATGAACGCTACATACAATTAAATGAAAGCTACATACAATTAAATGACGGCTACATGCAATAAAATGAAGGCTACATACAATTAAATAAAGGCTACATACAAATTAATAAAGTCTACTTACAATTAAATAAAGGCTACATACAATTAAATAAAAGCTACATACAATTAAATAAAGGTTACATACAATTAAAAATAGGCTACATACAATTAAATGAAGGCTACATACAATTAAATGAAGGCTACATACAATTAAATGAATGCTAAATACAATTAAATGACGGCTACATACATTTAAATGAAGGCAACATACAATTAAATGAAGGCTATATACAATTAAGTGAAGGCTACAAACAATTAAGTAAAGGCTAAATACAATTAAATAAAGAGCCACACAATTAAATAAAGAGCCACACAATTAAATAAAGGCTACATACAATTAAATAAAGGCTAAACACATTAAATAAAGGCCACCTACAATTAAAAAAGGCCACATACAATTAAATAAAGTTTAGTCGTACATAACAAATCTATAGTGTCAGAGTTTAGCCGACTCTGTACATTCCAAATCTATAGTATTAGAGTTAGAGCAATATGGTGTTTTAGAAGATAGGTTTATAATGGACATATTTCTAACCAATACAGAACATTTACTTTTAAAAGTGCCTACAAGGTAAAGTCATTCACCACATTATAAGTGACGTCCGGGGGTGGCGGAGGCACCCTCTTCACTTCCTATGCGACAGTTACAAGAACTAAACACTTACACTACAAACACCTTAACAAGTACTACATACGTTAGCAAAATATCGACTGATAAATTAAAGGCGGCAAACCCTTGATAATATTGTATCGTTTTTAATTCTACAATGTTATCTCCCTTTCTTGAATTGCAGGCGTAATTTCAAATTGAAAAGCTTACAAAATAAGACATTTATGAATTCTTACTATTTTCAAAATATTTTTTTTTCTTAATAATTTGAGCAAAATTCTTTTGCCACTACTAAAAATTGAATGACTAGACAATCTAGACCAGGTCTGCACAATTCAAAATGTTATAATAATGTGTTCAACAGCACCGACAATGCACTATTGAGCATAAGAAATTAGAAACTTTTCCTAAACAAATCAACCAATGCAAATAGCTGTAAGGAGATAGTCTTGGCAGGGGAGCGCGACCGGTCGCCGGGCACGGGGCAGGTGAGCCCCAGCTCACCAGACGCT
>CAXITT010000119.1:957725-974752 GCA_964033795.1 Lymnaea stagnalis
CCTTCAATTAATTGTAAGTAGCCATCATTTAATTGTATGTAGCCTTCATTTAATTGTATGTAGCCTTTATTTAATTGTATGTATTCTTTATTTAATTGTATGTAGTCTTTATCTAATTGTATGTAGCCTTAATTTAAGTGTATGTGAACTTTATTTAATTGTATGTGGCCTTCATTTAATTTTATGTAACCTTCATTTAATTGTATGTAGCCTTCATTTAATTGTATTTAGCCTTCATTTAATTGTATGCAGCCTTCACTTAATTGTTTGTAGCCTTCACTTAATTGTATGTAGCCTTTATTTAATTGTATGTAGCCTTTTTTAATTGTATGTAGCTTATATGTAATTGTATTTAGCCTTAATTTAAGTGTATGTAGCCTTTATTAAATTGTATGTAGCCTTCAATTAATTGTAAGTAGCCATCATTTAATTGTATGTAGCCTTCATTTAATTGTATGTGGCCTTTATTTAATTGTATGTAGCCTTTATTTAATTGTATGTAGCTTTTATGTAATTTTATGTAGCCTTTATTTAAATGTTTGTAGCATTTATTTAATTGTATGTAGCCTTCATTTAATTGTATGTAGCCTTCATTTAATTGTATGTAGCCTTCATTTAAATGTATGTAGCCTTCACTTAATGGTATGTAGCACTCATTTAAGTGTATATTAATTGTATGTAGCCTTTATTTAATTGTATGTAGTCTTTATCTAAATGTATTTAGCCTTAATTTAAGTGTATGTCGCCTTTATAAAATTGTATGTAGCCTTCAATTAATTGTAAGTAGCCATCATTTAATTGTATGTGGCCTTTATTTAATTGTATGTGGCCTTTATTTAATTGTAGGTGGCCTTTACTTAATTGTTTGTAGCCTTTATTTAATTGTATGTCACCTTTATTTAATTGTATGTAGCCTTTATTTAATTGTATTTAGCTTTTATTTAATTTTATGTAGTCTTTATCTAATTGTATGTAGCCTTTATTAAATTGTAGGTAGCCTTCAATTAATTGTAAGTAGCCTTCATTTAATTGTATGTAGTCTTCATTTAATTGTATTTAGCCTTCATTTAAATGTATGTAGCCTTCACTTAATTGTTTGTAGCCTTCATTTAATTGTATGTAGTCTTCATTTAATTGTATGTAACCTTCATTTAATTTATGTAGCCTTCATTTAATTGTATGTAGCCTTTATTTAATTGTATGTAACCTTCATTAAATTGTATGTAGCCTTCATTTAATTGTATTTAGCCTTCATTTAAATGTATGTAGCCTTCACTTAATTGTTTGTAGCCTTCATTTAATTGTATTTAGCCTTTATTTAATTGTATGTAGCCTTTATTTAATTGTATGTAGCCTTTATTTAATTGTATGTAGCCTTCATTTAATGGTATGTAGCACTCATATAATTGTATGTAGCCTTTATTTAATTGTATGTAGCCTTCATTTAATGGTATGTAGCACTCATATAATTGTATGTAGCCTTTATTTAAATTATGTAGCCTTCATTTAATTGTATGTAGCCTTCATTTAATTGTATGTAGCCTTAATTTAATTATATGTGGCCTTCATTTAATTGTATGTGGCATTTATTTAATTGTATGTGGCCTTTATATAATTGTTTGTAGCCTTTATGTAATTGTATGTAGCCTTTATTTACATGTATGTAGCATTTATTTAATTGTATGTAGCCTTCATTTAATTGTATGTAGCCTTCATTTAATTGTATGTAGCCTTAATTTATATGTATGTAGCTTTCATTTAATGGTATGTATCACTCATTTAAGTGTATGTAGCCTTCATTTAATTGTATGTAGCCTTCATTTAATTGTATGTAGCCTTTATTTAATTGTATGTAGCCTTCATTTTATTGTATGTAGCCTTTATTTAATTGTATGTGGCCTTTATTTAATTGTATGTAGCCTTTATGTAATTGTATGTAGCTTTTATGTAATTGTATGTAGCCTTCAATTAAATGTATGTAGCCTTTATTTAATTGTATGTAGCGTTCATTTAATTGTATGTAGCCTTCATTTAATTGTATGTAGCCTTCATTTAAATGTATGTAGCCTTCACTTAATGGTATGTAGCACTCATTTAAGTGTATGTAGCCTTCATTTAATTGTATTTAGCCTTCATTTAATTGTATGTAGCCTTCACTTAATTGTTTGTAGCCTTCACTTAATTGTATGTAGCCTTTATTTAATTGTATGTAGCCTTTATTTATTTGTATGAAGCTTTTATGTAATTGTATGTCGACTTTATTTAATTGTATGTAGATTTTATTTAATCTATGTAGCCTTCATTTAATTGTATATAGCCTTCATTAAATTTATGTAGCCTCCATTTAATTGTATGTAGCCTTCATTTAATTGTATGTAACATTCATTTAATTGTATGTGGCATTTATTTATTTGTATGTGGCCTTTTTATAATTGTTTGTAGCCTTTATTTAATTGTATGTAGCCTTTACTTAATTGTATGTAGCTTTTATGTAATTGTATGTAGTCTTTATTTAATTGAATGTAGCATTCATTTAATTGTATGTAGCCTTCATTTAATTGTATGTAACCTTCATTTATTTGTATGTAGCGTTCATTTAATTGTTTTTAGCCTTCATTTAATTGTATGTAGCCTTCACTTAATTGTTTGTAGCCTTCAATTAATTGTGTGTAGCCTTTATTTAATTGTATGTAACATTTAATTAAATGTATGTAGCTTTTTATGTAATTGTATGTAGCCTCTATTTATTTGTATTTAGCCTTTATTTAATTGTATGTAGCCTTCATTTAATTGTATGTAGCCTTTATTTAATTGTATGTAGCATTCACTTAATTGTTTGTAGCCTTCACTTAATTGTATGTAGCCTTCATTTAATTGTATGTAGCCTTTATTTATTTGTATGTAGCTTTTATGTAATTGTATGTCGACTTTATTTAATTGTATGTAGATTTTATTTAATCTATGTAGCCTTCATTTAATTGTATGTAGCCTTCATTTAATTTATGTAGCCTCCATTTAATTGTATGTAGCCTTCATTTAATTGTATGTAACCTTCATTTAATTGTATGTGGCATTTATTTATTTGTATGTGGCCTTTTTATAATTGTTTGTAGCCTTTATTTAATTGTATGTAGCCTTTACTTAATTGTATGTAGCTTTTATGTAATTGTATGTAGTCTTTATTTAATTGTATGTAGCATTCATTTAGTTGTATGTAGCCTTCATTTAATTGTATGTAACCTTCATTTAATTGTATGTAGCGTTCATTTAATTGTTTTTAGCCTTCATTTAATTGTATGTAGCCTTCACTTAATTGTTTGTAGCATTCACTTAATTGTATGTAGCCTTTATTTAATTGTATGTAGCCTTAATTTAAGTGTATGTGGCCTTTATTTAATTGTATGTGGCCTTCATTTAAGTGTATGTAACCTTCATTGATTTGTATGTATCCTTCATTTAATTGTATTTAGCCTTCATTTAATTGCATGTAGCCTTTAATTAATTGTTTGTAGCTTTCACTTAATTGTATGTAGCCTTTATTTAATTGTATGTAGTCTTTATCTAATTGTATTTAGCCTTAATTTAAGTGTATGTAGCCTTTATTAAATTGTATGTAGCCTTCAATTAATTGTAAGTAGCCATCATTTAATTGTATGTAGCCTTCATTTAATTGTATGTGGCCTTTATTTACCTTAATTTAAGTGTATGTAGCCTTTATTAAATTGTATGTAGCCTTCAATTAATTGTAAGTAGCCATCATTTAATTGTATGTAGCCTTCATTTAATTGTATGTGGCCTTTATTTAATTGTATGTAGCCTTTATTTAATTGTATGTAGCTTTTATGTAATTGTATGTAGCCTTTATTTAAATGTATGTAGCATTTATTTAATTGTATGTAGCCTTCATTTAATTGTATGTAGCCTTCATTTAATTGTATGTAGCCTTCATTTAATTGTCTGTAGCCTTCATGTAATTGAATATAGCCTTCATTTAATTGTATGTAGCCTTCATTTAATTGTATGTAGCCTTCCTTTAATTGTATGTCGCCTTTATTTAATTGTATGTTGACTTGAGTTAATTGTATGTCGCATTCATTTAATTGTATGTCGCCTTTATTTAATTGTATGTAGCCTTCATTTAATTGTATGTATCATTAATTTAATTGTATGTAGCCTTCATTTAATTGTATGTAGCCTTCATTTAAATGTATGTAGCCTTCATTTAATTGTATGTAGCCTTTATTTAATTGTATAGAGCCTTTATTTAAATGTATTTAGCCTTTATTTAATTGTATGCAGCCTTTATTTACTTGTATGTAGCCTTCATTTTATTGTATGTAGCCTTCATTTAATTGTATGTTGCCTTCATTTAATTGTATGTATCCTTCATTTAATTGAATGTGGCCTTTGTTTTATTGTATGTAGCCTTTATTAATTGTATGTAGCCTTTATTTTATTGTATGTAGCCTTTATTTAATTGTATGTAGCCTTCATTTCATTTTACGTAAGCTTCATTTAATTGTATGTAGCCTTCATTTAATTGTCTGTACTCTTCATGTAATTGAATATAGCCTTCATTTAATTGTATGTAGCCTTCATTTAATTGTATGTAGCCTTCCTTTAATTGTATGTCGCCTTTTTTAATTGTATGTTGACTTGAGTTAATTGTATGTCGCATTCATTTAATTGTATGTCGCCTTTATTTAATTGTATGTAGCCTTCATTTAATTGTATGTATCATTAATTTAATTGTATGTAGCCTTCATATTTAATTGTATGTTGACTTGAGTTAATTGTATGTCGCATTCATTTAATTGTATGTCGCCTTTATTTAATTGTATGTAGCCTTCATTTAATTGTATGTATCATTAATTTAATTGTATGTAGCCTTCATTTAATTGTATGTAGCCTTCATTTAAATGTATGTAGCCTTCATTTAATTGTATGTAGCCTTTATTTAATTGTATAGAGCCTTTATTTAAATGTATTTAGCCTTTATTTAATTGTATGCAGCCTTTATTTACTTGTATGTAGCCTTCATTTTATTGTATGTAGCCTTCATTTAATTGTATGTTGCCTTCATTTAATTGTATGTATCCTTCATTTAATTGAATGTGGCCTTTGTTTTATTGTATGTAGCCTTTATTAATTGTATGTAGCCTTTATTTTATTGTATGTAGCCTTTATTTAATTGTATGTAGCCTTCATTTCATTTTACGTAAGCTTTATTTAATTGTATTTAGCCTTTATTTAATTGTATGTAGCCTTTATTTAATTGCATGTAGCCTTTGTTTAATGTTTGTAGCCTTTATTTAATTGTATGTAGCCTTAATTTAACTGTATGTAGCCTTTATTAAATTGTATGTAGCCTTCATTTCATTGCAAGTAGCCTTCATGTAATTGTATGTAGCCTTCATTTAATTCTATTAAGACTTTTTTAAATTGTATGTAACCTTCATTTAATTGTATGTAGCCTTAATTTAAGTGTATATAGCCTTCATTAAATTGTAAGTAGTTTTTATTTAAATGTATGTAGCCTTCATTTAATTGTATGTAGGATTGATTTAATTGTATTTAGCCTTTATTTTATGTGTGTAGCGTTTATTTAATTGTATGTAGCCTTTATTTAATTGTATGTAGTCTTTATTTAATTGTATGTAGCCTTAATTTAAGTGTATGTAGCCTTTATTAAATTTTTTTTTAGCCTTCAATTAATTGTAAGTAGCCCTCATTTAATTGTATGTAGCCTTCATTTAATTGTATGTAGCCTTCATTTAATTGTCTGTAGCCTTAATTAATTGTATGTAACCTTCATTATATTGTATGAAGCCTTCATTTAATTGTATGTAACCTTCATTTAATTGTATGTAGCCTTAATTTAAGTGTATGTAGCCTTCATTTAATTGTATGTAGCCTTCAATTAATTGTAAGTAGCCTTCATTTAATTGTATGTAGCCTTTATTTAAGTGTATGTAGTCTTTATTTAATGTGTGTAGCCTTTATTATAATTGTATGTAGCCTTTATTTAATTGTATGTAGTCTTTATTTAATTGTATGTAGCCTTAATTTAAGTGTATGTAGCCTTTATTAAATTGTATGTAGCCTTAAATTAATTGTAAGTAGCCTTCATTTAATTGTATGTAGCCTTCATTTAATTTTATGTAGCCTTCATTTAATTTATATAGCCTTTATTTACTTTTTTATAGCCTTCATTTGATTGTATTTAACCTTCATTTAATTTTATGTAGCCTTAATTTAATTGTATAGAGCCTTTATTTAAATGTATTTAGCCTTTATTTAATTGTGAGTAGCCTTCATTTAATTGAATTTAGCCTTCATTTAATTGTATGTAGCCTTCAGTTAATTGTATGTAGCCTTCATTTAATTGTCTGTAGCCTTCATTTAATTGTATGTAGCCTTCATTTAATTGTATGTAGCCTTCATTTAATTGTATGTTGTCTTTAACAAATTGTATGTAGCCTTTATGTAATTGTATGTAACCTATATTTAATTTTATGTAGCCTTTAATTAATTGTATGTAACCTTTATTTGATTGTATGTAGCCTTAATTTATTTGTATGTAGCCTTTATTTAATTGTATGCCACCTTCTCTTAATTGTATGTAGTCTTTATTTAATTGAATGCAGCCTTTATTTAATTGTATGTAGCCCTTATTTAATTGTATGTGGCCCTTATTTAATTGTATGTAGCCTTCTTTTCATTTTACGTAGCCTTTATTTAATTGTATGTAGCCTTTATTTAATTGTATGTAGCCTTTATTTTATTGCATGTAGCCTTTATTTAAAATATATACCTTCATTTAATTATATGTAGCCTTCATTTAATTGTATGTAGCCTTAATTTAATTGTATGTAGCCTTCATTTAATTGTATGTAGCCTTCATTTAATTGTATGTAGCCTTCATTTAATATATGTAGCCTTCATTTACTTGTATGTAGCCTTTATTTAATTGTATGTAGCCTTTATTTAATTGTATGTAGCTTTAATTTAACTGTATGTAGCCTTTATTAAATTGTATGTAGCCTTTATTTAATTGCAAGTAGCCTTCATTTAATTGTATGTAGCCTTCATTTAATTGTATGTAGCCTTAATTTAACTGTATGTAGCCTTCATTTAATTGTATGTAGCCTTCATTTAATTGTATGTAGCCTTCATTTAATTGTATGTATCCATCATTTAATTGTATGTAGTTTTTATTTAATTGTATGGAGCCTTTTATTTTATTGCATGTAGCCTTTATTTAATTGTATGTAGCCTTTATTTAATTGTATGTAGCCTTCATTTCATTTTATGTAACAATTATTTAATTGTATGTAGACTTTATTTATTTGTATGTAGCCTTTAATAAATTGTACTTAGCCTTTATTAAATTGTATGTAGCCTTGATTAAATTGTATGTTGCCTTCATTTAATTGTATGTAGCCTTCATTTAATTGTATGTAGCCTTAGATTAACTGTTAGTTAGCCTTCATTTAATTGTATGTAACCTTCATTTAATTGTATGTAGCCTTTATTTAATTGTATGGCATGTTTATTTAATTGTATGTAACCTTTATTTAATTGTATGTAGCCTTTATTTAATTGTATGTTGCTTTTTTAATTGTACGTGGCCTTTATTTAATTGTAGGTGGCATTTATTTAATTGTATGTAGCCTTTATTTAATGAGTGTAGCCCTTATTTAATTTTATGTAGCCTTTTTAATTGTATGTAACCTTTATTTAATTGTATGTTGCCTTATATTAAGTGCATGTAGCCTTTATTAAATTTATGTAGCCTTCATTTAATTGTAAGTAGAATTCATTTAATTGTATGTAGCCTTTATTTAATTGTATGTAGCCTTCATTTAATTGTATGTAGCCTTCATTTAATTGTATGTAGCCTTCATTTAATTGTATGTAGCCTTCATTTAATTGTATGTAGCATTCATTTTATTGTATGTATCATTCATTTAATTGTATGTAACCTTCATTTAATTGTATGTAGCCTTCATTTAATTGTATGTAGCATTCATTTTATTGTATGTATCATTCATTTAATTGTATGTAGCCTTCATTTAATTGTATGTCGCCTTCATTTAATTGTATGTAGCCTTCATTTAAGTGTATGTAGCCTTCATGTAATTTTATATAACCTTCCATTTATTGTATGTAGCCTTCATTTAATTGTATGTAGCTTTTATTTAATTGTATGGAGCCTTTATTTTATTGCATGTAGCCTTTATTTATATGTATGTAGCCTTTATTTAATTGTATGTAGCCTTCATTTCATTGTATGTAGCCTTCATTTATTTGTATGATGCTTTTATTTACTTGTATGGAGCTTTTATTTTATTACATGTAGCCTTTTTTAAATTGTACGTAGCCTTTATTTAATTGTATTTAGCCTTCATTTCATTGTTTGTAGCCTTTTTTTAATTGTATGTAGAATTTATTTAATTGTATGTAGCCTTTATTTAATTGTATGTATACTTTATTTAATTGTATGTAGCCTTCAATAAATTGTACGTAGCCTTTATTAAATTGTATGTAGCCTTGATTTAATTGTATGTTGCCTTCATTTTATTGTATGTAGCCTTCATTTAATTGTATGTAGCCTTAATTTAACTGTTTGTAGCCTTCATTTAATTGTATTTAGCCTTCATTTAATTGTATATGTAGCCTTGATTTAATTGTATGTTGCCTTCATTTTATTGTATGTAGCCTTCATTTAATTGTATGTAGCCTTAATTTAACTGTTTGTAGCCTTCATTTAATTGTATTTAGCCTTCATTTAATTGTATGTAGCCTTATTTTAATTGTAGGTGGCGTTTATTTAATTGTATGTAGCTTTTATTTAATGAGTGTAGCCTTTATTTAATTGTATGTAGCCTTTTTAATTGTATGTAACCTTTATTTAATTGTATGTTGCCTTAATTTAAGTGTATGTAGCCTTTATTAAATTGTATGTAGCTTTCATTTAATTGTAAGTAGCCTTCATTTAATTGTATGTAGCCTTTATTTAATTGTATGTAGCCTTCATTTAATTGTATGTAGCCTTCATTTAATTGTATGTAGCCTTCATTTAATTGTATGTATCCTTCATTTAATTGTATGTAGCCTTCATTTAATTGTATGTAGCCTTCATTTAATTGTATGTAGCCTTCATTTAATTGTATGTAGCCTTTAATTAAATGTAAGTAACCTTTATTTAATTTTAACTAGCCTTTATTTAATTTTATGTAGCCTTCATTTGATTATATGTAGCCTTCATTTAATTGTATGTAGCCTTCATTTAATTATATGTGGCCTTCATTTAATTGTGTGTGGCCTTCATGTAATTGTATGTGGCCTTTATTTAATTGTATGTGGCCTTTGTAATTGTATGTAGCCTTTATTTAATTGTATATAGCTTTCATTTAATTGTATGTAGCCTTTATTTAAATGTATGTAGCCTTCATTTAATTGTATGTAACCTTAATTTTATTGTATGTAACATTCATATAATCGTATTTAGCCTTCATTTAATTGTATTTAGCCTTCACTTAATTGTTTGTAGCATTCACTTAATTGTATGTAGCATTCACTTAATTGTATGTAGCCTTCATTTAATTGTATGTATCCTTCATTTAATTGTATGTAGCCTATATTTAATTGTATATTTAGCCTTCACTTAATTGTTTGTAGCATTCACTTAATTGTATGTAGCATTCACTTAATTGTATGTAGCCTTCATTTAATTGTATGTATCCTTCATTTAATTGTATGTAGCCTATATTTAATTGTATGTAACCTTTATTTAATTGAATGTAGCTTTAATTTAATTGTATGTAGCCTTTATTTAATTGTATGTAGCCTTCATTTTATTGCATGTAGCCTTCATTTAATTGTATGTAGACTTCATTTAAGTGTATGTAGCCTTTATGTAATTGTATATAACCTTCCATTTATTGTATGTAGCCTTCATTTAATTGTATGTAGCTTTTATTTAATTGTATGGAGCCTTTATTTTATTGCATGTAGCCTTAATTTATTTGTATGTAGCCTTTATTTAATTGTATGTAGCCTTCATTTCATTGTATTTAGCCTTTATTTAATTGTATGTAGACTTTATTTAATTGTATGTAGACTTCGAAAAATTGTATGTAGCCTTTATTAAATTGTATGTTGCCTTGATTTATTTGTATGTTGCCTTCATTAAATTGTATGTAGCCTTCATTTAATTGTATGTAGCCTTAATTTAACTGTATGTAGCCTTCATTTAATTGTATGTAGCCTTCATTTAATTGTATGTAGCCTTCATTTAATTGTATGTAGCCTTCATTTAATTGTATGTAGCCTTCATTTAATTGTATGTAGCCTTCATTTAATTGTATGTAGCCTTCATTTAATTGTATGTAGCCTTCATTTAATTGTATGTAGCCTTCATTTAATTGTATGTAGCCTTCATTTAATTGTATGTAGCCTTCATTTAATTGTATGTAGCCTTCATTTAATTGTATGTAGCCTTCATTTAATTGTATGTAGCCTTCATTTAATTGTATGTAGCCTTCATTTAATTGTATGTAGCCTTCATTTAATTGTATGTAGCCTTCATTTAATTGTATGTAGCCTTCATTTAATTGTATGTAGCCTTCATTTAATTGTATGTAGCCTTCATTTAATTGTATGTAGCCTTCATTTAATTGTATGTAGCCTTCATTTAATTGTATGTAGCCTTCATTTAATTGTATGTAGCCTTCATTTAATTGTATGTAGCCTTCATTTAATTGTATGTAGCCTTCATTTAATTGTATGTAGCCTTCATTTAATTGTATGTAAAAATCATTTAATTGTATGTAGCTTTTATTTAATTGTATGGAGCCTTTATTTAATTATATGGAGCCTTTATTTAATTGTATGGAGCCTTTTATTTTATCGCATGTAGCCTTTATTTAATTGTATGTAGCCTTTATTTAATTGTATGTAGCCTTCATTTCATTGTATGTAGCATTGATTTAATTGTATGTAGACTTTATTTAATTGTATGTAGCCTTCAATAAATTTTACTTAGCCTTTATTAAATTGTATGTAGCCTTGATTTAATTGTTTGTTGCCTTCATTTAATTGTATGTAGCCTTCATTTAATTGTATGTAGCCTTAATTTAACTGTTAGTTAGCCTTCATTTAATTGTATGTAGCCTTCATTTAATTGTAGGTAGCCTTTATTTAATTGTATGGCATGTTTATTTAAATGTATGGCATGTTTATTTAATTGTATGTAGCCTTTATTTAATTGTATGTTGCTTTTTTAATTGTAGGTTGCCTTTATTTAATTGTAGGTGGCGTTTATTTAATTGTATGTAGCCTTTAATTAATGAATGTAGCCTTTATTTAATTGTATGTAGCCTTTTTAATTGTATGTAACCTTTATTTAATTGTATGTTGACTTATTTTAAGTGTATGTAGCCTTTATTAAATTGTATGTAGACTTCATTTAATTGTAAGTAGCCTTCATTTTATTGTATGTAGCCTTTATTTAATTGTATGTAGCCTTCATTTAATTGTATGTAGCCTTCATTTAATTGTATGTAGCATTCATTTAATTGTATGTAGCCTTCATTTTATTGTATGTAGCCTTCATTTAATAGTATGTCGCCTTCATTTAATTATATGTCGCCTTCATTTAATTTTATGTCGCATTCATTTAATTGTATGTCGCCTATATTTAATTGTATGTAGCCTTCATTTAATTGTATGTAGCCTCCATTTAATTGTATGTAGCCTTCATTTAATTGTATATAGCCTTGATTTAATTGTATGTTGCCTTCATTTAATTGTATTTAGCCTTCATTTAATTGTATGTAGCCTTAATTTTATTGTATTTATCCTTCATTTAATTGTATGTAGCCTTCATTTAATTGCATGTAGCCTTCATTTAATTGTATGTAGCCTTTATTTAATTGTATAGAGCCTTTATTTAAATGTATGTAGCCTTTATTTATTTGTATGTAGCCTTTAATTAAATGTAAGTAACCTTTATTTATTTTTAAGTAGCCTTTATTTAAGTGTATGTAGCCTTCATTTAATTGTATGTAGCCTTCATTTAATTGTATGTGGCCTTCATTTAATTGTTTGTGGTCTTCATGTAATTGAATGTGGCCTTTATTTAATTAAATGTGGCCTTTCTTTAATTGTATGTAGCCTTTATTTAATTGTATATAGCCTTCTTTTAATAGTATGTAGCCTTTATCTAAATGTATATGTCCCTCATTTAATTGTATGTAACCTTCATTTTATTGTATGTAACCTTCATTTAATTGTATTTTGCCTTCATTTAATAGTATTTAGCCTTCACTTAAATGTTTGTAGCCTTCACTTAATTGTATGTAGCATTCATTTAATTATATGTAGCCTTCATTTAATTCTATGTAACCTTCATTTAATTGTATGTAGCATTTATTAAATTGTATGTAGTTTTAATTTAATTGTATGTAGTCTTCATTTAATTGTATGTAACCTTCATTTAATTGTATGTAGCCTTCATTTAATTGTATGTAGCATTCATTTAATTGTATGTAGCATTCATTTAATTGTAAGTAGCCTTCATTTAATTGTATGTAGCCTTCATTTAATAGTATGTCGCCTTCATTAAATTGTATGTCGCCTTCATTTAATTGTATGTCGCATTCATTATTTGTATGTCGCCTTTATTTAATTGTATGTAGCCTTCATTTAATTGTATGTAGCCTTCATTTAATTGTATGTAGCCTTCATTTAATTGTATGTAGCCTTCATTTAATTGTATGTAGCCTTAATTTAACTGTATGTAGCCTTCATTTAATTGTATGTAGCCTTCATTTAATTGTATGTAGCCTTCATTTAATTGTATGTATCCATCATTTAATTGTATGTAGCTTTTATTTAATTGTATGGAGCCTTTATTTAATTATATGTAGCTTTATTTAATTGTATTGAGCCTTTTATTTAATTGCATGTAGCCTTTATTAAATTGTATGTAGCCTTTATTTAATTGTATGTTGCCTTCATTTAATTGTATGTAGCTTTCATTTAATTGTATGTAGCCTTAATTTAACTGTTAGTTAGCCTTCATTTAATTGTATGTAGCCTTCATTTTATTGTATGTAGCCTTTATTTAATTGTATGGCATGTTTATTTAATTGTATGTTGCTTTTTTAATTGTAGGTGGCCTTTATTTAATTGTAGGTGGCGTTTATTTAATTGTATTTAGCCTTTATTTAATGAGTGTAACCTTTATTTAATTGTATGTTGCCTTAATTTAAGTGTATGTAGCCTTTATTAAATTGTATGTAGCCTTCATTTAATTGTAAGTAGCCTTCATTTAATTGTATGTAGCCTTTATTTAATTGTATGTAGCCTTCATTTAATTGTATGTAGCCTTAATTTTTAGTTGTATGTAGCCTTCATTTAATTGTATGTAACGTTCATTTAATTGTATGTAGCCTTCATTTAATTGTATGTAGCATTCATTTAATTGTATGTAGCATTCATTTAATTATATGTAGCCTTCATTTAATTGTATGTCGCCTTCATTTAATTGTATGTCGCATTCATTTAATTGTATGTCGCCTTTATTTAATTGTATGTAGCCTTCATTTAATTGTATGTAGCCTTCATTTAATTGTATGTAGCCTTTATTTAATTGTATGTAGACTTTATTTAATTGTATGTAGACTTCAAAAAATTGTATATAGCCTTTATTAAATTGTATGTAGCCTTGATTTATTTGTATGTTGCCTTCATTTAATTGTATGTAGCCTTCATTTAATTGTATGTAGCCTTAATTTAACTGTATGTAGCCTTCATTTAATTGTATGTAGCCTTCATTTAATTGTATGTAAAAATCATTTAATTGTATGTAGCTTTTATTTAATTGTATGGAGCCTTTATTTAATTATATGGAGCCTTTATTTAATTGTATGGAGCCTTTTATTTTATATGTATGTAGCCTTCATTTAATTGTATGTAAAAATCATTTAATTGTATGTAGCTTTTATTTAATTGTATGGAGCCTTTATTTAATTATATGGAGCCTTTATTTAATTGTATGGAGCCTTTTATTTTATCGCATGTAGCCTTTATTTAATTGTATGTAGCCTTTATTTAATTGTATGTAGCCTTCATTTCATTGTATGTAGCATTGATTTAATTGTATGTAGACTTTATTTAATTGTATGTAGCCTTCAATAAATTTTACTTAGCCTTTATTAAATTGTATGTAGCCTTGATTTAATTGTTTGTTGCCTTCATTTAATTGTATGTAGCCTTCATTTAATTGTATGTAGCCTTAATTTAACTGTTAGTTAGCCTTCATTTAATTGTATGTAGCCTTCATTTAATTGTAGGTAGCCTTTATTTAATTGTATGGCATGTTTATTTAAATGTATGGCATGTTTATTTAATTGTATGTAGCCTTTATTTAATTGTATGTTGCTTTTTTAATTGTAGGTTGCCTTTATTTAATTGTAGGTGGCGTTTATTTAATTGTATGTAGCCTTTAATTAATGAATGTAGCCTTTATTTAATTGTATGTAGCCTTTTTAATTGTATGTAACCTTTATTTAATTGTATGTTGACTTATTTTAAGTGTATGTAGCCTTTATTAAATTGTATGTAGACTTCATTTAATTGTAAGTAGCCTTCATTTTATTGTATGTAGCCTTTATTTAATTGTATGTAGCCTTCATTTAATTGTATGTAGCCTTCATTTAATTGTATGTAGCATTCATTTAATTGTATGTAGCCTTCATTTTATTGTATGTAGCCTTCATTTAATAGTATGTCGCCTTCATTTAATTATATGTCGCCTTCATTTAATTTTATGTCGCATTCATTTAATTGTATGTCGCCTATATTTAATTGTATGTAGCCTTCATTTAATTGTATGTAGCCTCCATTTAATTGTATGTAGCCTTCATTTAATTGTATATAGCCTTGATTTAATTGTATGTTGCCTTCATTTAATTGTATTTAGCCTTCATTTAATTGTATGTAGCCTTAATTTTATTGTATTTATCCTTCATTTAATTGTATGTAGCCTTCATTTAATTGCATGTAGCCTTCATTTAATTGTATGTAGCCTTTATTTAATTGTATAGAGCCTTTATTTAAATGTATGTAGCCTTTATTTATTTGTATGTAGCCTTTAATTAAATGTAAGTAACCTTTATTTATTTTTAAGTAGCCTTTATTTAAGTGTATGTAGCCTTCATTTAATTGTATGTAGCCTTCATTTAATTGTATGTGGCCTTCATTTAATTGTTTGTGGTCTTCATGTAATTGAATGTGGCATTTATTTAATTAAATGTGGCCTTTCTTTAATTGTATGTAGCCTTTATTTAATTGTATATAGCCTTCTTTTAATAGTATGTAGCCTTTATGTAAATGTATATGTCCCTCATTTAATTGAATGTAACCTTCATTTTATTGTATGTAACCTTCATTTAATTGTATTTTGCCTTCATTTAATAGTATTTAGCCTTCACTTAATTGTTTGTAGCCTTCACTTAATTGTATGTAGCATTCATTTAATTATATGTAGCCTTCATTTAATTCTATGTAACCTTCATTTAATTGTATGTAGCCTATATTTAATTGTATGTAACCTTTATTCAATTGTATGTAGCTTTTATTTAATTGTATGTAGCCTTTATTTAATTTTTTGTAGCATTTATTAAATTGTATGTAGTTTTAATTTAATTGTATGTAGTCTTCATTTAATTGTATGTAACCTTCATTTAATTGTATGTAGCCTTCATTTAATTGTATTTAGCATTCATTTAATTGTATGTAGCATTCATTTAATTGTAAGTAGCCTTCATTTAATTGTATGTAGCCTTCATTTAATAGTATGTCGCCTTCATTAAATTGTATGTCGACTTCATTTAATTGTATGTCGCATTCATTATTTGTATGTCGCCTTTATTTAATTGTATGTAGCCTTCATTTAATTGTATGTAGCCTTCATTTAATTGTATGTAGCCTTCATTTAATTGTATGTTCGGAAGTAAATTAACATACATCGGAAGTAAATTAACATACATCGGAAGTTTTAATTGTATGTAGCCTTCATTTAATTGTATGTAGCCTTCATTTAATTGTATGTAGCCTTCATTTAATTGTATGTAGCCTTTAATTAAATGTAAGTAACCTTTATTTAATTTTAACTAGCCTTTATTTAATTTTATGTAGCCTTCATTTGATTATATGTAGCCTTCATTTAATTGTATGTAGCCTTCATTTAATTATATGTGGCCTTCATTTAATTGTGTGTGGCCTTCATGTAATTGTATGTGACCTTTATTTAATTGTATGTGGCCTTTCTTTAATTGTATGTAGCCTTTATTTAATTGTATATAGCCTTCATTTAATTGTATGTAGCCTTTATTTAAATGTATGTAGCCTTCATTTAATTGTATGTAACCTTAATTTTATTGTATGTAACCTTCATATAATTGTATTTAGCATTCACTTAATTGTATGTAGCATTCATTTAATTGTATGTAGCCTTCATTTAATTGTATGTATCCTTCATTTAATTGTATGTAGCCTATATTTAATTGTATGTAACCTTTATTTAATTGTATGTAGCTTTAATTTAATTGTATGTAGCCTTTATTTAATTGTATGTAGCCTTCATTTTATTGCATGTAGCCTTCATTTAATTGTATGTAGCCTTCATTTAAGTGTATGTAGCTTTCATGCAATTGTATATAACCTTCCATTTTTTGTATGTAGCCTTCATTTAATTGTATGTAGCTTTTATTTAATTGTATGGTGCATTTATTTAATTATATGGATCCTTTCTTTAATTGTATGGAGCCTTTATTTTATTGCATGTAGCCTTTATTTATTTGTATGTAGCCTTTATTTAATTGTATGTAGCCTTCATTTAATTGTATGTAGCCTTAATTTAACTGTATGTAGCCTTCATTTAATTGTATGTAGCCTTCATTTAATTGTATGTAGCCTTCATTTAATTGTATGTATCCATCATTTAATTGTATGTA
>CAXITT010000119.1:975453-1036178 GCA_964033795.1 Lymnaea stagnalis
TTGTATGTAGCCTTCATTTAATTGTATGTAAAAATCATTTAATTGTATGTAGCTTTTATTTAATTGTATGGAGCCTTTATTTAATTATATGGAGCCTTTATTTAATTGTATGGAGCCTTTTATTTTATTGCATGTAGCCTTTATTTAATTGTATGTAGCCTTTATTTAATTGTATGTAGCCTTCATTTCATTGTATGTAGCATTGATTTAATTGTATGTAGACTTTATTTAATTTTATGTAGCCTTCAATAAATTGTACTTAGCCTTTATTAAATTGTATGTAGCCTTGATTTAATTGTTTGTTGCCTTCATTTAATTGTATGTAGCCTTCATTTAATTGTATGTAGCCTTAATTTAACTGTTAGTTAGCCTTCATTTAAATGTATGTAGCCTTCATTTAATTGTATGGCATGTTTATTTAAATTATGGCATGTTTATTTAATTGTATGTAGCCTTTATTTAATTGTATGTTGCTTTTTTAATTGTAGGTTGCCTTTATTTAATGGTAGGTGGCGTTTATTTAATTGTATGTAGCCTTTATTTAATGAATGTAGCCTTTATTTAATTTTATGTAGCCTTTTTAATTGTATGTAACCTTTATTTAATTGTATGTTGACTTAATTTAAGTGTGTGTAGCCTTTATTAAATTGTATGTAGACTTCATGTAATTGTAAGTAGCCTTCATTTTATTGTATGTAGCCTTTATTTAATTGTATGTAGCCTTCATTTAATTGTATGTAGCCTTCATTTAATTGTATGTAGCATTCATTTAATTGTATGTAGCCTTCATTTTATTGTATGTAGCCTTCATTTAATAGTATGTCGCCTTCATTTAATTGTATGTCGCCTTCATTTAATTGTATGTAGCCTTAATGTTATTGTATTTATCCTTCATTTAATTGTATGTAGCCTTCATTTAATTGCATGTAGCCTTCATTTAATTGTATGTAGCCTTTATTTAATTGTATAGAGCCTTTATTTAAATGTATGTAGCCTTTATTTATTTGTATGTAGCCTTTAATTAAATGTAAGTAACCTTTATTTAATTTTAAGTAGCCTTTATTTAAGTGTATGTAGCCTTCATTTAATTGTATGTAGCCTTCATTTAATTGTATGTGGCCTTCATTTAATTGTTTGTGGTCTTCATGTAATTGTATGTGGCCTTTATTTAATTGAATGTGGCCTTTCTTTAATTGTATGTAGCCTTTATTTAATTGTATATAGCCTTCATTTAATAGTATGTAGCCTTTATCTAAATGTATATAGCCTTCATTTAATTGTATGTAACCTTCATTTTATTGTATATAACCTTCATTTAATTGTATTTTGCCTTCATTTAATAGTATTTAGCCTTCACTTAATTGTTTGTAGCCTTCACTTAATTGTATGTAGCATTCATTTAATTATATGTAGCCTTCATTTAATTCTATGTAACCTTCATTTAATTGTATGTAGCCTATATTTAGTTTTATGTAACCTTTATTCAATTGTATGTAGCTTTTGTTTAATTGTATGTAGCCTTTATTTAATTTTGTGTAGCATTTATTAAATTGTATGTAGTTTTCATTTAATTGTATGTAGTCTTCATTTAATTGTATGTAACCTTCATTTAATTGTATGTAGCCTTCATTTAATTGTATGTAGCATTCATTTAATTGTATGTAGCATTCATTTAATTGTAAGTAGCCTTCATTTAATTGTATGTAGCCTTCATTTTATAGTATGTCGCCTTCATTTAATTGTATGTCGCCTTCATTTAATTGTATGTCGCATTCATTTAATTGTATGTCGCCTTTATTTAATTGTATGTAGCCTTCATTTAATTGTATGTAGCCTTCATTTAATTGTATGTAGCCTTCATTTAATTGTATGTAGCCTTCATTTAATTGTATGTAGCCTTCATTTAATTGTATGTAGTGTTACGCACTGACTTGTATTGGGAGAAATTAATCTCCTATTTTAATTTTAATTGGCTCGTTGTAAACAGTGCCTAACAAAGGACGATACCATATAATCAACAATATTAAAGATACGACCCAAAACAGTTTCTAGTTACAATTAATTAAGATTTATTATGTCTTAAGATAATTACAAAATAAAATAAAATAAAATTACAATCTTCAACTTACAGTATGGCAGATGTCGTACCGGTACACAGTTAATACAATTAGAAATAATAAAATAAAATTACAATCTTCAACTTACAGTATGGCAGATGTCGTACCGGTACACAGTTAATACAATTAGAAATAATGATGCCAATAAATAATGCGAAATAAACACATATAAGTAGGAGCACACAAATACACACAAGAATAAAACACGCCTCGTAATGTTAAGAGAATCTATATGAAATCTCCGTCTGTCGTCCGTGCCTGTCAATCCCTTATATAGGTGGGTCTACCGACGCCCAAGCCCTGCCTTCGAGACATTTCGAGAAAAATCCCAATCATTCTACCAAATACTATTTGGAACAGATTAATTATTTTTATTCGTTGGCGGCGTCAACAAGTTACTTCAAAGGCCTAAGCCACACCCCTTTGTGAACACAGCGTCTCATGCGGGGTCAATCAGAGGGCACACACGAGAAATATTATGTAAACAAGCTCTCTATAACAAGTTATTTGATTTAGGTATGTGGGTCTACCGTTACGGATACTCTGGATTTTTTTAAGACTTAGTTAATACACTTATTTTTCGTTGTTTAGTTTATGTATCAGTATCATCACGGCTTGTGTTTTCATCGGATGATGTGCCATTAAAAAAACTGATTCTGCATGGCACAGCATTAATTAATAAAATAAATATTAAGTTGATTTGTGTTACAGATAAGGAATTTATCCAAAGAATTTTTTTTTTAAATTGTAGTGTAGGCTACATAAAAATGCCAAAGCCTTTATAAGTTAATAAGTTCTCAGTTATGTAAATAATACTCAGTAGACCTATCTAAATCTAACATCAGAAAAAATCAATAAGTGGGGAGGGGGGGGGTCACGTAAACGGAGATTGGCCAAAGCCTCTGTTCTCATCTTTAAGTTAAAGCCTAATCACGTTATTGTACTATACAGTTCCATTTAACTAAAGTTACAAGATTTTTAATATGCAAACTTTGTATGCGGTAAAACAATTATTATAGAAATTATAGACACATTAAGGCCTATATTTTAATTTCTAATTTTAAATATATTAATATATAAAAATGAGCAACACAATTTTATTTTTCAATGGCGCACATATTACGTTGGCTAAATAGAAGCTGTTTATAACTTTTTCAGACTATGTACCCCTTCCCTTAGAGCAGCGGCTCTCAACCTGTGGGTCGCCTAAGACCATCTGTAACGCATAAAGGCCCCTACTCTACAGTTATGAAGCATCAACGAAAGTAATTTTGTGGGTTGGGGGTCGCCACAACTTGAGGATCTGTATTATAGGGTCGTAGCATTAGAAAGGTTGAGAAACACCGCCTTAGAGTATCCTACATTATGATACATCTAGGCTATCTATATTCAATAGTATACATTTTATGACATTATAGTTCTATTATGGCATGGTTCCTTTTTTCTTTTTTTATATAGACAGCATTTTGAAACTCTTCTAAAGGTTTGATGGCAGTTTTCCAAATCTACACTCTTTAAAAATATCAAAATAGCAATTTAAAGCTAAAATTCTTTCAGGATTCATTATCGAGCCGAGGTGGTGTCACCAATAAGCTAGTAGTAAGAACTAGTAATAAATTAAACGCGTCATTACTTTGGCAGCGTCATTGAGGGTGGGTTTTATAGTTCCGGTTTTGGTTTGATTTGATTGGCTGGATTACAAATAGCTATTTAGGAAACTACTAATAGTCACTTGAATACGTCACTTAGAAATTTCAGAACGCCAATTGGTTAAATTGAACTGGTGGCTCATTCATTTTTCAAATGTTTTTTACGTAAGCTTGTTTTATATTCTTTACTTTTGTTAATCTCGAATATAAACATTTAAGAGGAAAAAAAAATTCTTATAAATAGTCAATGTGTAATTGAAAAAAATTGTTCACTTTTAGTGAGTACATTGCAGTTGTCTTTCTTTCAATTCACGTGTTGTTAACATCGTTAGTTATTCAAAGTTTTATGTTGCTTCCCTATCGCACAGTCACACAGCAGTGTCATTGGTATCAAAACACATATTTTACCGTCTAAAATTGTACAACTATTTCCTTATTAGTATCATCTAAAGGTACCGTAATTAATTTAATATCTTTAAAAAGGAGGATTGTTATTTAATTGGTTTAATTGTAACTTATAAAATTATTTGAATACTGGTTAAAATTTAAGACAATGTTATTATTAAATTAATTTCATCTTTCCTCTTATAATTATATGCCTTAAGACTTAGGGCATTGCAAAGCAAATTAACGGTTCGCAACAAAAAAATTTTTTTTTCCGCCAATGTAACAACGGAACGCATTCATCAATTAGCTTTTCAATATTAGGCCTACTTATATTTAGAACTAACAGCTAATGAGCAGTTGAAGTTCAGTAATAATCTGTGTATTAAACTTAATAAATTACGCCAGTGCATTAGTTTTTATGGATTTCCATGTACTTTTTGTAATTTGTTCTGATTGATAAAATAAAAGGTAAATGATGATTGTGGATGCCTTGATTGGCTTCTAACCTGGTTGAGAAAACCAGTTGATTCTGTCACTAAATCTAAGTAAATGTATCCCCAAACCTAACCTGAATCCTAAATGTATCCCTAAACTTTACCTGAATCCTAAAATGTATCCCTAAACCTAACCTGAATCCTAAATGTATACCTAAACTTTACCTGAATCCTAAAATGTATCCCTAAACCTAACCTGAATCCTAAAATGTATCCCTAAACCTAACCTGAATCCTGAAATGTATCCCTAAACTTAACCTGAGCCCTAATTCACGGCAACACCGAAAAGACGTCGTGGCATCCACAACTACCATTAGCCAAATTAAAAAAATGTTTGCATACTTGGCAAAAAATATTTATAATCATAACAAAATGTTTGGGGTTTTTTTTAAGCTTCAGAAGATCTTATCAAAGTTGAAAAAAGAAGTTCAGAAGATTACAATTACAGGCTGTCCATTACATACAGGTTACAGGTAAATTTAAATGTATTTCTTTACATATTTTCATATTAATTACACTGCCGTCACTGCTCAAGCAGCAATATGTTATTATAGAAATTTATCAATCTTTAGACTGGCGATAATTATTTTAAATTAGTTTCTTTTTTTTTAAATAAAAAAAGGATTTAGAGGCAAAGATATGTGGAAAGCACACGGACTGGTAATTTGAAAGACAAAAAAAGAAAGAAAAAGGATCCAAACAACCATAAGAGTTTCAAAAAAATAATATTACGTACCATAACATAGACTTATTTGGATTTGTTGAACTTGCTTCCAATAAAGCTGTATCACGTACACTATAAAGTACTTCAATGTACACGCTGTAATATTATTTATCGTTCAATTTTTAATTCTTGAATAGTTCAACTGTGTCCTACGAATGAGTTAATAATCCAACTTGCTGTTTCCAAATTCCTCTGCTTTCGTCTGGGGAGCCTGCCACCCAGAATTTTGTTTTTATTTTTTTTCAAAATCAATAGTTTTAAATTTCTATTGTACTTGAATTCAATATTTCTATTATACATTTTGAACTGGGAAGGGCAATTTACACTTGTTTTGGGAGTCATTACGGTGTTAAGGCGTGTGTCATGCAAAAAATGAATTATCTCCGGTTGTGGAGTTCCCCAGCGTTATCAGGTAGCACAAGCTTATAATTAACCACATACTGTAACTCTGATCAGGGTGAAGGAACCATTTAGGATTGCTAAAGACGATCGGGCAAATTCAACATTCAAAGGATGCATTTTCGCTTCTACTAGAATATTTTTATACTTTCAGACAATTTTGAGGTCGCATTTCAAATTTTAGGGTGTGAAGTGCCAAAATTAGCCATACGATATCTTAAATTCCGAACGAGTGGGACATAAAATAAGTTCATTCCAGTTGTGTCACTATTTAGGGTAAGCTTTTCCCTCAAATATTCCCCACCTTAAATCTTTAAGGTCCCCAGAAAGTTGTTAGAAATTCAAAAAAGAAAAATACATTATATCAAATATCTGAATATAGTCAAGATCGTATCGGAAAAGGATAACATTGGAGAAGATTATACCACTGGGAAACAGGGTCCAACCGAATCAGGACCCCACAGAGAACGGGAACCCACTGGAATTGGGAAACCAGCGGGATCTAAACCGAGCAAGATCGGATGGGTATGGGTATTAAGATTCCAGCGGAATTGGAACCCCCACAGGGATCGGTATTCAAACAACATGGTGATCAAAAAGGGGTCAATTTCCTTTCGGGAAACTGGATACCTTCGGAAAACGGGATCCCGTCGGAAAAAGGAATCTGATTGAGATACCTCTGGGATTGGGATCCCATCGGGAAACGAAACGGTTTACAAAAGTTATTATAAATGTACTTTTTTTAGGAGAGAAATTATTTTTTTTTATTATTATATTATTCTTTTTTAAAACTTTATTTTTACATGGCGCTAATTACAACGTTAATTAAAAGACTAGAAGTTTTGTGTAGAATGCAACTCACGCAACGCTGGGTATTTTTGGCTAGTAATTATATATTATATATATATATTCACTTTTTATACATTGATTAGTTAAATGTAATCTGTGTGACCACTTTGTTCAACTGAATTCGCCATTCATCGGATAGCCAAAATCACACACAACCTCTTAAATCACGGGCCTTTACTCTATTCGTTATATCAATAGAAATGCGTGCCTTAATTGATTTTCATTCAGTATCAAATCAACATGTACAAAGTTATACTTTTACATTAACAATATACTGTAATAAGATTCCCGCACGAAATTCTCAGTGGCTCCGCGGCCCCTCAAAAAGAAATTCATCAAAACTGTTAATTTGTCAGACTTAGTGCATGCGTCCTCTCACCCCCCCCCCCCCAACCCCCCCCCC
The DNA here is from genome assembly GCA_964033795.1 of Lymnaea stagnalis. Classification (NCBI taxonomy): domain Eukaryota; kingdom Metazoa; phylum Mollusca; class Gastropoda; family Lymnaeidae; genus Lymnaea; species Lymnaea stagnalis. Next base: position 982,476 of record CAXITT010000119.1, read on the forward strand.
AAATCTTAATAGAAAATGATTGTAAAAATTCCCCCCCTTTTAAAAAATGTTTAAAACCCATCAGTGGCTCCGCGGCCCCTCAAAAAGAAATTCCTCAAAACTGTTAATTTGTCAGACTTAGTGCATGCGTCCTCTCACCCCCCCCCCCCAACCACCCACCCAAATCTTAATAGAAATTGATTGTAAAAATTGCTCCGCTGATCAAAAATGTTTTAAAACCACTGCAATGATACTATTCTCAATCTTTTTTTTCAGGTAGGAAGTATGTAGGAATAGTATGGGACATCTTTACTTGTCCCGTGCCACAAGGAAAATCAACTCTTGACCTCATCACAAAGATGCGATCCAGATTCATTACAGATGGATATAAAGAAAAAAGTTTCATAAGTTTATGTGACATAAAAAACGAGTCGCACTCCACTATTGAGGATCTGGATAAGGGCAAGGTAGCTGCAATAACTTTGTCACATATGGTTTTAACCCGCTCAATCATATCTCAGAATTACAGAGAGGGGGCCTATATTTAAATGTTAATTTGATAACATAATTTAATAAGGTTATAAAATAAACTATACAACCCAATATACTCATAATTTTTAATTTCAATTTTTGAAAAAGAATTGAAGTTAGTGTTTATTCTTTTCAAGTATTTGAATTACTTTCTGCAGAAGCTCTGCCTTATTTCTGCTCACACTATTGGTGACCTTATACCTCCGGTAGGTGACAACACTAGACACATTTGTGTCTATTGCCTCAAGCCTTCAAACCCCTAGTGCATAATTTCCTCATCACCACCAGTAACAGAAACATTGCAAATCCCATCTACATGCATAGGAGCCAAAATGATCAATAAATTGATCGTGGGCCCTTAAGATATAGAAGAAGAAGACACTAAGCAAACATGATTTCGTCAATCATTTTCGAACAAAGCCAAATTTTAACTTGTCTTAGGGTGCTAAGTGAAAGCACCACTTTTCATGTTGTTTTGGGTAAAGTAAGAGCAATAAGAATAGCTTGGCGATTAGATGGGAAAATTCTGTGCGTGGAACCAAATTGATAAGCTGCAAGTTCTTTTTGATATGTTATGGTTGCTGGATGTTCCAAAAAATAAACCAGTTCATTGCATCAAGCTCAATGTTGTCCATTGAGTACAAACTACTAATGAAATCAACGCTCTTCTGAAACCAGACACGTTTAAGACGTGCCATGATAACAGACTAAATTCTGAATAGCTGGAACTAGGGACTGATGACTCTAAAAAAACGTTGGGTCAGAGTGAAAAAACTTTAGAATCTAATCAAATATTGTTGTCCGAAGTATTTTTCTTCATTGTTGGAATCTTCACTCTAGTCATTTGGCTTTCTAGGATTGCTCTAATATACGTGTCAACGTATACGAGGGCTCTTCATGTCAAAGCTAACAAGTCAAGTGCGCAGATAGCAGGGCTCTTCATGTCAAAGCTAACAAGTCAAGTGCGCAGATAGCAGGGCTCTTCCTTCATCTTAATGTTAAAGCGACAAGAGCCACGTTTTTACATAAACATTTTTTCTTAAACTGAGTTTGAATATTCTGACGATGTTCACGGAAAATTTCAGTTAATTTATAACAAATTTGTTCATGTACACCTTAAAAAACCTGTATGGCTTGCAATGCGTTACTGGTGCCAATATCACAGTGAGTGTAAAGATAATCATAAGACATATGAGAAATGTAGTCGAAGAACAAGCACTTAAAAGGTATTGACAACTGATTGCATATCGCGTCAAAATTCTCAATAAAAATGCGAATGCTTTCATTTTTTAGGACCATCGAGTTTTACAGACCAATTAAATTTATATTTTAACTGCCTTCACCTTATGCTTGCTCAAAAAATACTTAATGAAAGCTTAGATTATCCCAAGCAGATTACGCACTTAAACAATTGAATTCAAATAGTAGCCAGAATGATCAATCCAAATTTGTGAAGAAGAAGAAACCACCAGTTTGAACCGATGCGCAGGGCAAGGACAAGACCTAGTTTCGGTAAAATCTTGCGAATTTTAGTTTGAAAATCGCCTTCCTTTCCGGCCATTATGGAACAGCCGTCATTTCCTTGTCCAAGTAGTTTTGGCATGTTCAGACCAAGTTGATTACTCCTTCACACATTTTAAATGCAGTATCTTGTTGTCTTTAAGACGTACAGCCAGCGACAATTGTTCTGTTCCTGCTATATCAGCCGTTTAAGAGGCAAATAATTTTAAGAATGCTAAACATGTTTTATTTATATAATAATTTGTTTATTATTTCCTTATATATGTCTATGAGGCCATTACATAAAAAATAATCTCTATATCAGTAATTTTTGGATCATGTTAGAAGCATAAAGAGCATTAAAACGACGTGTGCAAATGAATCTCCAGTTCTTTGTCGTCAGCCTCTACTCTCAATTGAAATAGATCGTGGGCATTTCCACTGTCACTATTTTACAACGAAGTTCAATGTCGTGTGTTCCACATACAATTATTGTGGATAATATCGGTAAATCTTTCTTGATTTTCTAAAATCTTATTGGAAATCAGCTTGTCTAACTGACTTAGGATATGTCGTTCTAGAGTCATATTGATGCTAAAGATTGCTATTGCATCCTGATAAGCACCTTTGTACCACTCACTTTTCACATGATGACGAGCACTTTGAGGAAATCCATTGTACTTATTGAAATTATTATCATTATGCTAGAAATACCTCTTGATACCCACAGTGAATGGGTTGCAGGAAACAATAAACTATATACATACTGGAACTTTAAGATGACCAGAATAGGCAAGCCGCGGAGGAAATTGATCGAGCCAGGCATACCGAAAACATCGTTTGCGTGTGTGTGTGTGTTCATTTGTTGCCAGGTCTGTCCTCACTGAAATTGTAACTAGCTATTTTTGGTATGAGTTAGTGTGCAAACAAGATCTTAAAACATCTGAAATTTGAGATTTCGACTAAATACATCGACCCTAATAATATCATTGATTGCCATATCACAGCCAAACGTATTACGGATTGATAATTCAGTGTCAAATTTGAGTGATGGGGATAATAGATAATCCCAGCTCTGAGGACCACTGGCAGCAGCTTCAAAACCCCTTGAGTGTGTAATGGTCAGGTCACTACTTTTACTTTTTTCTTCAACTTGTTTAGCCTCTCTGGTCAGTGTCGTTGATGTGGACACATGTGTTGATTTACAAAATGTCTTCAACATCATCAAATGGCTTCATCTGTCATTTGTGACATTTACAAATAAATACTATTTATTTTTATACAAACTATTTTATACTCATATGGACAAAGTGCAAATATTAATATTCTTTAGCACTAATTCTTTCTTTTCCAGAGTAGGTCATGTGACCCACCTTCTCTCATAGTGTGGGCGCACATGCTTAACGGTAGAATATGTTAGAGTAACTTGTTCTTAAAGTGCTTTCAACTTAATTTTTTTTTTTTTGAAGGTGCAGATAAAATATTATTTTTAAAAATACATATTGCCTAGATACACGATTTTAAAACACAACTTTTTTTGCATACTTTTTGAAAATGCCATCTGTGTTTCAACAAAATTTAAAGGTTACAGTTCGACCAGTATTTGCCAATGAGAAAGATAAAATAGACTACAAATTAAAAGAAAGTATCAAACAGTTTTCCGAAGGTGGTGTCTCCGGAAAAAGGCTGGTCGTTGTTAGCAGTAAGTTACAGAATACACTTATTTACGTCTTTTATCAATACATTTCATCAATAACAATTGATGAGATCATTTATTATTAAAAATATAAATAATTATTTGTATTGCAAGATTACAATTGCTAGAAAATAATTTTATTAAAAAAACATTTCAGATTATGTGAACTTCGATGATTTGATAACTTATATAAAAACCACAAAGATTCCAGAAGTGGTTCTGGTCAACAAGGATGTAGCCAGTAAAGCAGTTCTGGAATATACTGAAGCTGACCACATCCAGTTTAGCACGCTGACCCATGGTCTTCGAGACGCTGAGACTAATGTAGGTCTAAACACAATTATTACTTAATTTTAATATTTTCGGTTATTTAGTTATATATATTCTTTAAGAATGTATTTAGCCGAAACTTCTTTGTAAATGCCTTCTTTTTTCAAGTACAAATATATCTTGTTCCACTATTTAAAAAAAAATATATATTTAGGAGCGAAGTGCTGCTAATAAATACAATTATTTTAAAAGGAAATAAATGGTAAGTGCTTCATTGAAATGAAAATTTTTCTCAAAAAATATATCAACTTCGGCTCTAAAGCAAAGGAACAAAACATAAAAAAAACTGACGGTAAGTCAATAAAAATTTAACGTTTAATAATTTGTACACACATATAAGCAGGAGCAATACAACACTGATGCTAACTTCATAAAATAAACTATTGCTACATATATGACGTCGTATTAAATGGCAGTCGCAAGTAATTAAATGAGATACAGCCATATGGTAATGATCTTTTAATTGTTTAACTCCATAGTTATTACTGATATAAATTTAATTCTTGTCCAGAAAAATATTTGCTTGTCTATAAACATTTTAAATTATAGATTCTTAAATATTATTTCATCAAACTGGCGAAAGAGCTAGAGAAATATATAAATGAAGTAAATGATAATGGATATTGAAATAAATAAGATTAAAAAGAATATAAAAAGACAATATGCTAACACAAGTTAACGTGGTCAATGTCGTTACTACGGGTTGGTGTCGCCCTCTCCGGATGTGCTCTCTCAGGTGATACCCTGCTCTGATAACACCCTTCTGTTGTAATCAACTACGAACAGTTATGAAATATTCTCGAATGATCTCTTATAGTCCATTTTGGCTTCACCAACTCTGAACAAGTCATTTACTTTAAGATAATGAGTTTTAAACAACATATTATGTTTCTTCGTTGTCTTACAAGGCACATTCTTTTTTTTTCTAAATTAATTAAATAATATCCCGGTTTTTTTAGTAGTTTTGCGATAATTGCAAAAATGTGTATCTCCAATTTGCTCCGAACTGTACATTTTATTATGTTTTGGAAATTTTGATGTTTACCCTATTATGATCATTTGATGAACAGTTCAAACAAATATTTAAAGCAATAATATCACATTTCTGAAAGATAAGGTAATGGTATTTTATTCGCTATTTCCTCCAAAGTAATGTTATTACCACATCAGATTCGTTGGTCTAACGTTCTTGGTATTTTGCCTTTCGGACTATCGTAGCCTTCAAGACGGAGCCTTTTTTTCGTAAGGCCTACACTATAGAATTTTATCTAAAATTATTTATGTATATATACATAATTGCTTTAAATTTAAACTATAAATGTTATTGGAGGAAGTTAAACGAACTAGTAAAATCATAATTAATCAAAAGGGAAACCTCAACACGTTTGCAAATGAGATAACTTGATCATCATAATTTACGCATGCACTTTTTGTACACTTAAAATAAATTAGTCGCACTTGAAGAATTTTGAGGAATTTTCTGAGTTTTGAAGCCTAAATAACCCCTAACAAACATTTGAATGAGATTCAATGTATAATAGAGTGCATGCACTATTTGACAGGGTGTACTTATGATGTGTGCATACGTTTAGGACCTCTATTTTAAAGCATTTATAATCTTAAGGCATGTATTTTTGAGCCGATGGATACACCCTTTGTCTTTTTCGCACTGATTCTGCGGCCGATAGATTGGCCAATTGTCTACCGCACATATTTTATAATCTTTATATTTATAAATAGTAATAGCCGGGAAATCAATGGTGGCGGAGATACGGGAATTTCATTGATTCTTCGTATTGGGTACATTCACGGATGAATTTTTTTCGGGGAGAAAAGAGCATATTGGGTTGTTGAACAAATTTCCGCTTTTATATCATTTGTGGTTGTCGTGATTTTGCAGAGTTAACATGGATCGATTGACGGTACTGTGAATTGATAGGAAGGAAATTATTCAGATTAACAGTATAAATTTTATTGGAAAAACAATATTATGGAGTCTGTTTTAATTAACCCTACTGAATATGAGTTTGGCAACAACCTACACGATTTTAGAAGCAACTCAAAGTGGTAAGAGTAGGCGCCAAACACTGGCAAGTTACTCTGTTTTTTTTTTAAATTTGAACGTATCGCATTAAATTATAAATCAACAGTCATGATTCTCGCCAAAAGAGTTCACTTCAACCTTAAATAGATTGGATTTGCTTGTTAAATAATTGTTAATTTTATAGCTAAATGAAAGAGAGAGAAAAATATCAATTTACGTCTGCTTTTACACGGTCAGAGCTTGTGACATTGTTTCATTGAGTCTTGACTTGTATTCTATGTTGATATGTTAGTGAACTTTGCACGAGTCTCCCTCTAAATACTCCAATCATAAGATGAAATCAACCACGTACGACTGATTGATCCATTTGGGTGGTTGGGGGCAGTGATGTAGCTAGGGTTTGTGTCACACGGTGCGGTAAACTCATGGTGCCATAGCGCTCCACCTGACTTCAACAATTGATTATTTCTTCTTAAAATAAGTCCACAGTATATCAGCAAGAAGAAAAGCAAATTAATTGAAGGCCAGGATTTAAATGTTTTTTTAAGAACCGAAACAACGCTAAGTTATAGTGGTTTTTTACATTAAATTTCTGTATTTAAAATGTTCCTTACTTGTCTTCAAATTTTCAAAACCGTCTATCACTTGATTAAAATCAATTCAGCGTTTGACTTTCAACTGATAGTAGATCCAGATCAGAAAACATGGAGCCAATGACAAACAGACAAGCAGATGGCTGGTCAGAATGTTAGTGTGACGATTTGAGGCTTGACTTAGTAAAATTTCTTCCACGGTAAATCCGCCCTTGGAAACCCTTGTAAAATAATACCCTTCCTCCCTCAGTTTTTCCCGCAGTAGCATAGCCAGAGTGACTCCCCTTGGCGTTATCGCATTCCTACACCAGACTGCACACCCCAAAAGCGTGGATTTTGTGTTCATCCCCTCTCACCAATGAACCTTGAGAAATAAATAACTTACCTCCCCTCAGTTTTGCCCTCGAGGCAGCAAAGCGGAGTAACGTCCCTTGTTTTTATTGCATTTCTACACCTGAAAGCTCAGGCCGAAGCGTGATTTTGGATTTTCCACCTCACCCCGATTAACTTTGATGGTAGAAGATCAAACCCGCAACATAAAAAGTGATTATCATTGGATTGGAAAACAAATGGCATTTAAACCACCCAATTGAATCATCACCCGATTCAAATAATTAGCCTTGAACAAGCAAAAATATGATTTTTATGATCATTATCACTTGACTGTGAACGTTGAAGATAACTACACTAGAGACTTCATGGCGTTATCATTATCACTTGACTGTGAACGCTGGGGATAACTACACTAGAGACTTCATTAGTGTGATCAATAATTTCAACCTAGGATACTAGCTATTACATGTCTTTTAAGATCTGATCACTTGACTGTGGACGCTGGTAGTAACTCGATTTAGGACTTGATTAGCGTGATCATTAACTGCAACTGCTACTAGAGTACTAGTAAGTACGCAACCATGATTTTGATATTATGTTAAGGAACTGATAGTTTTCTTATAATTAATGAGCAAGTATTCGATCGTGTTTGATCGTATTCTAATAATGCATGTATTATATCATTGATATTATGCATTCTATTATTGCTTTTTCCGCAGGCAACCACACACCGACATCCCATAATAGAGATAATGTCCATGTCTCTTTTAACAAGAAGACAATAAGAATAGTATGTACCTATAAATTTAATGGTTGCTAATGATACAATGTCCCATACTTCATTAATTAAAATGCTTGCTTGGTCCAAAATTGTTGTGAAGCAACATATGCTTACGCCGACCATGATCAGACTTATAAATCCATCCAGAAATGCGATGTATATGTACAAGCTATGTCACCTTCCATTCATCGATCTGAATGCGTTGCTGTTGGCACGGGACTTATCAGCTTATTACTATTCGCCTGGATATTTATCCATTTTGCATCATTTTGCCTTTACTAGAGCATTGATTTACGTCCTACACCAAACTACCTACGGCCACTAGAAAGAGCTCGAGATTCAGGGACTCTCACTACCATGATTTATCGCTAGAGAGTCATCTTCCACATCGCAGAGATCCCACGAAATCTACGACCGGGAACTCCGACTTTGCTATGCTTGGAACAGCTCAGAAGACCGGAACAGGGACATGCTTCTGGAACAGAAGGAACTTCCCCAATTTGAGATCCACCGAGATCCTCAGTGAAACTATAAAGGCTAAGTCCCAATAGTTTGAACCTAAAACCTTGAGCAATACAGCATTAATGATGATGATTCCATCAATATGTTAATGACACTTGAATTACATTGATATACCTTTCTAATTGGATTACATCCATTTGATGCATATAAATTAATCACCAAGGGTGTACTAAGGAGGAATTTGTAAATATGATTGTTCAATAAATACTTGTAATTAATTATTTTCTCCTCTAACAGAGACTTCATTTCAGTCTATATGTATATAGATATGTTATAATGTCTTTGTATTCATTTGGCTTAATTAACGAACCCCTAGACAGAGTGCCAAGAGGAGGTCTCATACGAGAGATACCCCTCACTAATATATCAGAAGTTATATCACACCAGTCACACGACCCATTCACATGGTGGCCTAAGAACTTCTGAAAATACATAATGTACAGTTATAAATAATCAACAAAAATAATTTTGTGGTTAGGGGTCGCCACAACATGTGTAACTGTCTTAAAGGGTCGCGGCATTAGAAAGGTTGAGAACCACTGGTTCCCTATTTTGACTGCAAACCATTTCCCCCAGGTTTGGAGGTCGGTTTCATAGTAAAATAGTGTATGTTAATTAGTATTTAGTATTTCCGAGTCGTTCCACTCTATCTCCTACAGTGCAGCAAAGAAATCCTAATTCTTATCAATTCGTCACTGAGTTCCAGCTCTGTGTAGACTTATAACATTCCAGATCGCCATTTATAAATCATTTCCTTCACTGTGGATAAGTAAAAAATCAATAAATATCTTGTGTATCAGACCCCATGTCATCTCAACCTCTGCACAACCCTCGTTATATTAAGTGAATATTGTTTCTTTCTTAATTATTTTTATTTTCTTCAAAATATAAAAATAAATATATATATAAATATATATATATATATATGTGTGTGTGTGTGTGTGTATGTGTGTGTGTGTGTGTGTGTGTGTGTGTGTGTGTGTGTGTAGGAAGAATTTATTTTAATTATTTACCAGCATTTTCTTTATATATTTTTTCATTTATAATTTTAGATATAAAACTTTGTTATGTAGACACAAAAACCGATTTTTAAACATTACATTAATTTACGGTAAAAGACCAGATATTGATAAAAATAATAATTACAGCAGCCAACTGTAATTTTTAATATTAATATGTAATACAGGTATGGATAATTCATTGCATGAAAGATAATACCAAACTAAATAAATGCATAAATGGTAGTGCTGCACAAAAGACATGCAAAATAAAATGCAGTAGTTTTTAAAAAAAAAAATTATATGATTCTTAAAATCACAATTACCTGAAAAAATTATTTTTTATTTTTTATATATATATATGCATCAATTTTACTCTATGTATTAAAATTAAGTCAGTATCCTTAATTAACGCAGAAACTAACAGAAAAATTCATTATAAAGGAGAAGCTCCTGAGCAGGAGAACAAACTCGTACCCTACACAAACTTTCAACAGCATTTTATTTTCCTCCCATGATTAATGAAGGAATGCGTTTAAGCTGTGTGAAGGAAATAGTATGACAAGGTATGTGGAAGCTTCATTTAAAAGACGGAACAGTAAGGTATGTCTGTTCCGGTACCATTATTGTGCTGTGAGGCCCAGTGGCAACATACAAATCAAAGAGTGATATGAACTGTTTATTTAAATAAGTACTAATTTTAAGTGGTCTCCCTTTAAATCGTTCTATCTTTTTAGCGTTTGACGTCATTACACTTTCCTTTATATGCCAAGCAAGTCACTCCAAAACAAATTTGTGACGTGTGTCTTAATTTTTATTCAGCACTGATGAGGTAAGTTTACATAATTAATATTTCACTCTCCAACATGCATTTAGGCATTAACAAATATTGTCATATAAAACCTTCAATTTTGAATACATATAAATATGTTTTTAAATGGAACAAATGCACTTATATTTCGTTTGATTTTTAACAGTATGTTGTCATTTGTACTCATGGCGCAAAAGAGGTTTATTTTTTAGTATGTTCCCAATAGGCAACATAATGTAATTTTTTTTTCATTTCCATTACATATTAATATAATTATTGGTAATTCCTTATTTTAACTTTAACGCAAATTTATTGGAAATTTATAGAAAAATTATTTTTTACCTCATGAAACTTCATTAAAAATATTTAAAAAGTAAAATGCAATCATTTTGTTTGAATAAAACAACAACATAACACATTTTTACGAAATTTAAAAAAAAAGTACATTTTCATGAATCTTATGGTTTTCAACGCAACATCGTGGTAAATATAGGAGAACTCTTCTGTCCTCAAAGTTACCTGATACAAGAGGCCCAGTTGGAAGTATCTAGTTTAAAATAAATATGTTTTATAACTTTAATTATATCTAGGTGTCAGATATTTCTTTCTAAACAAGTGGTGGGTTTACAATTTTAAATATTTAGTGCTCACATATTTGAGGTATCTTTTTTATCGGTATATTTATTTTGAAATAAATGTCTAGTTTCACTAAATAAAATTTCATATTCAAATAAATGCTTTTCTTAATAAATTCACACATTTCTGTACCATGAATAGGACGTTTATTTAATTTGTGCAAGGTATTGTTCTTTCACTTGGAGAACTGGCCCTGAGGGCAAATAGCAGAGGACACAAGTTAACAAGATATATTACGTGCATCAATGAACATAGAAATATTGAAAACAATTAAAATCCGGCAGAAGATATACAGCCTACAACAAAAATGTCGGAAAAATTCCTCTTCAGCTACCAGTATCAAGAAACTAAATGGTACAAAACAAATTTAAAATTTAAAAAAAAATAATAATTTTTATGCTCTGGTAAGTTCGAGAAAAACTGAACATTAACATTCTTTTTAAACAGGATATCGCCCTTTTAACACATTCAAAAGTTCGTTGAACACCTCAAACATTGTGATATTGCAACGGAACTGAAACTCCTTTAAATATGATGGAAACAATGTGTCACTTGTTCCGTACTGTCTTTTCAGTTTACGTTTGGCGCGCATCCATAGATTTTCTATATTTTGTGTGTGCACATCTGGGTCGTTGGGATCAACTAAATTTCTTTCGTGCACTACAACTGAATGTATGAATAGTCCTTTGGACAATTGCTCTTTGTTCCTATAGCCTGCCCATCCATCTGTTATTATGTGTGTTCCTGGCAAAACCTGTTGGACGATAATGTTTTCCAGGGTTCCAGTTGTTTTGTCTGGAACTTCCACCAGTCAGCATTTTCTGGTGAACCTTTTTATCTCACCAAAAACACAGTGGATTTGACGTCATGCTCCTCTGAGGTATTTCCTATGAAAATATTTGGATTCGTCAAAGCTCAACCACCATGGTCTCCCCATTATCGTCAAAGCCACTAATCTGAGTTGCATGCTGCTTTAGGTAAATCCCTCTATGCTCTCGAATAAAATTTAACCCTCAATCACCGTGTTTTTTTCTGTATTTGAGTCTCATGCCTTGTAGCATCATGAGGAAAAACATTGGCGAAACAGTAGATGAGAATGACTAATTTAGATAATGCTAGATGGCTCCTACTAAAAAATGAGCTATCTCGTATACTTTTCCTGAAACCACACATTGTACACATCCATATCTGATTATCAATTCTTTGATTCACGGTTGCAAGTTTACAAGCCACCACGCAATTGTTGCATTCCATTTTGTTATTTTAAAGGGAGCGCCTTGCAAGAAATTCTATAGTTGTATTGACGTTATTTGTCGCCACACAAATTGCGCGTATAAACCAAATCTCAGTCCGAAGTGCTGCATCATTTAAAATTTCCAATGGATCAACAATTTGATTTCTTGTTGATCTTGGTTGTTCTGCCATTTTAACAAAGTAGTCCCACTACCAGTTATACCGCAAAATGAATCCGTCTCATTATATCTAATCACTAACCCTCACCCTCATTTTACTCGTCACAAATTGTCAAGGGTATGAGAATCACTGTTGTTGTGTGTAGATCACTTATGTTATGTTTGGTAGGGATAAGATGTTTAGTTAGAGAGTTCATGTGTTGCTGTATCGTTGGTGTGAGATTGTTGTGACGTATTTGTGTAAGGGAAATGATGCGTTAGTTTTAGTTCTTGTTAATAGCGTACAGAGATGGCCTTTTTGTGATTTTCAAGACATAACTTGTTCTGTGTATGAGAATTCGGCAAGATAGATCGTGAAGTTGAACATTGATAACTATTTCCAAAATACATCGATCTATCAGGTTTGAAGAGGCATTTTAAAATTATAACATTGAATTCGTATCGATATATTCAGTTTTTGTTGTCGGTTTACACTGGTTTTTTGTGATAGTAGAATGTTCCACGAGTGAGCGTCTGGCCTAGAAGAGTGGATGACCACAGGACATCAAGAGCAACGGTTCGACACAAATCAGTTAACTTAAGCTCACTGGCATATGAAAAAGGAGGAGTGATGCTCAAATTAGAGCTGACCAATCATGGACAATGTATTTGCTTATTATAAGTTTGAGATGATCATCAATAAATGATCCCGCCATATCTTGGCCGATCCCCCCCCCCCATTTCTCCATCGTCACGAATGTTTAAAACGAATTGGACGTGTTATCACAAATTCATGGTCCCATTCCCGTCTCCAGAGTCACTCCGGACAATTTTTTCAACACCAGCTCCACTTCGAGCTCCAAAAAATTAACAAAGGGATGGTGATGATTTAGAGGTGCTGCTATGTCATTGAGAGGTGATGCTGGGTGATTGAGACGTGCGTGCGATGTGATTGAGAGGTGCTGCTAGGTGATTGTGAAAGGCTGCTGGGTGATAGAGAGGTGCTGCTATGTGATTGAGAGGTGCTGCTAGGTGATAAAGAGATAATGCTGGGTGATTGAGAGGTGCTTGCCGTGTGATTGAAAGGTTCTGCTAGGTGATAGAGAGGTGCTGCTAGGTGATTGAGAGATGCTATTGGGTGATTGAGAGGTGCTACTGTGTGATTTAGAGGTGCTACCGGGTGATTGAGAGGTGCTACTGTGTGATTGAGAAGTGCTACTGTGTGATTGAGAGGTGCTGCTATGTGATTGAGTGGTGCTACTGGGTGATTGAGAGGTGCTTCAAGGTTTTAAGGAAATGTCTTTATTGTTGTCAGTTACCTATGTTTCTTAACTGTGCATTTGAAATTCAAGTATCGGCAGCATAATAGGTAGACGATTAGTGCAACAATTTTACTAAGTACTATTTTGTTTAAATGAAACGTGAAAATTATGGATTTTAGTTGATATTAATTCATTTATTAATATTTTGGAGCTCATAGAAGCACGAAATTTTACCGGATCCAGGTCCACTCCAGCACCAGCTGTGAACAACCTTGCTTCCAAGCACCTAGCTTCGCTTTACAGCTGCGCTGTTAATTCTTCAACGTCACCCTTAGTTTAAAAAAAAGGTGATACAACAACACCAGATGCTCGAGCCAAGCTTCTCGATCCCTTGTCCATCGGTAGCTTGGACATCGGTCGCTCTTTCATGTTGGACCTCCAAAGGGGTCGCGACCCATAAGTTTGAGAACCGCTGAATTAGAAGAAGAAGAAACACTGTAGGCTGTCAAAATCATTACTAGTTAATTCTTTTTTAATTTACCTTGTTCCTGCTACATCTATTTATGTGAGTGTGTGTAGCTAGAGGGTAAGATCTGAGGTTGCATCATTAGTTATTACTTCATTGTATGAAATCGTTTTAAATCTTATCCAAGATAATCCCCACATCCTGCCTCACTTCCACAACCCAAGTTATGACCGTTTAACCTTCATCCTGGCACAAGCCGCATTAAGTGGGCCTACAGAGTATGGACAACACGAATGGAATTTCAATGCTTGAAATTTCGATTTCCCTACACCACAGAGTAAGCTGATGCCTCTGAATCTGAGTTAAATGTCCATCATTTTTAAATAACTTGATCCGCATGAATATTGCTTTTGGTCTGAAACTGGTGTTATGTAGTACACTTTTTCATCGTGCATGGTTAGTATGTCTCCTAGTCTCTTGTCGAATGATCTCGAGTTGTTCTAGAAATGTAAACAAATGCTGAGTAGCTTCTGGAAGGCAGGGCTTACGCTGCATATATAAATGGAATTGACAGATACGGAGAGAGAGAGAGACAGAGGGAGAGAGAGAGATTCAGATAGATATTTTTAACTTTACGAGACGCGTATTATTCTTTGTGTGCTCATATGTGTTTATTCGCATTCATCATTATTAATTGACACATTGTACTAATTGTGTACCCGGTACAAGATTTTTTCAATACTCTGTAAGTTGATGATTTGTAATTATATTTCTTTTGTTTTACAATTGTATTATTACTAAATTAAATCTTATTAATTGTAATTGGTACTAATTTGGGTATCGTATTTTATGTTATTGTATTTCTCTATGGTATAGTCCTTTGTTAGGCACTGTTTGAACGAGCCATCAAATTAAAATAGGAGATTGATTTCTCACAATAGTAGCCACTGACAAAAAATGGCCTCATATCGGTTAAATAGACCGAAAAAGCCTTAGTATTTGACTGATTTTGAATATACATGTTCTTTATTAAAATTTCACTTAAAACCACTGAAAAATACATGATAAAACAAACAGAAAACAATGAATACATGTTATGGGCCAGTATTCACTGAAGTGTTTTAATGTAATTGCATGAGGTAATTTTTTTTTCTAATAATTTGTAGCAGTAATAAATTGTGCTAAAAAGAGCTAAGGGATTACATTATTATTTATAGTTATTAAGTATATTTACTCTCATCATAATGTTTTAAAACAGTAAGAACACTGAATTTAATTAAATACAGGATATAGGTATAAAATATAATATTATAATGTAATGGTATTAGCATCAATTATACTAACAAAACTAAAAGTGTTGGCTTATTTATTAAATTTAAAGAGATAAATCAAATAAATTGTCCCCAATTTTCTCTACAGATTATGGAGCCAAATAGTTTTAATGGTACAACAAATCAAGTTCAAGTTAGAGAAATGCCAGATGACTCTGAGGAAGGTAAACTTTCTTCAGATTAATAGGAATAGTTCGACGAAGAGTGTAATGACTCTACTGGACCAGTTTGAAAAAATAGTAATGTTTTGACTGTGATGTCTTGACTGGACCAGTTCAACAAAGAGGGTTGTTTTTCACTGGACCAGTTTGACGCCGAGAGTCAGGTCTCGACTCAGCCAGTTCGACGAGGAGAGTGCTGTCTCGACTTCACCAGTTCAATGGACCGATTTGAAGAAGAGAGTGATGTCTTGACTGCTCTAGTTCGACAAAGGGTGTGATGTCTTGACTGGACCACTTCAACCAAGGGAGTGATGTCTTGACTGGACCCATTCAAACAAGAGACTAATGTCTTGACTAGAACTATTCAACAAAAAGACTGATGTCTCGGCTGCAACCATTCAACCAAGAGACTAATGTCTTGACTGGACCTATTTAACCAAGAGACTGATGTCTTGACTGTATCCAATTAAACCAAGAGACTGATATCTCAATTGAACCCATTTAACCAAAAGACAAATGTCTTGACTGGACCCATTCAACCATGAGACTGATGTCTTGACTGGACCACTTCAACCAAGAGACTGATGTCTTGACTGGACCCATTAAACCAGAAGACTGATGTCTTGACTGGACACATTCAACCAAGAGACTTATGTCTTGACTAGACCACTTCAACCAAGAGACTGATGTCTTGACTGGACCTATTCAACCAAGATACTGATGTCTCGCCTGCGCCCATTCAACCAAGAGACAGATGTCTTGACTGGACCTATTTAACCAAGAGACTGATGTCTTGACTGGACCCATTCAACCAAGGGAGTGATGTCTTGACTGGACCCATTCAACCAAGAGACTGATGTCTTGACTGGACCTATTCAACCAAGACACTGATGTCTTGACCGGACACATTCAACCAAGAGACTGATGTCTTGACTGGACCTATTCAGCCAAGAGACTGGTGTGTTGTCTGGACCTATTTAACCAAGAGACTGATGTCTTGACTGGACCACTTCAACCAAGAGACTGATATCTTGACTGGACCTATTCAACCAAGAGACAGATGTCTTGACTGGACCTATTCAACAAAGAGACTGATGACTTGCCTGGGCCTATTCAACTAAGAGACTGATGTCCTGCCTGGACCCATTCAACCATGAGAGTGATGTCTTGACTAAACCCATTCAACCAAGAGACTGATTTCTTGACTGGACCTATTCAACCAAGAGACTGATGTCTTGACTGGACCTATTCAACCAAAAGACTGATGTCTTGACTGGACCCATTCAACCAAGAGACTGATGTCTTGACTGGACATATTCAACCAAGAGAGTGATGTCTCGAATGGACCCATTCAAGCAAGTGACTGATGTCTTGACTAGACCACTTCAACCAAGAGACCAATGTCTTGACAGGACCAGTTTGACAAAAAGTGTCATGTTTTGACTGGACAGTCCGACAAAGAGATTCGGCCGTTTCTAATAGTTCTTATTCAAATACAGGTGGTTAGAATAGTCAATATAAAATGTTTCCAATTTACTTATCAGATAAATCATTTCAATACAAGTTATATTAGTGTACCTTCAATATTACAAATTCTGCTAACACAAAACTTTTTGTCAAGTGTATTTTACTACTCTCTCAATTTATCTGCAATGTGTCTGTGATTTTTCTCTAATACATCCAAAAACAGTTTAAAGGCTGGCCCTGGTCCAGCACTTACAAGTTTCTGTAACATGATTTCTGTTCTTTTCTTGCGGGATGCATGGCGCAGTATTTGCCATTTGTCTTCTACATCAAAAACTCCAACAGAAATTAAATCACTAATAATATGAGTTGCATCCAATTCTTCTATCAGCCAAACCCAATGTCTCTTAATTGCTTGTTCATCTTCTGGCATCAATTTCTGTGACTTTCTCTTTGCAGGTAATTTTTCCTTAGGATAAAAACATATTTATTTCAACATGAAATATTAACACTCGTCTATTGAAATCCTCAAATGACTCCTTTGAAAATTTCTTTTTAGTTTACCACGGCAACCCAAATTTTTTATTGTTAAACATGGCAACCCAACTCTAAGTCTTAAACATGGCACCTCAACAATAAGTCTTAAATATTGCAACTCAACTTTATGACTTAAACACGGCAACCCACGCATAAATCTGAAAATTCTATAAAAAATAAACAAGCTTTTGGAAAGTAGTTTTAAACTCTTACTACAAAATATATTCGCTTGCAGCAATTATGCTCACAAGAAAAATAACATTAATAATTGTACTTTTTTAAAATCTAACTTAAGCTATCAGAAAAGATTTAATCTGAATTCCTTCAATGCTCTAGGACTAGAAAAGGTATTACTTTGTATTAGCCTATTTAAGCTTTAATTGTTATATCCGTTAAGATTGTTTCAAAATTTTAAAATTCAAAAGCATTAAACAATATTTATAATTTAATTGGAAATACACAACAAATGACGGAAACATAATTTTAGCAAAAAGATGCTATGTTATGAGACATTTTGAGATTCTCTTTATTGACACGCCAATGATTCAATTACGTCTTGTTTGGAGACCATGCTGACTGTTCAAGTCAAGTGTTTTTTTTTTTCCATGTATCTCCATGATTTTTTTTCGGGGGGAGGGGGGGGGGTTAGCACTCGTAGAAAGTCAACTGCCTCCCTCGGAGGCAATTAATGTGTAAAACAATAAAACGAAATTATACTTTATAAAGAAAAATGCGGTCATTTTTATCTAATTTTAGAAAGAATATTAACAGGTGCATTTAACCGATTAGAATTAGTGGAACGTATGAAATATCGCGAAGCTCGATACGTTTAACGATCTATTAAGGCTAATCTTGTTAGAGGCTAACACAATTTTATTATAGATATCGCCCAGTTCTTAAATTGGCCGCTCATGATTATCGGCTGAAGTCCCTTTTTCCAGCAGCTGGAATATATCTGTATTGTTAACATTTTTATTTTAGGCAATTTCACAAGCTTAAAGACTTTAAAAACAATGTATTAAACTAAATTTACATCCATTCAAAGGTCTATAACTTTAATATACTTTGTAACAAAGTTTTTTTCTTGTAGAGTTGAAGTATTATTATGTTGTAATATTTGCCTTAATTATCTACAAACACAATCATGCATGAAGCTTGAAAGCACAAGGGATTTGAATCTCGCATCAAACGTTTATTAACAGAATATCTACGGTATAAAATAAATCTCCTGAAACTGGAGAAAGCATAATTGTCATTGACTTATTACTTCACATACACACTTCAGTCAGATTTGTTGGGTCAACATTAAGATGTTGTGTGATGTAAATTAAGATGGTGTGTGATGTACATTAAGATGTTGTATGGTGTACATTAAGATGTTGTATGATGTACATTAAGATGTTGTATGATGTACATCTTTGTATGATGTACATTAAGATGTTGTGTGATGTTCATTAAGATGTTGTGTGATGTACATTAAGATGTTGTATGATGTACATTAAATCGATGATAGAGCATGAAAACGACTGCCATGAATATCTCCATATGAATCACGTCCTTCTTCTTCGTATTTGGTGCACTTTAACTCTAGAAAATATGCATTTTTTAAACTTGTATAAAAATAATATTATTAATTTTTGAAATCTAACCTGAACGTAGAGTTGGAAGTTATCAAGCACTCTACCACGAAAAGATACATGCTCCTAACTTACTCTCACCTTTTTCATTAGTGTCTCATCACAGTCATCTTCTGTTTGTGAAAGAGTAGCCATGATTTTATCCAACACAGAATGTTATTAAGAAAACTGGGATTTTTATTATCACATTAGAAAAAAAAAAGACCCAAAACCAATCTAAACCCAAGTAATCGTTATTATTTTATATTTTAATTTACAAAAGACAAATAAAAGTCAACTGTATATTTTATTAATGATTCAATTTATATTTTATATATATATAAATATATTTATATATATAAATGTCAAGCTAATTACGTAAAATTTATTACTTTTTCAAACCCTTTTCTTCTTCAAAATATTTCAGCTTAGCCATGATTAGTTTCTTTATCGATCACTCCTCACTATTTTATAAAATAATAATAATAATACTAATAATAATTTCGGTAGTAAGGAAGTAGAATAAATTCTAAATAACATAATTTTTACCAAAACAAAAAAGAAAAAGAAAAGAAACGAACGTAATAATCAATATGAAAGAAACTATTTAGCGCAGGAACGTGAAATTTTAATTTAAGGTTGCATGGGATTGGTTGATATTCTTTTTAAAAGATGCGAACGATTTAAATCGGGCATTAAGAAAAAATAAGTACAAGGTCTCTCAACATACTTGATTTGAGGCCATTTTAGTGTGTGCAAAAACTATACTGGTATTTTTATATATTTTTTGAAAAAGGTAACTAAACTTTCTAATACTTAATTTTTATTTTATTTTATCAGATTTAAAGTTATAAATAACATAAATTTGTTGTGTTCATTCATTAGTTAATTTATTCAGTTTAGATTTAACATCCATGACATTTATTTCTTGAATTATAATGTTTCCAATTTAAATATAATCATAATGGATTTTCTTCTTTTTTTTTTAATATTGATTGTCATAGTGTGACAAGCAACTCCTTTTCAATTTTAATTTCAATAAAAATATTTTTTTTAAATATTATGATTATTACATTATACATGTTATATTATTGTTTTCAACTAAAAAAGGCATGACATTTTAAGGGAATTATATATATGAAGGAAACACTACAACATACATAATGCATGGCGATTTCAAACATGTATGATGATTAGTTCAATAGCTGCACTAACGATGAACGAATCGAACGCTTTTGTCAGGTCAAAAAATTATTACAATAATATTTTCATGATTATATAAATGTGTTTATGTTTCCTTAATGACTCAATGCTGCTTTTGTTTTCACGCCCTTGTTTATCATATTACATCCATTATTCTTAAATCGGCTTTTAGACTCCATGCGTACAATAACCTCTCCGAGACTTATTCATAATAACAAAAACATCGCTCTTAGAAACTCGACAGAGATTCTTATCTGACAACGATCGCATTGGAAGACTTTGATTATATTAAATAAAATTAGTGCTAGTTTTTAGAATATTAATGTTCTACAGTATTTTAATTTTGTAGTATTGATAATTATTAATAATTAGTTAACTATGATATTCATATTTTTTATACCTGTAACGAATGGGTTACCGAGCAAAAGGTCTCTCGCACTGGGTCTTTTTGATCCATCTTTTTGAAATACTTCATTTAAAAATTCCCTTAAATTTGGTGGGCAAGTTTCTGGTACATCGTATGCTGGTGATGGATCAGGGCTCATCAATTTAAAAAGTACCTGATGCTCTTCTTTCAAATTATAGAATGGACGTTTTCTTGTCAACATTTCAGTAACAGTGCAGCCTATTGCCCTGTGGTGTAAATATTCATTTATAAAAATGTGTTTTAAAGATTGATAATAAAAATAAATAAGTTAAAAATATAAAGTTATAAATATAAATAAGTTTTAGTTTAAATGAACATTGCTAGCCAATGGTAAAAAAATATTTTTTAAAAAAAAGTAAATAAAGAATACCATATGTCAACTTCGTAGCTGTAATCGTTGGATTGGTAGAACATCTCAGGAGCCATCCACCGTGTGGTCCCTACTTGCTTTGTAGTCGCTTTCGAAATTTCTTGAAAAACTTTAGACACACCAAAGTCAGCAAGTTTAATGTGTAAATGTTCATCCATCAAAATGTTGTCACCTGAATTTGTATTGTATGTAGCATTTTAAAAGAAAACTGTAATCGTAAGCAAACATGTTTATATTTAAAACTCCGAAATTTATTATTTACCGTATTTTTGCGAATATAGGACTTATCTTATACAAAGTTTTACGCACGATGCACCCAGGTTGCATCTTATATGTGGGTATATACATTGCTCAGTGCAGCAGATGGCCAGGTAGCGTGCGTCTTATGTAATTTTAGTTTAGACAAATCGTAAAAACCCGCGTCTTATATACGCTTTCGTCTTATAAAGAGGTGCGTCTTATATTTTAAAATTCCGAAATCTACCATTTAGTAAGAAAAACATAGCCCCATTTTAATTAGTTACTGTTGTAAAATGTAGAATATGCTAGTCTTCAATTAGAAATATGGCTTACTAGAAAATTATGAAGAACATCAAATGATTGTACAAATCAGAAATTAAAGTAAAGCATCAAAAAGTTAAAAATGTATATTTTAGCTGATCTTCTTTTTCTGTCCCCTTTTACCGATCAAGTATTGCGAGATGGTCTGCTGGTGGTTCAGTTACTGGATTGAAAGGGCTACGTTTCGCAAATTTTTTATTTTGATAAACCAGTCGATAAGTTTTCCAGTGAATGACCAACTGGTGGATAAGTTTTACATTGCATAACAAGGCGATGGATATGTTTTCTATGACATCACGAACCAGTGGATACGTTTTCTCTTCCTTTTGAAACCAGTGGATACGTTTTTTTCAGATACTGGTGGATAAATTAGAGGTTTGTTTATGCATCTGAGAATTTTGCAACACTGCCCTGCATATTGAGATCTGATTCAGCGTTAAGGGATTAAAAGTCGGTATTTAGAAAGTTCCCGATGTGTCTCCAGAATTGAATTTAGTGTTAAGTCTTATGTGGTTTAATGTGTTACAAACAGTTTGGTATTTGATTCCGATCCCAATATATCCCTATCTCAAAGCATCAGACAACATGGTGGAGAGCATGAGATGATTTTTAGCAATGGTGCAGCCTTTTTTTAAACTTTATTAGACAAAGGGAATTTTCAAGACATCTCTCTATTTTCCCGTATCCTAACCAGCATTATACCGTGTAATTACTCCACGATTAAAACACAATTTCTGGGGCATCCATATTTGCCCATAATCTTCCAGAAACCTTCTCTGCTGACAGTGTCAAATGTCTTGGTTGGGGCAACATGGATGGAGAGTAAGACAACATGTTTTTCCAGGCACTTTTCCAGAAGCAGACTGGTAACAAACACCATAAAGATATTTCTGCACGCTTTGCAATGACCGCATAGACTTAACGGCTGGAGACCTTGCTCAATATGCGCATGGAGATGGCTTATGAGGCTTCTAGTGAGTATCTTGCCTGCAATGGAGAACAGAGAAATACGTGGTAGTTTTCACAGGATTGATGTTCTCTTTAATGTTGCTCAAGTGTACAATAGATAACTCCTTATAACCCTTTGGTATTTTCTCTTGCTGTCACATAAGCAGAAACAGCTAGTGATGCATTTCAGTTAGAGTTGTGCTTCAATCCTTGTCAATTTCTGCTATGATGGATTCATCAAATGAGCTTTGTAACTCGAGAGAAGGCATATCGCTTGTTGCGGCTTATCAAGGGTGAGGGGGGACTTCCATTTCTTGTGGGAAAGGCACTTCAAATTCAAATTATTGCTCGTCATTGACAGATGAAGGCTTATTAACAAAGCTCTTAAATTCTCGGCCCAGAGTTAACTAATTGTTTTTTCCTCATTAACCAGAGATTCGTCATCAGTTGTCAGCAGTGGGGATGGTCCTGATCAAGTGGGGCCGCCTTAGATGTCTGTTAAAGAAGAGTAGACATTTTTCAGAACGTTTCTCTCACTGAAGCCATGGATTGCGTCAGCCTTGTCACGCAACCGTCTATCCTGCTTTAACGAAATTTTTCCTGCTCCGTTATTCTTATGTTGTTGTAGGTTTCTTTCCTGGTAATTGAATTCGGGTGGCTATGATAAGGGTTATTAGGAATGTTCTGTTTTTACAGCAGCAGCTTGATTACCTTAAAGTATACATCAAAACAGTCCTGATTATATTTTGTGAGCTTGGTTGCAGAAACTAAAGAGAATGTTATACCAAATTGCTTAAAGTGATGTCCTGTCCGATTCAGCATTGGGATTTTTTAGAGATGTGCATTTCAGATGTTATTAAGTGCATCCACAATGAGTTGTTTTATCCTCTGGTTCTTCAACTTTGTTGTTTTCAGACGTTTAGGGATCTTTTTCCTATTGTTGTCGTCTTTTGGGTCTTAAGAGAAGGTTGAGATTGGTGGGGATAAGAGTTTGTTCTGTCATAGAGTCTTTAACCCTCGTTAAACGCACATATTGACAGTTATTTGTCTTTATGAAATTATGGATAATGAGATGCCAATGTTTTAAGCAAGGGAGCCTACTGCATATGCGATTTCGATGGCAAGACGAAAGACTGTATTAATTACAAGCAGTTTTCAATCATCGCAAGTCTTCAGAAAAAAAAACACAACTATTGAAGTGACTCATTCCATGCTTTCCTGGTACCCCATCCCAAGCGATGTGATCACGGCACACTTGGACATTTACACCAATAAACATTATTAGCTTTTATTGCTTCAGAATGCAGCTGTGACTGAGTTAAAATCCTCATAGATCTTTGCCTTTACTTCATCTATGTTGTTTGTTGCTGGAGAAAATCAGCTATTATTTATTTTATTTTTTTTTGGACGGGGGGGGGGGGAGGTCTTCAAAATTAATAGAGGCAGTTTCATTTTAACTATCATAATTTTGAATTGGCATGGAAGTTCATGTGACTGAGTTAAAATCCTCATAGATCTTTGCCTTTTCTTCATCTTTGTTGTTTGTTGCTGGAGAAAATCAGCTATTATTTATTTTATTTTTTTTTGGACGGGGGGGGGGGAGGTCTTCAAAATTAATAGAGGCAGTTTCATTTTAACTATCATAATTTTGAATTGGCATGGAAGTTCACCCACAATGCTTGACAATGCTAATCAGTGCAGCCTTATTTTAAAGTGTTTATATCGAGAACCATTATCGCAGATAGCCGTTTCCTGCAAACTTGATCTCGCTAAAGACAGCAATATCTACTTTTTACTTTGCTAACACATTTCCTATAAAACTGTTCTCCTCTGTGGTCTATCCACGTCGCTCTTGTCCTGACTATATCTCCTCCTATTGTGGTAGGATGGATAGGGAAGGATGGATCAGCCATTGAGTAGGGAATGTTTTCGAGCAATTTCCTCATGCCATAGCGGGAAGCAGTGTGTTTCTTAAGCGGGCTGCTTAGTAGTTCAGGTGACTGCGTTAACCCCTACTGATCCTTTACAGTAAGGAATGACCCAATGTCCTGAGCTGCCTATTTTCAGGTATTCAACAACTGCTGCTTGGGTACCCACACTTGCCGCTTCGCCGCCTACCTATCGCCGAAATACTTTGTAAATGCTGTAAAGACTAGGATATATTGATGTTTAAATTAAATTGATTTGCGCTATCACTTAAAGCGAGAAACTATACGATTACCAAAGGCTGCCCAAAAACCCATTGACTGCAAAAGTTAACAGAATGAAGTAGAAGCACAATTAGAAGCATAGCAGGAGGAAGTAAACAGGGAAAACAACATAAATGATCAGTTGGATAGGATAAAAATGCCAATAAAAGATCAGCGGAAAAAGTAGTGCGATTTCTGCAGGCCAGCAATAGAGTAGACTGGTACGACAGTAAGTGTAGAGAGACTGTGGAAGAAAGAAACAAAGCACGAATGATCATGTTACAAAGGGAAACCAGAAACACAGCACAAACATACAAGGAAGCCAGAAGGAAAGCAACAAAAATTAGTAGGAAGAAAAAGAGGGAATGGGAAAAGGATAAACTAAAGGAAATAGAAGATTTATCAAGAGAGGGAAATATAAGAGAAATGTAAATGAAGATAAAAAAAGATGAAAAGAATGGATACCAAGCCAGACCGCAAATGTGTGAGAGCCACAATGGAGATTTAACTAAATTTGGCAGGAAGAGAAAATCCCAACAGAATTGGGAAACAGCATTAATTACCCCAATACACAAGAAAAGATCCAAACTTCAGTGCATAAACTACAGAGGAATCTCCTTATTCAAAATTACACACAAAATACTGACGAAGCTTATTGCCAAAAAATACAACCTTACACTGTAGAAATACTAGGTTATGCACTGATCGATTCTAATCAATTTACCGTCTTCTCTCTGCTACCTGTTGACTAACTAGTATGTCCTCCGTGCAATCCTTCCGATACAGTCCTTATATTTGGGGTTGGGGAAGTTTCGTTCTCTTCACCAAAGTCTTTAAATTGTTTGGCTACCCACTACCTGGTTTTGCCAGCTTGCGTAAGCCGTTTTACATGGTGTGGCCTCTATGAATAATAGAGCGACTTTAAGCCACAGGTGAGCACCAAATACCTTGTGGGAACCAAAGATTATTAGTTAACCCCAAGGGATTTGAATGCTGCTCATGGGTTTATGCACTAGATACGACAAAAATAGAGCTACGAATGCAAACTACATGAAATGTTTACTTTTTATGTCCCTGTGGAGTATTCTTTTTGAGTGTAAATAGGACACGCCCTCAAGCATCTGTTTTAAGATATATCTTATAGAACTTGAACCCAAAGGTTTCTTTGATTCATATTTCAAGTATTTGTCCAGTGAACCCTGTGTGGGAAAATTACCATTCAAAATTTGTTATAATTATAATAAAACGTTCAAATATATTTTAAAAGTAAAAAAAAAATCAAACTAGAAGGGAAGGTAAAAATAAAAATTACAAAACTACCTATTTTTATTGACTTATAATAGATACAAGAAGAACTTTCTCTGTAATTACAATACTTATATTACTGTATGTCAATACGAATTTTAACAAATAATCGCGCTTTATCGTGTAAGTTTGTTAAATGACTATCAAATTACCTTATTAAAACATTACGATTTAGCTAAAGGAAAACATTTGGTCCTACCCCTTTTATCCGCTCCATAAACAAAGACAGAACATCATCAGCTTCACAAAAGCCATAAAACTGGACAATTCTAGGATGACTGAGACCTTTCAATATTTGCAATTCTTTTAAAAGGGCCGCCTGAAATATTATCTTTGCAATAAAATCTCAGTCTCTCTTTCTCTCTCCCTCTCTCTCCCTCTCTCTCTCTCTCTCTCTCTCTCTCTCTCTCTCTCTCTGTCATTTCTCTTATTCCATTTTTCTGTCTTTCTATCTCTTTGTCCGTACAGGTACTCTTACACTCATCACAATCTTCCTCGCAAGCAATATTACGTTCTTTAAATTTATTTGATGATAATGCAACCTTTTTTTCAATTTTCCAAATAGAGTACTCCCCATTTTTTTCTCTATTTCTCTCGCACTCTCCGTCTCCCTCTACTATTTTACAATAGCGTCACAAAAAATTTAAAAAAAAACAAAAAAACATAAGTTAATCAAATAATATAATTATACAAGTTTCATTCAAGTTGAGTTTGGGCAAATTCATTCATCCTTGGCAGGTCTTGGCAATTTTGCAGGTCAGGTATTTCAAAAGATGTGTGTCCCTTTCTCCTATAAATTTTCATGTTAATATACACTGTTAATTATAAAAAGCTCCTGTTTGAGAAGACCTTAAATAACTGTCTTAAAATAAAATTCATTCTAATTCTGTTCTACACGGATAACATTATTCATCTTTATCCTTTCTGTTATTCTGAAATTCATGATGTTTGCAAAACGGGTCATTTTAAGTATCACCCTTTCCTAACAAATGACCTAGCATTATTATAAAAAATAAAAAATGAAAATCTATTTTTATTTACGACAGCGCCAAACAAAGGAGGCTGATACTAACTACCTGTCAAACAGTTTTATTCATATGTTATTTGTTTACTAAATCCCCCTTTGACATTAATTAGCTCAATGAATAAGTCGCAATTACTATGATTTTGAAAAGTATAGTTATTAAAATACGTTTAATATAATAACAAGAATGTATACATAAAAGTGAGCTGAGGTATCTGACATAATGCTAAAAATCGAAAACAATATATTTTCTGATGATTAAAAACAATGAAAGTAATTTTTTTTAAATGGAAATCGAAGCAATTGTAACCTGATCAAAAATATATTTTCGTATATTCAAGTAATTGCTAAAGTATCATTTTTTAAAATTTGGAACACTTTTAAAATACCAATTAAAGAACTTCTTCACGTATTTTATCGGAATTTGAAAGTTATGATATTCTTTTATTATTAAATTCATAATCACTTTTATCCCGGAAGCCTAAAAATGTGTTTCTTTTTTTAGAGTGTATTTAATATTTCAAAATTAATTCTATTTTTATTAACAAATGACTTCTACTGTAATTAGAAAATGAGATAGTATCATTAGACATAATTTATTCATATTGTCATCTATGAATTAATGTTAAAGATATAAAATAAATCAGATCGAATTTAATTGTTTGATATTATGACTTCGCAATAGCAGTTATAAAGTATATCGTGTTATCGAAGGTACTCTACTTATTAATTTGTATTTTATGTTAAACATATCTTTTTCCCTGGTCTTCGAAATCAAAGTATTTCTGACCTTGAAACCAATGGCGGCCCTAGCAATTTTGTGTTATGGGAAAGAACATGAAGTGCCACCCATTAAATCAAAAAATGTTGCACAGTCATCTATTTTTTTCTAATTTTTACAGAAACCACATTTTGTATTTTAAATTATAAATCTGAGTCATGAATTGGTCATTTTATATTTACTATAATTCACAAAAAGCCTAACTACATAAACACACATTCTTAAAAAAAATATTTAAAATGTTGTTTTTTTATTGTTTTTTTGTGTAGACCAATTTAATAGTTGATTTCGAGATAAGTATGGTTGTCTAGCCTTCTTAGAATTTTTGTTAATGATGTAAAAATATACTGTAATGACTAATGTAATCAAATTGTTAAGATAATCTAATGATTAACTGTTTATTGTTAACTTTCTATCAAGCAGAATCCTGAATTATTTACATATACACCTCTTCTGCAAAAGTCCTTTCTATTGATATTGTCATCATCAGTGGCGCTACAGTCCAAGTAAGGCCCTGGCCTGCTCCACCACATCCTTCCATTCCGAACGAGCCATGGATTTCCGCCTTCACGTGGGAACTAGTTTAAATCAGTGGCGTAGCTACGGAGTGCTGAACGCACATGGATGACACCATTTTAAGGGTGACACCCAATTAAAAAATTGCATATTTACAGAATTCACTGTTCGGTCTAACCGAGATTCATAAAAAGATAAGCGATCACACATATATTTTTCACAAATGTAACCAATCTTAAAAGTTCAAGGTTGATGCATCAGAAATGAGATGCCCCTAGTTTTAGGTTACAATTTTCAATCTTTTAATGATTAATTCTTATTTATTTAAATTTAAATAAATAAACGTTTTTTTGAAGGCATAAATAACATTTGATCACGATTATAATATAGACTGCTGAGTTTTACCTGCTACCTTTCTTTATTGTATTTTGGACAGTGCTCCGACTATTGTTTTTGAACTGTCGTCAGTAGCTATTTTGTTTGTTGTCTTGAACATGACAAAATTAAATCATTTTATTGTTCAGGGTGTTAAACAGCATGCAAAAATCTAAACGTCCAAATGGCTGCAAGCAGTGAAAAGCAAAAAAAGACAATTCCTTGAAGAACCAAAATTACTAACAGAATATGCTTCGATATGTCCAGAAACCAAATAATGACCATGGTCTGGGTTCATCAAAAGAATTTCCTCAGTCTACCATTGATACTGATTCTCCCAAAATCAGCCGCATGCATTCTTTATAGAAAATTGTGGAGAAAATGGAAAAGATTGGAGTGAAAATACAAGTAAAAGACAT
This sequence comes from Lymnaea stagnalis, assembly GCA_964033795.1. Classification (NCBI taxonomy): domain Eukaryota; kingdom Metazoa; phylum Mollusca; class Gastropoda; family Lymnaeidae; genus Lymnaea; species Lymnaea stagnalis. Next base: position 1,011,576 of record CAXITT010000119.1, read on the forward strand.
GGATGGTTTGGAAACAGAAATGTCTGCTGATCATGTTGATTCAAACCAAGATACTGTAAATGTAATGGTAAATGACAAAAATTGGCACATTTGATCAAGTGTTTCTCTCTGCACTGTACCAGCTCCAGATTATTTTCAGTCTGAAATTTTTAAAATATGGAGCACCTCGTTTCAGAACAAGGACGGATCATCCAGCGTAGTGACAAGGAAAGATGCGAAATCTAAAGTAGGTTTGCGCCAACTAAAAAAATAATTGATCTACAGGACGATGCAAAATGACGAAAAAATAATGCGGTCATGGATGTTTTATTAACTCGTCAGTCAGACATTGTACTGTTTTTACTGCAGATTGTTTGCTGTTGATGTTACAGAAACAACATCTCAATTTGTTACTGGCTTTAAAAGTAGTGGAAACTGAGTCCAAAATTATAAAATCATGATGCATCGGAAAAGCACCTATGTTGCATTGAAAAGTTTAAAGCATTGGCAGCAGGACTTAAGATAAACAAAAAATTAATGCCGAAAGTATTGCTGTGATGAACAGGTGGTAGCAAAAGTGGTGGGATATCCTGCACAGGTTTCTGGATATCACATGGTTTCTTACAAAGCAAAATCTGGCTTTTCGTGGCCACGACGAATATGAATCTTTACTGAAACTTACTTGAAATGTTTGAGATGCAATCTAAATATGACCCAGTGCTAAAAGAGCACCTATATGAGTACATGTGCAATAAAATGATAAGCGAATTACCTTTCACCAGAGACCCAAAATGAATTTATAAATGTCCTTGCAAATCATGTGAAGGAGATTCTTATCATGGATATAAAGACTGTGCGGTATTTTTAAATTATGTTCAAAAGTGCATCTGATATTTTACACACTGAACAGATGACTGATGTAAAAGATATTTGAAAATCCACAAAAAAAAAGTTGAAATAAAAGAAGTCATTCTTGGATTTTTCCCGTTGTGAGGGGAAAAAATCGGATGACCTTAGTTTTGACATTCTTACAAATCTAAAACGTGATGGTTTAGACATAATGATGTGCAGAGCTCAAGGTTACGATAATGCTGCCATAATAATGTCTGGAAGCCATGAACGTGTAAAGGACATTCTGAAAAGAAATAATAAGAATGCAATTTTTAATATATGCCAGTGCCATTCGCTTATCTTTTGTAGTCAACACTCTTTTGCAGAAAATGCTTTATGTATTAAATTGTTCGGTACTCTTGAAAGAATATTTTCCTTCTTTGCTGCATCCAATCATCTATTGAATGTTCTAATTGAACACACTGGAATGTAGCTGAAAAGGCTGTCAACAATGATTTGGTACGCTCATGATGCTGCTGTTAAAACAGAGAAAGATGAGTTTGATGAATGTTTGACGGCGATTGAAGCTATGTGTAATCCTCTTGAGCCTTTGGATACAAGAGCTACATCACAAAGTCTTTTACATGATGTCTGTGATTTCATGTTTATCTGCTACCTTTACCTTTGGTCTGATCTACTTGAGGAAGTTAATTTTACGCAGCCTCTTAATCTGCAGACTAAAGGCTTTACTCGTGACAAATTGGTGACAAACCAAGAGGCCTTAAGTATGTTTCTGCATTAAAAGCGCTGTCACGTGTTGGAACATGCTATTGGAAAAGCACTTTTAATATCAGAACAATTTGAAATTTTGTTAGATATAAAATTAAGGTTTAAGACGAGAATGGCAGTGGAACAAATAATAGATATGTGACTCTTTCTGTGAGAACAAAACTGTAGGGAGATGCTAGAGTGTATTGATCGCTTTCATTCTAAGACAGAGATCAGACCATTAGCGATCAAGAAAGTAGCAAATATTTTGGGGCTGTTCAAGCCAAGGGTCTAGCATCAGCAAGTGAAGATGAGTTATTGGTGTCCGTTCCAAAATCAACTTCTTTCTATGATGAGTAATTAAAAGATAAACTTTTAAAGTAAATACCAAGGCTTAGAAGACATCTAAAAGCAGTTGATATTGAATTTCACAAAGTCATGGACTGGTCAGTATTTGTTGTTTTGCAATTCACAGCTGGATTGGACTTCTTACAATCTCTTCCAATACTATCGCTAAGCCTTTAATTGTTTCTTAAGATCTGTGTGTTGTGACGTGACGTACGTTGTCTAGGGGTCGGTCCCTTCTGTACTAGCCACAGAACGATTTTTCAAGGGTCTAGAACCCCTTTATTTCCAGCTCCTACAGAGCTGACTCTTGCTCCAAGTATCAACAAACAATTCAGAAATTCAGGTTTTCTTATTTATTGGCTATGTGTGCCTAACAATGGAAAATTTATTAGAAATAAGCTCTAGTGTTCAGAATAATAAAAAACTCCACATACTATACTAAACAGTTAAAGTTACACAAGTCCTCTTCCATCCGTAGAAAAACTCACTGCCTTCACAAGACAAAAATCATACACCATATCCACAGCACTCGCCACTGTTCACTCCTTAAAAAACACAACTCACACACTGTTATTCTCACGTGGTTCCTCCCGACACAGAACACCGGTCATACCTTGACCGAGAAAAATAAAAACTCGTGGGGCACACGGGGAAAATAAACTCACCCACGATTGGTCAAATTAACATTATAGAAGTTGACACAGAAAACTCACGCGATCTGAACGTGACATGTGTCTTTGGCTTCATGAGAGCAGATATTTTCAAAACTAAGGGTTATTGAGAAATATTTATGATCCGCCATGTTACTTTCTAGACTTTGTGGTGTGGCTCTGCTATCAATTGGAAGTGATACAGTGAAGGACAATATTGATTTCGCTCAAGTGATTGACAAGTTTGCAGATTTGAAGATCAGAAAAAAGAAAATTTCAAATAAAGTGTATTTAATGTAAGAATAACTACAACTTAAAGTTGTTACATTTTATGACAATCAATGTACACGTTTTCGTTCTTGTCATTGTTATACTGTGGACTTATTCGAACAGGGAGAAATCCATCATGGAAGTTTGTTGGGGGATGGGGGTTTGGGGTGTGGCACCATGAGTTAACCGCACCGCGTGACACCACGCTAGCTACGCAACTGGTTTAAATCCCCCTCTTCATTGTCCATTCATCTCAGTCTTGGACGACCGTTGAGCAGTCTGCCCCGAGGCTTCTGCTTGTGTATCACTTTCTCCGATCTACCTTGCAGCATCATTTCAATATGCCGAGCTCAACGTAGACCGACATTGTTTATTGTTGCGACTATGAGTGGTCTTTGTACAATCTGAATAGCTCCTGGTTTGTACGGATTCTCCAGATATTTTGTCTATCACTGGGTAATATATTTTCTAGTGATATTGTAGCTACACCAATCACATGATATTGAGAGATGGTAGAACAAATATAATATGTTTTTATGAGCTTGAACTTCCACAAGCTTCTCTCAGAACTCAAAAATGTGCTTGGGAATATTAGGAAAATGTTTCCATTGATTTTAAAAAGCTCTAATTTTGAATTGTATCAAGAGGAAACATTATTTCTACAAATGTTAAATTGACTATTTTTTCAACGGAATTCCTTTTTTTTTTCATAATAAGGGCCTTTATTAAATTTATTATTTCAAATTTTATATCTGTTATGAAATTATCCCTATATAAATTTATATCACCATTTTGAAATGTTAAAAGTCTATGAAGGAGTGCAAAAAAGAGGGGGGGGGGGATTAGCCTCGGGGTAAAAAAATATGTTTCGGGGTACCGGTAATAATAAACAAATTAGCATGTGCATTATTTAATAGGAATTTATATTTCATTTTATAGATGTAAGGGCATGCGGCCAAAGAAGTTGACGCGTAAGCACATTTGCCTTTTGAAGCTTTCTGGGTTAGCCAACCTTGCTGTACAGATTTCAGTTCATTTAAAATTTTAGGCTCAGACATTTTACGGTTGTGCAATAGAATTTCTGCTTCTGGGTTACCTTTTCTTTGTCACTATCTTGTTGGCATCCAATGACTTGTTTTACCGCTAAGTTCCTGTGTAGAAAACTGTCTTTCACCTCATAAACTTTTCCAAATGCACCTGAACCGATGTGTTCTCCCCTTTTCCAGTTTGACTGCCTATTAATGCCATCTATTAAACAAATAAAATCAATGAGAAGCTAAACTGTAATGATCATACAAGTGTAAATGACAATATTACATCTGTACATAAAATCTAATAAGGAAATCATGAATTTTTGTAAGATTATCATTTCTATATATTACAGTCTTTTAAAAAAAAGACATTATTTTCTACCAGTCTGTTTAAAGACGGATTGACCAGTTGAGGTATAAAAATATTTTTAACGTTAATTACAGCATGTTCACATTTAACGTAATTTTAAGCTGTATAGTGGATTTCACAAATTTTATATTGGTATATAATATTTATAATGTTAAATATTTCATCAAAGCTCTATAACAGGGGTGTCCAAACTACGGCCCGAGGGTCGCATGCGTGAAATTAATCTCTTGTTTTAAGTTATGGCTCGTTCACACAGTGCACAACAAAGGACGATACCATAGAGAAATACGATAATAAAGTGACGACACGCAAAAACAGTTGCCAATTACAATTAGTAAGATTTAATTTAGTAATAATAAAATTACACAACAAAAGAATTATAATTACAAATCATCAACTTACAGAGTACGGAAAAATCTTGTACCGGTACACAATTAGTACAATGTGCCAATTAATAATGAAGAATGCGAATAAACACATATGAGCACACAAAGAATAATACACGTCCCGTGAAGTTAAAAATGTCTATCAATCTCCGTCTCACTACGTGTCTGTCAAGCCCTTTATATATGCAGCGTAAGCACTGCCTTCCAGAAGCCACTCAGCATTTTTCTTTTACGTTTCTCGGCAAATCAAGAACCTTCAACAATATACTAGGAGACATACTAAACATGTTTAATTGGTTTTCGGTAGTAAAAATAATACATCAAAAACTAAGCAACGCCCACAACAAACGCTAACGTCTGCTATGACTCTAATGTGGGGTGAAACAAAGTTCAAGCACGAGGAAAGTGTACTACATAACAAAGGTCTTCATGGCTGAAGCACAGCGGAGTTCCCTCATGGCATTTGTATGCGAGATCTAAGTGCAGCAGCTTCAGATTCAACAGCGGTTTTCTGACTTGGATTCAAAGGCAGAAGAAGTGAGACTGTTTCAAAACACATTTGAAGCAGATGTGGCTAGTTGCCCAGATCAAGTGCATCTGGAGGTCACTGAGTTGCAAGCAAATGACCTTCCAAGAGACAATTGAAAAGAAAGACTGGAGAGTTTTTACCAGTTTTTGCCCAATGAAGACTTTCTTAATGTCAAACCTTTTGCATCAATGTACCTTTCAATCTTTGGAACGACTAACCTGTGTGAACAAACATTTTTTAAGAAGGAAATACGTAAACAACTGCAATTTGAGAACAAACTTGCCCGATGATAATCTCAGGTCGCTGTTTATGTTAGACACATCAAATCTAAAGCCAGAAACGTCTGCTACTTTGGCATCATGGAAACAATTTCCCCATTCCCACTAATACAGGTGTTCATGTGTAGTGTATCGATGTGTGATTAAATAATAACGGAATAAAATATTATTAAATACATAATTAAATAGAATATCTATGTTTTGATTCTTTTTTTTTTTTGTTCTGTTCTATTGTGGACCTCGGGTGTTTGTTCGGCCCCCGAACTGCAGTTTGATAGTTAAGGGCGGGACTCGGGCTGAAAAGTTTGGAGACCCCTGCTCTATCAGAATGAAATCATCTTCGCTGTTGCCAGAAGCAAGCTGTACATAATATTTAATTTGCTATAACAATGATTTCAATGTATAATAAGTGGTTTGTTTTTGTATTTAAATGAACTAACCTCCGACAAACTCCAATTTTGATAATTCATCTGAAACAACTTTTTTAACAAAAATGAGTAAGAATAAAGACTTCAAATCATACGGTATTCAAAGAGACGTAATTTATAAATAATATAGTTTACATTATAGAACGTTTAACAATAGTCATTTCAGGAATTTAAATGTTTCGTTTTGTTTATTTCCATTTTTTTTTAAATAAAAAATTATAGATCTATTTTTATTGCATCTTTTTATTTTACCAATTAAAATTATTAGCATTTAATTTTGTTTAACGGCTAACTCACAATCAAAATATTTGCCTTGTTTGTTTGGTTTGTTGTGTGTTTTTTTTTTCTTTTAAATCAACTAACCTTTGAAAAATTCATATCCTGAGCATTCACCTGAAACAATTTGTTTTTGTGTTAATGAATAAGAATGAAGACTTCAGGTCATAAGGCATAAAAAGAGACGTAATTTATAAATAATATAATATCCCTTATAGAACGTTTAATTATTATCATTTCTAAAAAGAATGTAAATGTTTTGTTTCGCTTATTTGCATTTTTTTTTTATTAAAAAAAGTGAAGACATATTTTATTACATCTTTTTAATTTACTCATTTACAATTGTTAGTATTTGAAAATGTTAACGTGTATTTCACAATCAAAATGTTTGCCTATAAATAAAGAACTCTTCATCATGATAACTTGAAAACAAATATAATAAAGTTTAGAAAGGCACACATAAATTGCCCATTAAAATTCCTTAGACATTGAGTTCAATGCGATAAAGATAAGTATACACATAATCCTTGAATCGACACAACGCTTCGAATTTCTTACCATTTTGGGTCACACTTTTGACTCCGGTTATTATCTCCTTGCCTCTGCATGTAGTTCTTATCTGAAACTCTTTAGTGCCACGTGCTCGTTGCAGCGTCTCTTTAGTCATTAAGCTGTTTATCCCTACAGTTTTCACCTCCTTTACGGTTATCACAGTAGCTGTTTGCTCCATGTCTGTGTCAGCTTCTTCTCTAATGTTGTCAGAATCGTCTGAACTCCATTTTCGGCCAGTAGCCATTTGCTAAACGTCTATAATTGTTTTTTTATGATCTACGGGAATGTTTATAGTTAAAGCAATATTTTGATTCAGTTGATTCATAAATGGGCATTTCCTTAAGATGGCCGACAATGAGTAATTACTTAAATTTTAAATTTGTATTGAAAAGAAAAAATAATATTTAAAATAACTGAATGATTTGAAGTTATAAATGAAAAATCAAATCAAATAATAAATATGTGCTTTGCTTAAAATCAAATTTTATTCGTCTTTTTAGTAACGTATATTTTTGCCACAAATGGCCTAACTAAGACAAAAAGATGTTGCATAAATTAACTTTTCGTATGTGCCTTAAAGGTAAAAATATTTTCACTAGAAGAATAAAAACATATAAAAAATATGTGTACTTGTTTATTTAAATTTAAAACAGTGATATTCCGTTTTTCAACGACATTTTAAAACAACTTTAAAATGCTAACAGTTATTGGAGTTAAGTTTAAATGTCTTCTTTTTTTAAACACGTCCAGTTCCTGTGTAAGTAGACTAAAGTAACAATTATCCAGATTCTCCACCGACATGTAAAAATAAATGGTTTCACGGCATGATACAAAATGAGAGGGTGTTGTATTGCCGTGTGGACATGTAATCCGAATAGTTTTAATGTGAAATATTAAATCAATATATAAATTACTACCTTATCAACGCTACCCAATCAGCAACACCTAACATCTAAATACGGTTATTCCCCCAAAAGCCCCCATTCACGATTTTATTGGTCATCATGTTTTGCGGAGTTCTTAAACTGCCAAACATAATTCATAGAAGATTTTTAGTGTGTTGTTTTAAGTATGAAAATTGTGTTGGCAAAAATGTAAACAAACATCTGGCAGCTGGATACGTTCAAGAAAAAACAAACATTTTTCTCAGTTGTTATTTTGATATCATTACAATTTACAGTTATTATCAAATTGTACGAATGTAATTTTCTAATAATAAATAGAAGCGATATTAAAATTTCAATCACATTAAAAAGAAATTTGGGATTTTAAAGTAAGCTATATTTATAATTACTGTTTATTAGTTTGTTACTGTACAATTTTTGTTTTCTTCTTCTGAAAACAGTGATTTATTTTAAAATTTACAACAAGTACTTTTCAACTTTCTTGAGAATCACTGATAGGAATTTCCCATGCATTTCGTGTTTTTCCGTTGATAAATTGCATGCCAGTTATTTAAATTGGAAGTAAAATGCACATATTGAAAAGTGAAATTCACAGTTTAAAGTTGTTGATCGATTGATTAAGGATCCAAATAATTTTCTTTCAAGTCCAAATATTTAACATACGATGCATTCTTTTTGTAGAAGATAGCTTGCTCTAAGAAATATGTCGTGTTTAAAGAAGTTCTAAATAGGCGACATAAGTTAATTCATACATATTTATTGATTATTAATATAATAACTGTATTTCAATATTTCAATTTATTTTAATGCTTTATTTCTAATCAAATTCTGTCTCACGCACGCAAAATATTTCGTTATTCCCATCAATGGCTCTTTCTTTGATATCACAATTTTAGCAAAGGTCTGCAGCGTTATTTCAGCTCAGGTGGAGATAACAATTCTACATGTAAAATGAGTTCCAGAAAAAAAGAATTTAACATTTATTATTTAAAAATTTGAGTTAAACGCCTTCAAATTTCTTCAATAATAATTTGTTCCATGACAAAAGAAATATACATGACTTATCCTGATGCACTATTAAAATAATATTTTAAAAGACAATAATCTTAAATAAGATGTTTTCTTTTATTGTTGAGTGAGGTTTTCTTTTAGTCCGGCGATAGGTTTGTAGATCCAAAAATGAAGTTGATTGCATGCACTTTTAAAATAAGCTATACATACTAAGTGGCTAACATGAAGTTTTCTTATTTTCCTCTGTGTAACCGATTTTTCTAAACTAGATTACATAATCCATGAGTGGCTTAGGTGTAATGCAATATTTATAAGTGAATTGTCATCTGTGTCTATTTACTTGGGTACTTTTTAGCATTGTGAGAACGTCAAGCTTTGTGCGGGTCAATAGACGGGACTGATTTGCCTTGTGCTGAGCTAGAATATAATATGCTAAGAAACATTGACTGTAATATGTTGACTCGTTGTATGAGTCTATTACGCGGTGTAATCTCACCTTTAGGGGTCTATTTGATTTATTACGTTCTTTATTTATTTTAAAATTACATCGAGGGAAAATAAATGACATAAGTGAAAATTGAAATTTTGACCAATTGTGAAATTTCGTAATTTTTCCGAAGAACAGAGTGTGATAATGAATGAGATTGTTAAGTTTTAAACCGATAGTTTTCTAATATTGACTGACACCTCTTGTGATATTTACTGACAGCTCTTGTGATATTAACTGAATGGTTTTGTGATATGAACTGACAGCTCTTCTGATATTAAATGACAGCTCTTATGATATTAACTAAAAGCTTTTGTGATATTAACTGACAGCTCATTTGATTGTAAATGAAAGTTCTTGTGAATTTAATTGCCAGTTCTTGTGATATTAACGGAAAGATCTTGATATTAACTGACAGCTCTTTTGATATAAACTGACAGCTCTAGGTTTTAACCGACAGTTCTTTTGATTTTAACTGACAGCTATTTTTATTATAACTGACAGCTCTTGGGATATTAACTAAAAACTCTTGTAATATTAACTGACACATTTTTTATATTAACTTAAAACTCTTTATATTAACTGACAGCTCTTTTGATTTTAACTGAAAGCGCTTGTGATTTTAACTGAAAACTTCTTTGATATTAACCGACAGTTTTTTTTTATTGAGGTCCACAAGAAAATATTCAAAATAAAAGATGGCTTTACCTGCACAAGTCGCAACGTGATATACTCCATCTTTTGCTAAAAGTGCGGTAAAGTATATGCAGGAGAGAAAGGTTGTCGCCTTGGAGACGAGTTCAGAGAACACCTCTATAACATAAATAAACAAGCTTTCTGTCCGGTCTCCAAACATTTCAAAAGCCCTAACCATGATGGTATCTTAGACATCGTAGTTACTGGTATACTGTATACTAGTAGCGCAACAGATAGGATATGCATGGATAATAAATTAATAACACGATTTGGTACATTGTCTCCATATTAAATAAACCAAATCTACAATTTTACCTAGCTGCCATGCCTTCTACCTGTTTAGTTTTTACAATTTTGCTCAAATCACTTCCTTTACACTTTTCTTTAATTTGCTTCTGTCTGTTTTTTTCGCCTACTCCTATTTTTCTCCCCCTTTTTTAGGTAGGATATCTGTATATATATCATGTAAATTTAATTTATACTTAATTGTCTTTTTGTTTTATGTCACATCTTCGTTTACGGTTGAATATTCCAGCGTTGTCTAGGGTGAATGAATCTCGCCTGGCTCAGTTCTACACTTCCAACTGGCGGCTTGTCTCTCACATAAAAACACAAGGTCCAGTGTAAACATACAATACTTTATTACATGCTGTACAAATCAGGATACTGTTACTCAATAGAATATGGGGTGTGGAATATACATCTGTACAACTACCAACTATCCACTCTCCTAGCACAACTAACGACCAACCACCACACAGCCCTTGTATATCCATACAAAACACTCAACATACACTAACGTTCCACACCACGGACTAACTTTACGCACTGATCTCACGATCAACAACTCACAAAACACTCTCACGATCCACAACTCCCCCTACCCAACATTCACAACAATCTAGTTCACAATATTGTACTGATGAAGGCATTAGCCGAAACGTATAGTTTTTTATTCTGTAAAATTGTTATTAAAGCTTACCTTATATTGTTATATTGACACAAATTGTTGGTGCATTATTAATCTAAAATTAACTGACAACTTGTGTGATATTAAGTGACTGCTCTTGTGAAATAAACTAACAGCTCTTGTAATGTGAACAGACAGCCCTCCTTATATCAACTGACAGCTCTTGGGACATTAACTGTGAGCTCTTTTGACATTAACTGACAGCTATTGGGATATTAACTGGCAACTCTTGTGATATTACCTGACAGCTCTTGTGACATTAACTAAAAGCTCTTATTCTGTGACGGAACTTTTAAATGACAGCTCTTGTGATATTAACTGAAAGCTCTTGTGATATTAACTGACAGCTCTTGTTCTGTGACAGAACTATCAAATGACAGCTATTGTTATATTAACTGACAGCTCTTGTTATGTGACAGAACTATCAACTGACAGCTATTGTGATATTAACTGACAGCTCTTGTTCTGTGACAGAACTATCAACTGACAGCTATTGTGATATTAACTGACAGCTCTTGTTCTGTGACAGAACTATCAACTGACAGCTGTTGTGATATTAACTGACAGCTCTTGATTCTGTGACAGAACTATCAACTGACAGCTATTGTGATATTAACTGACAGCTCTTGATTCTATTTCAACTATCTATTGGGTAATTTATTGCTACTTTTAATTGGATATTTGTTTGGTATCGAAAATGTATACATAAAAGATATCAGTCAGACCGTGTATCAACAATAAATATTTTCACTACCAGGTGTATCATTTGACGAGTAAGTTTGCATGTATGTTTGTGTAAGATGGAGACAGAGAAACGAGAGCGAGCAGGAGATATTGGAGAAAAGGGGGGGAGGGGAGAGAAAACAGATAGTTGAGATAAAATGTGTGGGATTACATATGTCAGAGTACTATATTTTTACACCCGGCACTTTGTTTGAAATTAGCAATTTTAAGGGAATGCAGCATGATAAATTTAAATTTTAAAATTTTGTAATGGCCTCCCTTTCAAAAAAAATATATTTTTTTAAAATATCCAAAATGTAATACAATTCTAAAAAAAATTTTCTCATGCTACTAAAAATATTTTCATTAATTTGATCGACCCCTTTATAATGTTATATTAAAAATTTACTTCAATAAGGTTAACACTGAAATAAAGGTTGTGTGTAATAGATTTGACAAAAATTGCAAATGATTTATATTGGCATAGAAACAGGCCAAGACACTATGCAGATAACAGTGTGGGCTTTTTAGAATATCCAAGCTAAATGAAGCGTAGGCTTAAAAACGAAATTAGACAAAATATATGAAATCTAGTTATTTTTGTCTGTATCGCACTGCTTGTATTTTCTTTCCGTGTACCATTTAAGACCATTTCTTCTTTCTCAATCCCCCTTATCTCACTGTACTTCACAATTATCTATGTATTTTTCCAGTCACACGCCTTTCTAAACACTCGCTCTATATGTCTGAGAGGTCTCTTTTATGGCATTCAGATATCACACTCTGGTTCTATGTGTCTGAGAGGTCTCTTTTATGGCATTCAGATATCACACTCTGGTAAAACTATCAATCTGTGGTAGAGCTTTAATTCTGTGTTAGAACTACCATTCCTTAGTAGAACTATCACTCTGAGGTACAACTAACTCTTAGTGGGTTAACTATAACTATGTGACACAAAGATTACTCTTTGGTATAAATATCATTGTTTTGTTTAACTATTGTTTTGTTTAACTATCACTTTGTTACAACTATCACTCTGTGGTACAAATCTCACTCTTTCTTACAGTCATCATTATGTGATACAACTATTACTCTGTGTTATGACTATAATCAATCAGCAGGAAATAGTACAATCGAATTTTAAAAATGCATTAAATCACTGTAACGTTCTAAAAAAACCTCAAACAATATAAAATCAAAACTCACACTATTTTTATAGCATGTGTGTTGACCCAATTTTACTTTAACTTAGCGTTTTGGCGACCCCCTCTTGTCTCCACTTCTTGTATGTTTTCATATTCACGTCACGGACAAATGCGTAGCGCCGAGTGTGCATTTATATATTGTTATCCGTATCTTTGGAGGATTTTTGTATTTTTTATATAAATTTAATAATATAATTTAAAAGAATATTGTTAGTATCACTAGCTTTGGAATCGTCTTTCTTCATACACTGGTTTTCAGTCCTTCATTTTGTATTGTTCCTCAAACGAGCTAATTTTTAAAACATATACAACTTTTCAAAAATGAAATGAGTGAAACAATGTGTGTGAAAACCTGAAAAAAAGTGCCCCACAAAATAACCAACGTGTCGGCAAGAAGCCTTCATCGGCAAACAAACAGCAGTTTAAAAAAACACCGAATTAAGTATAAATAACACTTAGCTGTAATGTAGTATGCGAGAGGACAGCAAGACCATATCATTACCTAAAAGTAAAACTCAAATTATATAACAGTAAAATACAAACTATATAAATCTAGAAAACCACATAATTGAAAGTATATTCTATGTTTCAGAGAATCCGGACGATGTCTATCAGATGTATAGAAATTTCCGCTGAGGCCTGCCGGAAGCATGGTCAACTCCTTAATGACGGGTCATGGACTGAAAGATGTATGCCACTCTCCACAATAATGGGTGGAGATCTGGAAGCTGTATGTTTATCTCCTTATTGATGGGCTAAGGTATGCAAGATGCATGACCAACTCCACAATGTTGGGCCGAGGACTGAAAGATACATTGCTATCTCCCCAATGATGAGCCGAAGCGAAACAGATTGATGGCAATCTTTTAGAATGTCAATTGGATTGTGCATGAGTTCAGTTATTGAACTTACCTGAAAGGCCAACAACCACCATATCATTGATTTTGTGAATTTCAATAGGAAACTACTAGGCATCCCTGATTCTTATGGATGCAATATTATTTTCTTAAGGCACTTTTGTATTTCTTGAGAAAATTTACCTGCACGAGATTTTCAATCGATTTCAAATACTCTTTACTAGTTCAGTTTTATCTGGTCATTTTAGCAAATAAATGCTTCTCTTTAATTATTTTTAATTCTAAAACTACATCGTATTATTTTTTTAAATTTTTTAATTTTTTTTTTTTTAATTTCAAAATAGCCAAGAACACACTTAAAATTATCTTTGTCTTACTTAGACATTTTCAACACTTAAGCTCATATAACTTGATGCCAAAACTCATCTAAATCAATACGATGTATCCTAAGCCCAAAGCTCCTCATACTTGACACCAAATCTTTTCTAACTTGACAGTTAAACAAATGAATAGCCTACAACTGCAATTTAAAACCAATCAAATCATCAACTTTTTTTTTAATGAAAATGTCGTCATCAACGTGTCAAAAATAATTTCATTATGATTTAATAATTTTGCAAATAAGAATTAATGACAAATATCATATTTGAAGTAATGACAAATATCATATATGAATTAATGACAAATATCAGATTAAGTTAATGACAAGTATGATGTATAAATTAATGACGAATATCATAAATATGTTAATAAATGACATATAGCTTTATGAATTAATGAAAAATATTATATTTGAATTAATTACAATATCACATATAATTAAATGACAAATAGCATATATTAATAAATGACAGCTATCATATATAAATTAAAAATTAATATCATGTAAAAATTAATATGAAATATCTTATATGAATTATGGGAACATATCACATTTGAATTAATGAAAAATAAAATTAATTAATATTAAATATCTAATAGGAATTATTATGAAATATCCTGTTTGAATTAATGAAAATATATTTTGTTAATTAATGAGGGGGAGCACTAATTTGGATACTCATAATGTGTGTTACTTGAATGCATGGTTTTCAAACATTCAGCCGACCCCCATTGCTTGATGTTACATTTTATAAAGCATTTATACAAAACAACTTTCTTTATAACAGTTGTTTAATTAAGCTTAATTTTTAGATGTCTCATTGCATTTGATTCTACCCGTGTCGACACAAGGGTTAAAAATGATAGTTCAAACAAAATAAATTACTTATCTATATTTAAAATTAAGTGAGTCACCTCTAAATTATGGCTTTTAAAATAATCTCTCTTATCTGATATATTCTTTTCATAAAAATTACAATTGCCCCTCGTTTTGAAAGGTTGCAGACCCCATGCATTTACAAAACTTAAATTTAAATCCACTTTTGAAGGATCATGACTCTGATAGAAAAGCACAGGATTAGTATTCAATTTGTCTTCTACATGTTTCAACTAAAAACAGAGTCATTTAATTTCATTGTGTGCTAAGAAGGGATTGCATTGCCATCACGTGGAGTATGACTGCTCGTTATGAATGTTGACACCAATTCTAGTGATATAATGACATCAATGTAATACACACTAGTATTCATTATACGGATATATCCATTGGAGGCTACATAATGGCGTTTTTCAGCACGTGACATGTACCCGACATACCATACCCAACCTCTCCCACTCCCTTTTAAAAAAAAAGCAGTAAAATTCAACAAAAACCATAAAACAAGACACACAAAACACCATCAAAACTCCACAAAAGCAACATCAAAACGCCACCAAAATACCTCCACAACGCCACCAAAACACTACCTAAAAACCACCAAAACACACCCAAAACACCACCAAAACACTACCAAAACGCCACCAAAACAACACCAAAACACCATCAAAACATCACAAAACACAATCTAAACACCACCAAAACACTACCAAAACACCACCAAAAAACCACAAAACACCACCAAACACCACAAAACACCACCAAAACACCATCAAAACACTGCCGTAGCAATCTCCAAAACCTTCATTAAAATTGTAAAAAAAAAATAACGTAGTTTGACCAAATGTTTGTCATATCCCGTCACACGTTCATTATTGCAATGTTTGTATCTGATTCTTTTGAAAAATGTATTTAACAAATTTAATCATTTGAGAACCACTCGCCCTAAACAATTTTATTTTAATTTCAGTGTACGTGCCTATCTGTAAATGTCCAACCTTTCTTTTAAAATTTCTCCGTAGTTCAATTTTAATTACTTCCGTACAAGCTCCCCCCCACAACCCCTACATGCACATATTTTTTCAGACCTGTGTCCAAATATAGAAACCCACCTCGCCCTTACACACACGCACATAATTTCTCAGACCCGTTGCCGAGATATACAAAGCCGTACACATCTGTTGTACAAACAAAATCCTTGCCGGGCACGCATAATCTCCTGAAGATATCATGCAGTAAATTTCATAATCCTATTTAATGAAAAAAATCTGGCTTGTGCTGTGACTTAACTGTTTGCGTGTGGGTTAAGGAAACTGTAGTAAGAGGATAATTTTTTTCTACCACGGGAAATCATGTCAGCGTGATATTTTGCGCATTCCATCTTAGGACATGGTACCTAACACAGAGGTTTTGGAACGTGCCAAAATATGTAGTATCCTCTCCGGCCTTAGCTAAGGGCGTCTTTGCTGGTTAGACTATGTACGGAGAATGGAGTAAGACCGTACTTAAAAGGATCAGCTGTATGGAGAGTTAGAAGGAGGGCAATACTAATTGGACAGCTGCGGCCATGATTTAAGTACGTTTGCAATAGGAGCATGAGGGAAGCCAACATAGAAATCAACGAATGTAAAGATTAAGACACGAGTATTTCAGATTCATGTAACGTGACAAAAATGTGTGGACGAAGCCCAAGGAAATGGCTATAATTTTGTAAGGTACACAATTATTGGCCAGCATTAAGTAAGGCACATACGGTATTGGCTCTCATTATGTAAGTCACAAAGATTATTTACTATCATTATGTGAGGCATTATAGTCAGGCCCTATTGACGTGACATCATAGTCAGGCCCAATTGACATGACATCACAGTCAGGCCCTATTGACGTGACATGACAGTAAGGCCTAATTGACTTGACATTACAGTCCGGCTCTATTGACTTGAAATCAGAGTCAGGCTCTATTGACGTGACATCACTGTGAAACCCAAATGACGTGATATCACAGTCAGGCTATATTGACTTGACATCACTGAGAAATCTAATTGACGTGACATCATAGTCAAGCCCTATTGACGTGACATCACTGTCAGGCCCTATTGACGTGACATGACAGTAAGGCCTAATTGACTTGACATCACAGTCAGGCTCTATTGACTTGACATCACAGTCCGGCTCTATTGACTTGACATCACAGTCAGGCTCTATTGACGTTAGAGGCCGACCGAATTTCGGCTTCGGTTTCGGCGCCGAAAGTGGCAATCTTATCACTTTCGGCCGAGTTTCGGTTTCGGCCGAACCTGACAAGTTAACTTTCGGCTTAATTTCGGTTTCGGCCGAAAGACAAAAGTTAACTTTCGTTTTTTTTTCGGTTTCGGCCGAAAGTGACTGAGTTTTTCAGTCTTTTACCATATGTAAGATTGTCACTCTGTCTGATGGCTGGCAATCCGATATATTAATTATTGCGCAACGTATTGCTGTCATCGGTAATATATAACAAATTAGTTGCGAACACTGTTCACAGCTGAATGAGGACTGACTTGTCCAATATTTTAAGAAATACAATTTTAATAAGGCAAATGGAAAGTTTAACAGTTTTTTGGGGGGGGGGGGGGAATGTAATATTTATATTGTTATTTCGTTTGGTGATTTTTAATTTTGGAACACTAGGCTTTTTCAAGTAATTTTTTTGTGAAATACATTTTCTTTTATAGTCAAAGGTAACTAGCATTGTGAATAAAAAAATGATAAAGGAAATGTTACAATTCCATTAGATTTTTTTATTCACAATGCTAGTTACCTTTGACTATGACTAAATTTGGAACACTAGGCTTATTCAAGTCATTTTCTTGTGAAATACATTTTCATTTATCATTAGCTTGCTCATACATTTAGTCATAGTCAAAGGTAACTAGCATTGTGAATAAAAAAATCTAATGGAATTGTAACATTTCCTTTATCATTTTTTTTTTTACATATTTTTAAAAATTCCTTTTAAATTGGGATCCCATATATTTCTCAATTAATTAATTAATTCTTTGACATTCATCGTTATCGTGCTAATAAATGATTTTTTCTGACAACGAAATAAAATTTTAAAATATCACACCAAATTATCAAGTGTGAAGTGTATTGAAACAAATGTAATGAATGAAAAGAATTAACTTTTAGTAATAATATTTAACAATAATAAAATATCGTTACTTTTTTTACACTGGTATGTGTGTATCACTTTTTCGTAAAATAATTATATCGTGGGAATTATCAAACTAAACCAACATTCGCTAAACTTTGTTCAATCTAGGTCAAAAATAAAATGTGCCGACCAATGATAATTGCTGATACACAAAAATTTTTATGTCAACCAATTAGATCACGAGTTTTAACAAAACTTGTATGGGTTCTCGGAAAAAAAGAATTTCTTCAAGTCTTGTGTGTGTACATATTTTAATGGGCGATACCATTAAACAATAGATAACATAAGCTCTTCATCGATACCCTTTTTATGTTAAGATAGCATGGTAATTAAATTTTAAAAGGAGGGTCTATTTTGCATTAAATTTGCCATCCCACAAAGACAAATTTTTAAGTTACAATAATAATTTCAATTTTATTTTTTATCAGCTTTAAATTAGTTTTTAATGCAAATGGTAAAAGCTAAAGTATTCATTACATGTTTATCTAGTAGAATTCACGATAATCTCAATTTTGATAAAAGTTAGGTCTATATAAATGCGGTCCAATGGGAAATATCGATATTTATAATATAAAAATCGATATATCCCCCGTGGAGCGCCCAAGAAAAGGAAGTTGTGAATCAACGTGAAAGAATGTCGAAGAATGTGGTGTGGATGTACTTCACAAAAGTGGAGGCAGGTGCAAGCAAGGCACAGTGCAAAGAATGCAGCAAAATGTTGTCACTAGGCAGCGATAAACCAAAACTGCAAACAGTTTCAGGCTTGAAAACCCATCTGGCCAGCTGCCACAAGGGGCTACACGGTATGTACTTAAAGAGAGCCATGGATGACGATGCAGAGCGTCTCGCGAAAAAGATGAAGGTAAAAGAGACGAAACATTCATTACCAAATTTTGTCCAGACGTCATTGACGTCAATGACCGATTTCAAAATGGTCTGGCCAGAAGACCACGTTGCTGTTCAGAGAATTGATAAGTGCATCATGGACTTCATTATTGTTGATATGTTGCCCTATTCTATTGTTGAAGGAGACGGATTCAAAAGATTGAACATTGATGATCCAGTGAGCACTCATCGCTATAAAGTCAAAAGCGAGAAGTATTACAGGACAACACTGATGCCTGCCACATATGAAAAAGTCGTGAAACACGTCATAAATCTACTAAAAGAGGCTGCATGGATTTCATTTACAACAGATGGATGGAGCAATCCAACAAAATCATGTTCATTGCTGAGCTTCACGGCTCATTTCATTCACGCAGCTGTGTGGCGTAAAGTTATCTTGAGTGCGATGGTGCTGGAACAAGACCATGATTGACATTATCTTGCTTCAAAACTTCGGGAAGCCATTGCGAAATGGGGGATAGCAGAGAAGATTCACGTTTGAGTGAGAGACAATGCCGCTAACATGAAATGTGCAATGAAGCTTGCAGGTGTCGCTGATATTGGCTGCGTGTCCCATACCTTACAGTTGGTTCTGCATGATGCGCTGTTTACGCAAACATCAGTGGAAGCTGTTATTAAAAAAGCCCGTAAGATTGTGACTCACTTCAAACATAGTGAACAGGCTTGCCGTCATCTCACTGAACACCAACGAACGATGAATATTCCAGCACACTCTTTACTGCAGGATGTTGAGACAAGATGGAATAGCACTTATCTTATGCTGGAACGTCTGCAAGAACAGAGCAAGGCAATTCATCTGTTTAGTGTGGAGCGAGGCGGGATTGACAGTCTCTCAAACGCAGAGTGGGAATTGGCTGGAAAAATTGTCAAACTTCTGAAACCATTCTACACTGCAACGCTGGAGATTTGTGCTGATGATGCATGTATTTCATTGGTCATCCCGCTTGTCGCAAATCTGAATAGCATACTGAAAACAACATCAGCAGATCAGGGCCTGAAGCAGATGAAAGCTCCACTGCGTAATGCAATGTGTCGTAGATTCTCTGATATCAATTCATCAGCGCCATACCTTGCTGCAACGCTGATTGATCCACGCTTCAAAGATTCTTACTGCAATGTGCAAGAGAAAATGTCAGCAACTAAAGCATTTCTGGATTTTCTACGTTTGGTTGAAGAATCTGCTACGAGCAATCTCAATGTGCCAGCCACAACTTTGTCAACTGACAGTGTTGACTCCGATCCTGCGAACAGCAAAATATCTCATCTCGAATATGATGTGGATCTGTGGGCTGCTCATGATAGCCTGTCTGCTACTGTCGATCCACCAGAAACTGCCGACATCAAAACCCATGTTGTGCCTCTGTATGAGCAACAGCTTAATAGTTACCTCAAGGAGCCGCGAATGCCCCTGACCACGGATATATATGCATATTGGCATTGTAGTCAATACCCACTTCTGGAAGCTGCTGCACGCAAGTACTTGTCTGCGCTGCCCACCAGCGTGGCAAGTGAGCAGTTGTTTAGTGCAGCAGGACAGCTGTATGACGACCGACGTTCGAACCTACTGGGTGATAATGCGGAGAAACTTTTGTTCCTGAACTACAACATTCGTTTGTTTGACTTTAATTACTAAACAATTAGTTCTGAACTAACTGCCATTTAAAGACTCTTAATACAAGTGTATGTTTGTTTTTATCAATTCTATATAACGGATTAATTAATAATGATTCAACTGATATTGATAATGTTGATTTTTTTTGTTGCACCATTGTTTTACGACATAATGTTTTAAATATTGCGTTGGGTTATATCAGGTAGAAGGAAATAAGAGACATAAAGAATGTGCATTACTTCAAGACTTGGTATTTTGGATAATTTATGGAAACAAAAATGTGAAAAATATTAGTAGGAAAGAAATACAATAAACAACATGTTCATTGTATTGTTTTTAATTAAATAAATTCTTCAGAATTATAAATAAAAAAGCTAAAATGACACATAAAACTATTACGAGCATACTGATAATGGTATTTGAATAATTATTTTTAAAGATATTGGGATGTTCTGCTTGTCATTTTCTATATATATTGCTCCACAAACATCTTGATCTTGTTGATGTATTCCATCATTTTCTCTACACCCAAACTTGGCTCCTAGAAATAACATCTAATCATTTTTCTAACTGTATGCAATTTTTAGTTATTTCTTTTTAATATTATTCAGATTTTGTGTTTATTAAAACTTATTTCTTCTTTTTTATTTTATTTGAAAAATGTAATGTTTGTATATGTTAACTACTTTCCTATGTACTAATAAAAATATAATTACTTTGATCTTACTGAGTCTTATTTATTTATTTATTTAAGATCTTTTAACAAACATTTGGTAGCCTTATATATATATTACCCAATTTTTAAAAAAAGTCATCGACTGTTATGTCAATAATTTTAAAATATATTTAGTTATAATTATATTACAAAGGATTATAGTCTATAGCTTATATAATTCTAAATAACACTATACTCAAGACTAAAAGTACAAGTAGAGACACACTAAGTAGGCCAAGTTTTAAATATTAATTTAACTTAGCTATTAATTAAAATTTATTATTAAATAGATACAAAATAAGAAACTTAGATTAGGCCCTTAAGACATTTTTATTAATAATAAAAAAGTAGTTTTATTTTATTAGGCAATAAATGTACTATAATCTTTCTTTTAATATAGACTATATATTTTAGGCCTAATATTGTCATAAGAGGTGGATGCAAGCTTGAATTAAATGTTTGGTATCGTATTGATTTATGTATTCTAAATTTACATAATCAAAAAATTATTAGATTTATTCATATATTTAAAGGTTACAGTCGAAGTGTGTAATCCAGCCATTCTATAGCATGTCTCATCAAAGTGTGAAATACAGAAGCCATTATACACTTTGCCTTTTGCATAAAGAATTGCTAGAATTACACACTTTGAGAATTACATTAAGATTACAGATTATTAATTGTTTTCGAAGGACGTTTCGGTAAAGATAAAAAAAATTAAATAATTTATTTGTTGCGTGATCTGTATGTGTGTGTATGTGGGGGGGGGGGAGGGGGGTTGGTGACACGTTAAAAGGGATAACATTCAAGGGGAAATGGTAAATTGTCTTTTTCAAATTTATTCCCGATCTAATTCGGATAGAACACAGGGATGTTTAAGTACCAATATGCTCGGTTTGCTAAATAAAAAAAAAAAAGTATTTAAAACTTTTTAGCTTATCGATGTTCAAAATGAAACTGCAAAAAAAGGGGAGAAGGTTCACTTTAAAGGATAAATTGTATGAGAGTTATTTAAGACGAATAAAAATTGCCAAAAAAGTTTTTCCATAATTTTTCGCGGTGAGCAGAACTAGTGCGAAAACGAGTTTTCAAATATTTAATTTCTTCGGTTTCGGCTTCGGTTTCGGCCGAAAGTGAAAAGTTTAGTTTCGTTTTTTTTTCGGTTTCGGCCGAAACTGAAAATTTAAGTTTCGGTTTATTTTCGGTTTCGGCCGAAAGTCATTTTTAATTTTCGGCCTGTTTTCGGTTTCGGTCGAAATCAGAAAATCACTTTCAGTCGGTCTCTAATTGACGTGACATCACTGTGAAACCCAAATGACGTGATATCACAGTCAGGCTATATTGACTTGACATCACTGGGAAATCTAATTGACGTGACATCATAGTCAAGCCCTATTGACGTGACATCACTGTCAGGCCCTATTGACGTGACATGACAGTAAGGCCTAATTGACTTGACATCACAGTCCGGCTCTATTGACTTGAAATCACAGTCAGGCTCTATTGACGTGACATCACTGTGAAACCCAAATGACGTGATATCACAGTCAGGCTATATTGACTTGACATCACTGAGAAATCTAATTGACGTGACATCATAGTCAAGCCCTATTGACGTGACATCACTGTCAGGCCCTATTGACGTGACATGACAGTAAGGCCTAATTGACTTGACATCACAGTCCGGCTCTATTGACTTGAAATCACAGTCAGGCTCTATTGACGTGACATCACTGTGAAACCCAAATGACGTGATATCACAGTCAGGCTATATTGACTTGACATCACTGAGAAATCTAATTGACGTGACATCATAGTCAAGCCCTATTGACGTGACATCACTGTCAGGCCCTATTGACGTGACATGACAGTAAGGCCTAATTGACTTGACATCACAGTCATATCAATTCTATATAACGGATTAATTAATAATGATTCAACTGATATTGATAATGTTGATTTTTTTTGTTGCACCATTGTTTTACGACATAATGTTTTAAATATTGCGTTGGGTTATATCAGGTAGAATGAAATAAGAGACATAAAGAATGTGCATTACTTCTAGACTTTGTATTTTGGATAATTTATGGAAACAAAAATGTGAAAAATATTAGTAGGAAAGAAATACAATAAATAACATGTTTATTGTATTGTTTTTAATTAAATAAATTCTTCAGAATTATAAATAAAAAAGCTAAAATTACACATAAAACTATTACGAGCATACTGATAATGGTATTTGAATAATTATTTTTAAAGATATTGGGATGTTCTGCTTGTCATTTTCTATATATATTGCTTCTCAAACATCTTGATCTTGTTGATGTATTCCATAATTTTCTCTACACCCAAACTTGGCTCCTAGAAATAACATCTAATCATTTTTCTAAGTGTATGCAATTTCTAGTTATTTCTTTTTAATATTATTCAAGTTTTGTGTTTATTAAAACTTATTTCTTGTTTTTTATTTTATTTGAAAAATTTAATTTTTGTATATGTTAACTACTTTTTTATGTACTAATAAAAATATAATTACTTTGATCTTACTGAGTCTTATTTATTTATTTATTTAAGATCTTTTAACAAACATTTTGTAGCCTTATATATATATTACCCAATTTTTAAAAAAGTCATCGACTGTTATGTCAATAATTTTAAAATATATTTAGTTATAATTATATTACAAAGGATTATAGCCTATAGCCTATATAATTCTAAATAACACTATACTCAAGAAGACTAAAAGTACAAGTAGAGACACACTAAGTAGGCCAAGTTTTAAATATTAATTTAACTTAGCTATTAATTAAAATTTATTATTAAATAGATACAAAATAAGAAACTTAGATTAGGCCCTTAAGACATTTTTATTAATACTAAAAAAGTAGTATTATTTTATTAGGCAATAAATGTACTATAATCTTTCTTTTAATATAGACTATATATTTTAGGCCTAATATTGTCATAAGAGGTGGATGCAAGCTTGAATTAAATTTTTGGTATCGTATTGATTTATGTATTCTAAATTTACATAATCAAAAAATTATTAGATTTATTCATATATTTAAAGGTTACAGTCGAAGTGTGTAATCCAGCCATTCTATAGAATGTCTCATCAAAGTGTGAAATACAGAAGCCATTATACACTTTGCATAGGCATTCTAAAGAATTGTTAGAATTACACACTTTGAGAATTACATTAAGATTACAGATTATTGATTGTTTTCGAAGGACGTTTCGGTAAAGATAAAAAAAATAAAATAATTTATTTGTTGCGTGATCTGTATGTGTGTGTGGGGGGGGGGGGGTGGGTGAAATTTTAAAAGGGATAAAATTCAGGGGGAAATGGTAAATTGTTTTTTTAAAATT
>CAXITT010000119.1:1055008-1115025 GCA_964033795.1 Lymnaea stagnalis
TAGATAGATAGATAGATAGATAGATAGATAGATAGATAGATAGATAGATAGATAGATAGATAGATAGATAGATAGATAGATAGATAGATTAGATTAGATAGATGGATAGATGGATAGATGGATGGATGGATAGATAGATACATTGATAGATAAAATAATAAAAATTAAAAAAAAAAAAAAGTTTAAAAAAATATCTATCAACTCCTTCGTTTGGACGTAATTACTGACATAAGATTTGTAATAACTCGATGTAGTACTAATTGTTTTAATTTTCAGACAGCGTGTCGACAAATGTCACCGAATCTTGAGAACCCATCCAAAGAAGCAGTAGAATCGCGAATAGTTTCACAGATATCAAGCTTTGATGATGACAGTTTTCACAAAGGTATTTCACGATATTCAACCTTCAGGTGAAAACGTCATTGAAAATTGATGAATACAAATCACGAAATGGTTATTTGAACATTTGCTATCATCCACACGGCCACAAAGATTCGGGAAACATTGAATTAACTGTAAAGCTTTCCTTTTTTTTATAAGTATTTTGATTTGTGCTTGGAAATGGTTTTTGTTTTTCTAAATTGTATATCGTCAAGAGTATGGACGATTGTTATCACACGAAACAAACAAAAGAAAATAATTGTTCACATCAGCTGAGTCAGTTCTGGGTCAGAGTTATGGACCGTTTAACTAAGTGTCCAGGGAAATAGTTATGGGAACATCAACTTAATCAGATCAGGGACATAGTTATGGGCGCATCAACTGAGTCAGTCCAGGGACATAGTTATGGCCCCATCAACTGAGTCAGTCCAGGGACATAGGTATGGCCCCATCAACTGAGTCAGTCCAGGGACATAGGTATGGCCCCATCAACTGAGTCAGTCCAGGGACATAGGTATGGCCCCATCAACTGAGTCAGTCTAGGGACATAGGTATGGCCCCATCAACTGAGTCAGTCAAGGGACATAGTTTTGAGCACATCACATGGACAGTCTTTGGACACAGTTATGGCCACATCATATGGGCAGTCTGGAGACACCGTATACTTTGATCCTTTGATTTTCATTAAGAACTTATAGGAACTAACATGTTTTTTTTTCAGACAACGAGGTTATCGCCAAAACTCTATTTAAAACTGTCCGCGTTGCGTGCTGGATATTGACATCTCCTAGCAACCTAAACAAGTAAGTCAACAGTCACCAGACTAAAGATGACGATCTTGAAACAATCTGGTCTACCCTCATAGTATTAAACTGCCGAGTCTGCGCATAGCAGTCTACAAACAAAACGTACGAAACACACATCACGTGACTCATCAGTCTACTTACACAAGGCTACATATCACAATCCACATTCAAAAGGCATGGCTCACTACGCAGGAAAACACACATAGCGTGTTGTTGACAAACAACTTACATATCCTTCGAGTTTAAAGGCGGTAATTATCAAAATATAAAATGGAGATAATAAATTTATTAAAGACGATAACTAAACATGATGATCGGAAAATTGACGAAGGTATAGTTATAAGAGAAATTGTTGGTTTGTAACGAAGGTATAGTTATAAGAGAAATTGCTTCTTTGTAAATTTGCGAAATTTTACTTAGTACTGTACAACAATAATTACAGAGCCGCATACTAGGAAGCAAGCGAACATGTTTAACCAAGACTTTGTTTAATAATAGATGGTTTCAATTTGTTTCTGATGTCTTTAAACTGATTCGAACGATGTGAAATATTAGGTGAAAACCAATTCGGCTCACATATTAAAACATACCCAATTAGAAAATGAAGAAGTATTATTTTCTAAAAAAAATTTTTTTACATACAGAACAGCGATTCATGTGAAGAAATATCCTTTTCTCATAATTTGTACAGACAAAATTGAGGTTAATTTGAATAAAAATAATTTTCTCATATTTCTAACTGACAGAGAATCTATTCGTGTAATGAAGTACATTTTCTCATATTTTTTACTTGCAAAGTGGCAATTCGTGTAAAGAAGTATAATTTCTTCCAATTTTTTAATGACAGAAAGGCGATTCATGTGAAGAACACCTGGAGCAAGAGATGCAATGTTGTCGTGTTCATCAGCTCTGAGAGAAATGACAGCTTTCCTACAGTAGGAGTGAATGCCAGTGAAGGGAGGGAACATCTCACTGCGAAAACAATGCAGGTGACCGAATGTTACCAAATGTGCTTTTCGTATTAAAAAAAGAATCCAAGACAAAGAGGTTGTGGAATGCAGCACATACAGTTCAAGTCATTTTTCAAAACATCACAGACACAATAAGAACCCTCAACATGGACCTCCATTTGGCCTTCTATCTAGCGCAGTGTTTCTCAAACTTCTTAATGCCGCGGTCCTTTAATACAGATCCTCATGTTGTTGTGACCCCAACCACAAAAAAATATTTCGTTGCTTCTTTATAACTGCAGAGTATATGTGTTTTCCGATGGTCTTACGCGACCCCTGTGAAAGGGGCGCGCGACCCCAAAAAGGGTCGCAACCCACAGGCTGAGAACCGCTGATCTCGCCGATGTTCCGTCAACTAACCCGCAACCTCTCGTCGGTAAAAGCAGACAGAAGAAGACAATGTCTAAAAGCAGACAGAAGAAGAAGAGAATGTCTAAAAGCAGATAGAAGAAGAAGAGAATGTCCCCTGTCAAATACGTCATACATTGCTTTGCTTTTTTATTTCAAGATAATTTAAAAGTTTTATTTAGATTGTGGGGGGGGGGGCGGGTAGTGGGGGGAATTTGGAATGAAGCTAATAATTTTGAAACAAATTAAATGTAAAAAATATCCCTTGATAAATACAATATTTATCATTTTCTTTATTTGTGATTGATTATATAGAAGAAGAAGAGAATGTCCCCTGTCAAATACGTCATACATTGCTTTGCTTTTTTATTTCAAGATAATTTAAAAGTTTTATTTAGATTGTGGGGGGGGGGGCGGGTAGTGGAGGGAATTTGGAATGAAGCTAATAATTTTGAAACAAATTAAATGTAAAAAATATCCCTTGATAAATACAATATTTATCATTTTCTTTATTTGAGATTGCTTATATTCAAATAAGATATATTTTTTAAAGCCTTAAGCTGCTTCTTATACATCATTTAATTTTTCTTTTAATATCCCTTCAACATCTGTGTGGCTCTTGATATGTGGTTAAAGTAAACATCCCTGTTCTAAACCCTTGTTTTAATTAGTTTATAATCGTTTATCTTAAGCAACGATTGGTGCAAATGCGAGTCACACGTAGGGAGATCAGCCAATCGATATCAAGGATTTGAAAATGGATATTACAAGGATATTTTGCGCCAGGTTGATATTGTTTAGCTAAACATTTGATTGAAAGAACAAAAAAATTGCATTAATGGCACTGTTATCAATAAAAGTCGAGGCTTTATCGGGTTTTGGTTGGTGACTAATTCAATGCAAATGTTCACAATACTCGAAATTAGAATTATAATAATTTCACAGAAATAAGATGTAAGATTTTAATCCTTCCACTTAAATCGTAATTCCTGTAATAATAACATGATAACTCTTTTCAATTTAAAGTCTTTTGTACAAAAACTTCTTCTGCAATCACCTTTTTTTAATCACGCCTGTTTAACTCTAAACCTGTCTCTCAAATGACTAAATCAAACAGTCTGATCAGTCATTCCAAAACTATCTCTGAAATGACCAAATCAAACAGTCTGATGAGTCAGTGCAAAACTGTCTCTCAAATGATCAAATCAAAAAGTCTGATGAGTCAGTCCAAAACTGTCTCTCAAATGACCAAGAGAGTGTGATGAGTCAGTGCAAAATTGTCTCTCAAATGACCAAATCAAACAGTCTGATGAGTCAGTCAGAAACTGTCTCTCAAATGACTATATTAAACAGTCCAGAACTGTCGCTCTCAAATGACCAAATCAAACAGTTTAATTCGTCGGTCTTTATTAGTTCAAATTACTCTCTATCACATGCACGGGGGATAATAACTATAAGTGGTTTTACATTCGTTACTGTTTCTAGGACCATTACCAATTAAATAATAAATCTCATAGCGTACCTTACATGTAAAAGAAAAGATATAATCTCTAACGAAATTTAAAATCGTTCTCGTCCTATAATACATCCTCTCCAACAGGCCTTCAAATATCTTTACGACCGCCATCTTAATGACGCAGACTGGTTCCTGAAAGCGGACGATGACACCTACGTCATCATGGAAAACCTCCGCTACTTCCTGTCAGGAGAAGACACCGAAAAGCCAGTGTACTTCGGGCAACGTTTCAGACCCTTCCTCAAACAGGGGTATGCCAGTGGTGGGGCGGGTTACGTCATCAGCAAAGAGGCCCTAAGGAGATACGGACAAAAGGGTTCTCAAAATGTCTCCATGTGTAAAAAAGACAGTGGTTACGAGGACGTGGAATTCGGGCGTTGTCTGCAAAACCTTGGGGTCATCTTAAAGCCAAGCCTTGATGCACAGAACAGGACCCGCTATCACTGCTTTACGCCACAGTCCTACCTCAGAGCTAATTTCGCTAATTTTATATTGGAGTACGATTTTGAGAATGGAAGAGGGGTAAGTGTTTAAGTTCAAGTCTGAAGAGGGGCATCGGGTTTTGAGCGATTTCCTGGAATGAGCTTCAAATTTTATTTAATGTATGTCTCAGGAAAAAAATAATAAATACACAAAATTAAAATAAATTTCTGAAATAAGCTCTTTTTAATTTTAATAATTAAGCTTGATATTGAAAAAAAAAAAAGGCTAAAATTATTTTTTAATGAGATTTAAGTTTTCCGAATTCTTTATCCCAAATTTTGACGTCTAAAATGAAACTATTTTGTGATTGTCTTTTGAAGACATACCTCCATCAATGCTTTATTTTAATTGAAATTGTATTCATTTACCATTAATTGTAATTGTTGTTGGTTTTTTTTTAAATCCATAACCGGTATTTCGAAATAAAGCTTTCAAATACATAGGATCAGAATAGCAAACTGGAATCAAAGCAGACGACTAAATAAATGAAAACGTTTTTCAAAGACGATGGTCACCATTAGTATGAGTCATTTGCTTTAAAAACTAAACATAATACATACTAATAATAATCCGAGTTTGATTTTAAAAGTCGATTGTTCAATTATCTTTGCAGACACATAGCAGTAAGATTTTATTGAGCTTATAACTTTATACCCTCAAATCAAAGGGTGACACATTTAAGCATGCGATATATAAGAAGTCAAAGTAAGATAAATAAATTTATTTCCAAAATGGCCACCTGCTGTGAACTGAAATTTTGAAGCTTTCGGGAAGTTAGAAGATTTTCTAAAAGAGACGTAAAGTTCCCCGTTCGACAAACATTTCAAGATTTTAAAGAAACATGTACAAAATAAACATCTAGAAACGTGTCTAAAATGTCTCACGGAATGAAGTTGATTGCCTTCAAACTATTTCATATTCCAACATTCAAATCACATCATTTGATCAGACTGTCAAATCACATCATTTGATCAGACTGTCAAATCAAATCATTTGTCAGACTTTTAATTGATTTAGACTTTATTGTACATTTTAATTTCTACACATCGTCGTTACTATTTTTTTTTCTCCGCTCCCCACAGGGTGTTGAAAATATCAGCGACTACGCAATTTCCTTCCACTACATTTCTCCGACTCAAATGTACGACCTGGAGTTTTTCATCTATCACTTACGGCCATACGGTATACTCAACATGCCACAGAAGCTGAACGTCGTCACGTGACCCCGCTTAGTTTAAGCATCCTTTTACCAGAACAGTTTTAAGCAATGCTGATATTGATGGTTTGATTAAATTCTCTTCTAACGTATGATTTTTCCCAGATTAAGTGATGGCTAAGAAAATTCATAACTAGCCTCAACAGTACGATTGACATTTGCCGTATGAGCAGTACATCGAGACTGGTTGCTCTTTTTTTGTCAAAATACAAGCTAAAGTTTGTAAGCTTTCCAATTCTAGACAGCTCATTTCCCAATTGCCCCCTTAAAATGTCAAATTGCTCCCCAATGGGGTGTGGACCCCCACGTTGAGAAACACCGTTCTGTACAGTTACTCCAATGAAGATGGTTATTGTGTTTTCTACGTGCTAAGCACGTGTGTATAATTTTAAAGCTTTCTTATTGTGGGCTACATTATTACGTCATCAAATAATGGTTTTATAATGAAACAAATTTTTGTTCATTGAATGTAAGTAATGAGGCCTGAATGACGACACTTTCCATTATGAACAATGAATAAAGGGGTGTTGGTGTTTTATTAAGTATAATTTTTTTTGTTTTTCATTTCTTTAAATCAATTTAATTTCTAGTTATTTGGGGAATATAGAAGACTTTACATCATTCATACGTTGCTTTGTCTGAAATAAAACAACTGAAACTATTATGTCATGTGCAATTTTTAAAGTTATAAATTGTATTACTTTTTAAAATTATATTTTTCATGTTAATAAAATTAAACATGAAATAAATTTCTATGCTTTTCCAAGTCACAAGATTTATTTTGAATATTTTCCAAAATGTGCAATACGCTTGAAAGAAATGTATGTAATTTTATTTTATGCTAGATGTAGCCCGCCAAACATTGGCGACAGCAGTGCGTGAACTACCCATCTAATAAAGTTACTTGACAAAACAGGAACTCAAGTAACGCACATTTAAGAATCCCAATATTTGTTACACCCCTTCCCCCATGATACGTCACTGCACACTTTTTATTTCACGCCCATGAACCAAATTAATATTCTCATGTCCCAATCACTTTTAACCGAATATTTTTTTTACACAATACTTAAACTGAGACGATTTCATTTCCGAAAAGAAAATATTATTCACCAATTGCGTTAAAATATATATGTTTATCATTTAGCGTAGTTGTCGGGAATTATATTTTGCGCGCTGGTGAACTCATTATTTAACCACACTCTGGCTTATCTATATATAGTCTGCGTGGTGGTGGTGTTTGACCTTTGCTGGCGAATTATATATATCGATTATATTTCCAAATCGGAAACAAATTAGTGTTGGTAATTCTGCGTTATTTCATTTCAAAAACTGGTTGTAATTATCTTGTTTCACTTTTAACCCGCGTGGGCTTTAGTACAGCACATCTAAATCTAGCATATATGCCTCCGATGTGCTAAAATAAGAAAAAAAAATTTCGACATTGTTCATTATTTTTTCGCCGTTAAAGTGATTTTTTTTTATTAATGCTTATTCATTTCTTGATGCCTTCATTCTTAATTCATTAACACAAATTAATATTTAGCTTAAACAAATATTTCACAAATTTAAACCGATTGCAAAAAAAAAAAAAAAACACAACAGATGAGCTACTCCCCCCTTTTCAGGCATGATTCAGCAATGTGTGAATACGAACGGAGATTTGTTTGATCTGATTTCTTTATGCCTTCATTCTTAATTCATTAACACAAATTAATATTTAGCTTAAACAAATATTTAACAAATTTAAACCGATTGAAAAAAAAAAAAAAAACACAACAGATGAGCTACTCCCCCCTTTTCAGGCATGATTCAGCAATGTGTGAATACGAACGGAGATTTGTTTGATCTGTTTTGATGTACCTGAGACATGAAATCAATATTCAACGTTACGTGTTCTTCAATTCACTTATCTAAAGTGTTTGTTGACGTGGATGTCCGGCAGGCAACTTTCACGGTTTCGTTCGATTGTTTGGCCAAGAAGTCCTCATGAGAGATTGAAATGGAACTAACAATAATAGTAGCAATATTAATTATGATGATAGTTATAAAAATGGAATGAGAGTAGGGCAGTTGAATAAGTCCAGTTTAAATGAACGAGGCTAAAACGATCCTGTTACAACTGTTTGCTAAGCTCACAAGCTCTCAGTTAAGTAACAGTACAAGCCAGATTGTTCATTCAAGAAGAGTACAAGGCAGATTGTTCATTCAAGAAGAGTACAAGGCAGATTGTTCATTCAAGAAGAGTACAAGGCAGATTGTTCATTCAAGAAGAGTACAAGGCAGATTGTTCATTAAAGAAGAGTACAAGGCAGATTGTTCATTAAAGAGCAGTACAAGCCAGATTGTTCATTAAAGAACATTATAAGCCAGATTGTTTATTAAAGAATAGTACAAGCCAGATTGTTCACGATAGAACAGTACAAGCAAGATTGCTCATTAAAGAACAGTACACGCAAGATTGTTCATTCAAGAAGAGTACAAGCCAGATTGTTCATTAAAGAAGAGTACAAGCCAGATTGTTCATTAAAGAACAGTACAAGCAAGATTGTTCATTAAAGAAGAGTACAAGCCAGATTGTTCACGATAGAACAGTACAAGCCAAATTGTTCACGATAGAACAGTACAAGCCAGATTGTTCATTAAAGAACAGTACAAGCCAGAGTGTTCATTAAAGAACAGTACAAGCCAGTTTGTTCATTAAAGAACAGTACCAGCAAGATTGTTCATTTAAGAACAGTACACGCAAAATTATTCATTAAAGACAAGTAGACAAATGACTGCTAACATTTTTACGAGATTCTGCGTGCACGGAGAGTAGCATGACAAAACACAAAAAAAGATAGATTGCATTGGACATCTGGCCACAGTTCTGAAAAAGGGGTTGGGGAAGGGATGGGAGGGGGCTTTATAAAAGTAATAAAAATGTAACCCCGCTGTAGATTGAAAAGGGAGTTTGGACATTTACAGCCAGGCCGGTGCGATGAGCTTGAAATTAAAATTGATGGGTACGAAGGGCGGTTCTCAAAATGATTTGTTTATCAAATAGTTTGATCAAATGAATTAGATTCAAACTATGTTGAATCAGTGACCGGGCATGACAACAACGCAATATTTCGCTTGTGAACTGACATGACGACAACGCATTATTGAACTTGCGACCTGACATGACAATTATCATTTCATTTATTTATTTTTTTTTTAGGGGAGATTGTGGGGGGGGGTGGCGTGTGGCGCTTTGGTTTTTTTAAAAATACTTTTTAGAGAGTGGGGGAGGTTGGGTTTTTAATTGAGGTGACATATCACGTACTCACAAACACCATTCCCCAAATGCCTATATCCGTATAATGAATATTAGTTTGTGATAAGCTGATGTCTTTATGTCACTAGAAGTTAGTGTCGCGGTTAAGAACGATCAGTCGTATTCCGCTTAATGGCAATGCAATCCCCACTTTTCGCCCACTTTGCATTTAAGCGACTTGTTTTCTAGTTGACACGTCGTGGAATCCAGATCCAAATACTTATCCTGTGTGTTTTCGAACAAATGTGATGCTTCTTGACACGTGGATTTCGAATTCAACAAAGTAAATGCAGGGGGGTTTGCAACCTTTTTGAAACCAGGAGACGCTTTAATAAAATAGATCAGCTGAGAGATTATTTTGAAAAGCAACAACTAGGCGCGGATTACTCAATTGTTATTAAAAAATAAGTAAACAACAAAAATAGTTTAAACATATGTATAGCAATGTATTCCTTGTGGTGACAACGTTGCCACGTCATGCGTTGAATCATCTCAAATTTAATCGTAAAAAAAAAGTAAGATACATTTTAAAGGGACGTTTTATTAAAATTTCATATCCATGCCCGCTTCTCTTCGGGGTCTCTAAATCGAATAATAGATGATGTTATAGTTATAGATTTAAGCTGTGAATCTATATTTCCATGTCGATGGTTAGTGCACTACTAAGTTAAGAATAATAATAGTAAGAGTCAGGATAAAAACAAGAACAGAAGATATGAAATAATCACACAGGGCATGATATTGTCATTAATGCAAATATGATATTTTCATTAATTTAAATAAGACAATTGTCAATAGTTCAAATAAGATAGTTGGAAATAATTTATGTATGATATCTGTCACTATTTCATGTATGCTATTTGTCATTAATTCAAGTCTGATTTGTATCATTAATTCATATGTGATATGTTTATATAAAATCAGATATAAAATTTCTTGTACAATCAAATTGAAATTATTTCTTGACGCACTGATGATAAGTCTTTCATATTATATAAAAAGTTGATCATGCGATTGGTTTTAAATTGGAGTAGTGATTTGCCTGTAAAAATTTAGTTCAGAATCAGTCTCAAGTAAGGTCACATTTGGGATTAAGATAGATGAGTTTTGTCGTCAATTTAGAATACTCTTGGTGTTAAAATGTTTCAATTTGGGAAAAATAAATGTATGCATGTTATGGACTGTTTTGAAATCTGTAACCTTTCTTCCTACACTGATATCACGGTTACTATTATAAGTTTTATGACCCGATCAGATATTTCAATGAATATCAGTTAAGGGGTTAACTGCGAATTATTTCTCACAAATCTAGTAAACTGAGTTCCAAGTATTCCATAGCAATTATTCATTTATACCGAACACTACACAGAATAATGTTACTGGATATTTGGATGTTTGTTGGATCTGACAGTTTCTTGGATTGTTTAGAAATGAACTTTTTCACTTATATCAAAATAACTCATTGTATTGTGCTGTGTCATTTCTTGACAAGACATTCGAGACATAGGAGCGCTGTTATTATGCTAACAACGCATTGAAATGAGAGCTATATAAGTACTCGAATCAACTCATCATCATCTGACTAATAATAGAATGCTGATTAAATGCAGTTCAGTCATAATGCATCCATTTCTTTCTTATAAAATAACATGATACCAAATCTCCCCAACGACATCTTCATACAATACAGAATGGCTGCCCTTTAGATCCTCACTATCTTAGACTATCTCGACAATTTGTCCAGTCTCATTTCAATTTGTCCAGTCTCATTTCAATTAGTCCAGTCTCATTCAATTATTCCAGTCTCATTCAATTAGTATAGGCTCATTCAGTTATTACAGTCTCAATTAATTATTCCATCATCATTCATTTGGTATATCCTTATTTAATTGATCTAGTCTAAGTCAATTCGTCTAGCTGCCTTTTGTAGGCCTAATGACATTCAATTGGTCTTTGACACTCAATGGTCTAGTCACATTCATTCGGTCAAGTCTCATTCATTTGATCTTGTCCCAAATTTGAGACCACTTAAGACAAGTATGATCTACTACCTCCCCCCACACACACACAAATATGTCAAACAGAAATTTATAATCTTCAAAGTGTTACTTAAATCAATATCTCTTCGTCACATTGTCCTTTCTTACCCTTAGGTGTATCAGGTCCAAAGATTGAGCTCATTAAAAAAAGTATATTGACCCAATATTGTCAGTTTATATATAAATAAAGGGTTGATATCTTTCCATGGCATGATTTATGTCTGTTAAAATTTGAATTATCACAATATCCCCCCAGAGAGCGACATGATCAAACAGAGCTTTGGTCTCGGCGTGTGCATCGGCCTGACCATCACCGTCATCATACAAGTATTTGACGTCACCAGCACTTTCAAAGACTTCTACGTTCGTAACGTCAGTCCTCAGAGCTGGAACAACACGCCTTATGTAAGTTCACTAAAAGACTTTGTGTTGTAGTGTCAACTTTTGCTGACGACGATATAGATATAGATCAGAAAATCTTTTCCGAAAGAAGTCCAACCCCGCGTGGAAAAACTAGAGTTTTCCTTGTTGGCTTAACAAAAAGTTTATGTTAATAAAAATATTTGGCATCAGAATTGACGATTTTGAGGCATCAACCATATGTTGTTGATATCAATCGTTTCCCTGGAGATATGCATATAATTAGGTGAAATTTTCGTTGCATTCGGATACAAGTCAGCCAAAACGGAGAATAAGGATATGGTTTATGAGAAGCTTGATCATTACATTATGTGTTCAGGTCTAAGGTTAATATTATATCATGAGAGTTTGGGATAAGGGCAAATATTGATCATGACAACAACGAGGCCGTAGAGAAGTAAAGTGATGTTGACCCGTACCTGGAATATCAGTCATTCTAAGATTATAGTACTGTAACGGTTTTGACTTAAGGATTTGGTTTAGCAATTTTTAAGAATATATTATGACCAATATTTGAAAAAAAAAAAGATTTTGATGACTTTAAGAGAATATAACTTCACTTCAGATTGTTGTTTTAAGTGTTGACATGTTGTAAATGTATGATGATGTGTCAGTGACACCATACCCAGACAATGCCATTGTTCTGATGATTACAATCGGGGAGTAGAAACGTCAACTAAAAAGGGAGGTATATGTCAGATTTTTTAGGATTCCTATTTTTAGTGTTAACATTTTTTGGTATGTGAGTCGTGCCCAGACATATTTCATGAGTTGAGTCTGAGTCACATCATGAGTTGAGTATGAGTTGCATCATGAGTTGAGTCTGAGTCGCCTCATAAGTTGAGTCTGAGTCACATCATCAGTTGAGTATTAGTCACATCATGAGTTGAGTCTGAGTCGCATCATGAGTTCAGTGTGAGTCACATCTCAAGTTGAGTATGAGTCACATCATGAGTTGAGTCTGAGTTGCATCATGAGTTGAGTTTTATTCACATCATGAATTGAGTCTGAGTCGCATCATGAGTTGAGTCTGAGTCGCAACTTTAGTTGTTATTCTTAATGTAGCCAAACGTTTAGTGGGTGATCGGGAGCGCATAATAAAACACGTGTTTGAATATAAGTTTGAGATAGAGAGAGTCCGAAGGAATTGATTACGGAAGTTGTTTATAGGATGGTTAGTGAGATATAGATAAGTGTTTTGAGTAAACTTTCTTTGGTTATAATATGATATTGTAACAAGGTGGATCTGTTTGACAGAAATGGAGACATGTGATAAACAATTGTATTTGATGAAGTGCTGGTGCTCTAGCACTCAGCGTGCCTCGTTTGGACGTCATCACTTGCGTAACATATGTAAAAACACAAATATTGACTTCATTGTTTTAACATTCAGACATCTTTTCGACAAATGTCAATGAATTTTGAGAACCCTTCGAAAGAAACAGATGAAAGGCTCTTGGGCTCCCGGCTAAGGAGCTTTTGTGATAACACTCTCCATAACGGTATGTCTTGTTATTCAACGTTGGGGTGAAGATGTCATTGTAAATTGTACAACAATCAAAGATTACATTTCACGACATGGTTATTTCAAAATTTGCTCTCATCAACACGTCTATCCAGTTTGGGGAA
Source organism: Lymnaea stagnalis (assembly GCA_964033795.1). NCBI lineage: Eukaryota > Metazoa > Mollusca > Gastropoda > Lymnaeidae > Lymnaea > Lymnaea stagnalis. Next base: position 1,068,158 of record CAXITT010000119.1, read on the forward strand.
GATATTTAATTTACTGCAACACTTTCAATTTTGTGATATTTTAATTAGCAGTAACGTAAAGCCTTTGAAATGTGTGGGGTGGGGGCAGGTTATTGTCAGGAGCTACTAACATTTGTTTTCACACGATACCCAAAGAAAATATTGGACATACATATTGACCAATAAACTAAGTGAGTCTAGGTACATAGATATGGGCTTATAAACTAAGTGAGTCCCGGAACATAGAAATGGGTCCAAAACTAAGTGAGTCGTGGGACATAGATATTGGGCAATAAACTAAGTGAGTCCTGCGACATAGTTATTGGCCCATAAACTAAGTGAGTCCAGGGACATATATGTGGGCCCATAACTAAGTGTGTCCAGGGAAACTAAAGACTTTGATACTTAGATCCCTTGATTTTTATTTTGAACTCAAATGAAGAAACTCGTAATTTTTTCAGACAATGATGTTATCGCCAAAAATCTATTTAAAACTGTCCGGGTTGCGTGCTGGATATTGACATCTCCGAGCAACTTAGACAAGTAAGTCAACACTTACCATTTTACACATAGCAGTCAACAAACACTCTCTACTACACACACAACACCAGACTCATCAGTCTACAATTCACATTTATCAGACTTAACACATTACACAGGAAAAAAAACACACACAACGTATTGTTGACTAGCATCTTATAAATACTTCGAGTTATAAAGGGGTTAAATTTCAAATAATAAAACTGAGATAATTACTATAAAGACGATAACAAAATATGATGATAAGAACAATAAACAAAGTATAGTTATAAAAGAAATTGCATCTTTGTAAATTTGTGAAATTATTTTGAGTTAAATGTAACAATTACAAAGCCACATAGAAAAAAAATGGTTTAACTAAGACGATGCATTAGAACAGATTATAACAAATTTAATTTGGGTATCTTTAAACTGCTTTGATGGATGTAAAAAATGTTAAGGGGGAAATAACCTCGCTTCACATAGTAAAAACAACACCCAATTAAAATCTTAAAAAGTATCACGTTCTTTAATTTTGAAAGAAAAAGAGTGCGCTTTATGAAAAGAAGTATCACTTTCTCTTAGATTATTACTGGCGAAATTGTGATTCATGTAAAGAATTATAAGTTTCATGTTTTTTTAATGAAATAATTGTGATTTAATAAAAAATATCACTTTCTCATAATCTGAACTGACAGCATTGCGATTCCTGAATTCATGGGAAAAGGTGTCATGGCATTTTGTCATATTTTTATGAAATGAGTAAAACAAAGTAGGGTTAAACCTGAAAAAAAAGGAACGCAACAAAACAACGAACGAATAGACAGGAAGCCTTCGTCAGCGAAGAAAACAACAGAAAAAAGTATAAAAATTTTAACAAAGCACTAAGCTTAGAAGTAATATCCGTGGGCAGCCAATGAATTCTACACTGAATTCTGAATGAAAAAGTCATTAGCTGCCCACGGATACTACTTTTAAGCTAAGTGCTCCTTTTTTTAATACAATTTTGAAGTTGTTTTTGTTCGCTGACGAAGGCTTCCTGCCGACACGTTCGTTGTTTTGTTTGCGTTCCTTTTTCAGGTTTAGCCCTACTTTGTTTTAATCATTTTATATTGTGCTAACCTGATTGCAGTCTCTCCCCTTATTTCCTTGTCATATGTTTAATAGACAGAATTTCGATTATTGTAAAGAATTATACATTTCTTAAAAATTTTTGATGACAGAGTAGCGGGTCATGTTTAGAAATATCTTTATTTTTTTTTACTTTCTTATTTAGCGAAGTTACAAATAATGTGCAGAACAATCATATCTGAGTATCTTTCCCGACAGCAAGGCGATTCATGTGAAGAACACCTGGACCAAGAGATGCAATGTTGTCGTGTTCATCAGCTCTGAGAGAAATGACAGCTTTCCTACCATAGGAGTTAATGCTAGTGAAGGGAGGCAACATCTCACTGCGAAAACAATGCAGGTGACCTAATGTTACAGCAGTATCCTCTCCTTTAAATTTTGCTTTGCGTTTATTTACCTTTTTAAATTCCCTGAAATTGGTTTGAAAGCTTCAGATTCGTCTATTATTTTTTATACTGTCACAGACGTCATAAAGACCCCCCACAACATGTACATCCAGTAGACCTCACACTTTGCTGACATTCCGTCGACTATTCTTCCCCGCGTTACACCCCACAGCCCCAACTCAAATTAAAAAAAACGGACAAAGGGCGATGAGAATGTACTAAGAAAAAACACCAAAAATTTAAAGGCTTTGCTATGTTAATCATCAAATAAAATGAAACCTATTTAGATTGTTAAGATGGTGGTAATTTGGGGTCTCTATAAAACTAAATAAATTTATTGAATCAAATTTTCCATTTTATAAATACACTACTCAATCATAGTCTCTATTTAAGATAGTTTATGTGAGGACTTCAGTTATATTCTCTATTTAAGATTGTTTATGAGGACTTCAGTTATAGTTTTGTAGGCTTACGTGTAATAGTTATCCATCATTGAATTGTCTTTTAATATCCCAGGCACTGATTGAGTGGCTCTAATCTTGCTTTGAAATTATTTTAACCGATTTTCTTCATCATCGATTTTACTTCGATTTTTTTTTTTTTTTTTTTTTTTTTTTTTTTTTTTTTTTTTTTTTTTTTTTTTTTTTTTTTTTTTTTTTTTTTTTTTTTTTTTTTTTTTTTTTTTTTTTTTTTGTGGTTCAAATACGAGTGGCCCATCGACAGAAAAATCGATTGATGTCACAAAAGCGTTCAGAATTCGTTCATTGATGTTCATCACAATCATAATCATCATTTCTCTTAGTCCTGGGACCGTTAGGGCGCCACAGATGACACAAAAACTATCCTCTTTCATTCCTCTCTGCACTTCGCAGAGCATCGCCTAGTTTTAGTCCCTTCCACTCTTTGATGTTATCTGCCCATCATTTTTCCGTCTTCCTCTTCTTCTCCCTCCTCTTGTTGTGCCCTGCATGATTTCTTTGGTGAGCCCGTGTTGTACTGTCACGTGGCAATACTATCCCAGTTTTCACTTTTTTACAGTTACCAGGAGGTCATCATATTGCCCAATTGCGTGACGAAACCTTTCTTTCACTTGTTCTTTAGAGATATGGTCTCTAAAGCAGATTCCAAGAAACATCTCATCTCCATCGCCTTTATTTTCCTTTCAAGTTCTGCTATTAATGTCCAAGGCTCACAGGCATACGAGAAAATGGAGAGGACTAATAAGCGCATCAGCCTGATTTTGGTGCCCAATTCTTTACTTTTGTGATTCCACATTTTCTTAAGCCTCTCTAGTGCTGTTTTTCATGTTACTCGAACATTTAGCGCCAGGTTGATACAGTTTTGTAAAATTATTTGATAAAAAGAAAAGCAATAATTTTATATTACTGCCACTGTTATAAAAACAGAGATGTTTACGGGCTCACACAGTGTTTGATACATTTGAAACGATCACAGTACTCGAAACAAGAAGTGTATCAATTTCACAGAAATAAAATATATCCACCGAATCACCCGACGACCCATGTCACAAATTCCTTAATAGTTTTAAAACATTTCTTACACCTTAACATATTATGTACAGAATATTGATCCACGATCTCCGATTTTTTATCTTGGCTGTTTTTCTAAAACTGTTTCTCTAACGTGACCCATTCAAACACTCTGATCACTCAGTCTAAAACGGATGCTTATCACATTACCCAATCAAAACCTCTGATTGGTCATTCCAAAACTGTTGCTCTCACATGACCCAATCAACACCTCTGATTGGTCATTCCAAAACTGTTGCTCTCAATTGACCCAATCAAACTATCTGATTGGTCATTCCAAAACTGTTGCTCTCACTTGACCCAATCAAACTATCTGATTGGTCATTCCAAAACTGTTGCTCTCACATGACCCAATCAAACCTTCTGATTGGCTTTTCTATATATGTTCAGAGAATTTTTCTTTGAGTTTAGGTATTTTTTCTATTTCCGGATAATTGTTCATTAGACAATAAATTCGTATCCTTAAGAATGTGTTCCTATCTTGTTGCAATATATATGTCCCAATTCTTTGCATGCACGGGGAATATTAATTATATCAGTTGTCTCCCATTAGTAATTTACAAATTTACAATGAGCACCGTGACAATTATCTATTACGTAACAAAATGTATAACACATATTACATGTAAAAGAAACAATAATCTCTTAGCAAAATTTAAATCTCCCTCCTCCTAAACGACATCTTCTCCAACAGGCCTTCAAATATCTTTATGACCGCCATTTTGATGACGCAGACTGGTTCCTCAAAGCGGACGACGACACCTACGTCATCATGGAAAACCTCCGCTACTTCCTGTCAGGTGAAGACACCGAAAAACCGGTGTACTTTGGGCAGCGTTACAGACTATTCGTCAAACAGGGCTACGCCGCTGGCGGGCCGGGATACGTCATCAGCAAAGAGGCCCTAAGGAGGTATGGGCAGAGGGGTTCTCAAAATGACTCCCTGTGTAAAAAAGAGTCTAAAAACGAGGATGTGGCATTCGGATGGTGTCTAGAAAACCTGGGGGTCATCTTAAAGCCAAGCCTGGACGCACAGAACGGGACACGCTTTCACAATTGGACGCCACAGAACTACCTCAGGGGCCAGTTCCCCAAAAATTTCTTCGACTACGATTTTGAGAATGGGAGAGCGGTAAGTGTTTTTGAGTGCATGTCTGAACCGTGCTGCGGATTTTGGACGCCTTCCACTTAAAAGCTTCTGACTCTCTCTCTGAGTAATGTCTATCTTTTGAAAAACAAAGACAACTTTAAAACATTATGCAATCAGATCATCTTCATATTGTTACCAGTGGCTTTTTTAACTGTTAAGAAGGCTAAATTGAATTTTTAATAAAACTCAACTATAAAACTCAACTATAAAACTCAACTATAAAACTCAACTATAAAACTCAACTGTAAAACTCAACTATAAAACTCAACTATAAAACTCAACTGTAAAACTCAACTATAAAAATCAACTATAAAACTCAACTATAAAACTCAACTATAAAACTCAACTATAAAACTCAACTATAAAACTCAACTATAAACTCAACTATAAAACTCAACTATAAAACTCAACTATAAAACTCAACTATTAAACTCAACTATAAAACTCAACTATAAAACTCAACTATAAAACTCAACTGTAAAACTCAACTGTAAAACTCAACTATAAAACTCAACTGTAAAACTCAACTGTAAAACGCAACTATAAAACTCAACTATAAAACTTAACTATTAAACTCAACTATTAAACTCAACTATAAAACTCAACTATAAAACTCAACTATAAAACTCAACTATAAAACTCAACTTTTAAACTCAACTATAAAACTCAACTATAAAACTCAACTATAAAACTCAACTATAAAACTCAACTATAAAACTCAACTATAAAACTCAACTATTAAACTCAACTATAAAACTCAACTATAAAACTCAACTATAAAACTCAACTATAAAACTCAACTATAAAACTCAACTATAAAACTCAACTATAAAACTCAACTATAAAACTCAACTATAAAACTCAACTATAAAACTCAACTATAAAACTCAACTATAAAACTCAACAATAAAACTCAACTATAAAACTCAACTATAAAACTCAACTATAAAACTCAACTATAAAACTCAACTATAAAACTCAACTATAAAACTCAACTATAAAACTCAACTATAAAACTCAACTATAAAACTCAACTATAAAACTCAACTATAAAACTCAACTAGCTCAAAGATCCTATCTTATCTTGCCCAAAGACCCTCTCCTTTCTTGCTCAAAGGCCCTATCCTATCTTGCTCAAAGGCCCTATCCTATCTTGCCCAAAGGCCCTTCATATCTTGCCCAAAGACCCTATCCTATCTTGCTCAAAGATCCTATCCTATCTTGCCCAAAGGCCCTATCCTATCTTGCCCAAAGGCCCTATCCTATCTTGCTCAAAGGCCCTATCCTATCTTGCTCAAAGGCCCTATCATATCTTGCTCAAAGGCCCTATCCTATCGTGCTCAAAGATCCTATCCTATCTTGCTCAAAGGCCCTATCCTATCTTGCTCAAAGACCCTTCATATCTTGCTCAAAGACCCTTCATATCTTGCTCAAAGACCCTTCATATCTTGCTCAAAGACCCTATCCTATCTTGCTCAAAGACCTTATCCTATCTTGCTCAAAGGCCCTATCCTATCTTGCCCAAAGACCCTTCATATCTTGCCCAAAGACCCTTCTTATCTTCCTCAATGATAGTCGAATAATGTTTATCTGTTTTTTATTTCATAAATATTAGTTGATAATTACATTGATACTACTGACATTTATACTACTCTGAATTCTGTTATTATTTAAGAAACAAAATAGTTTTGAAAAAAAAAATGCAAGATTGGAGAGATGACCTACTTTAACGTGATGACCTACAGAATGCACTAAACTGGCTATACCTTCTGGGTAAAAATGTATTTGCGTTTTCGCTTTGTTCCCTGCACATCTTGGCCATATATTTCAACTTGATATATTTCGGAATCGGTCGACGATCCGGCACGATTTTCAAGCTTGAAACATGCTTTGACTGTGACCATAAGCGTTGCAGAGATCTCCGGCTCCCTGTGTTAGCGCTCATAGGTTGAAACAATCAACTACCAAACAACAATCGTAGCCGACACCGCTCAATATCATGGAGTTTTCTTTTCTTTTTCTTTTTCTTTTTTTAGTGGTCTTCAAACATTACATGGATTGTTGAGAAAGTTTGCTGGACAGGTGATGTGGGCCACAGTATGATAGAAATGGAGAAGGTAAAAAAGCCTTGAACTTGAGGCACTGGGCCAATACGCTGCCGACTGGGAACCACTTGCCACCTCGATGGCTGACCCTGAGGTGGTAACACTAATACGTCATTCAAATCTCTCTCTATTTCCCTCCTACTATCTCTCTCCCTCTCTCTCTATTTACATCTCGTTCTTTCTCTCTCCCTCTCTCTCTCTATCTCTCTCTCTTTCTATCTCTATCCCACACACACACACACACACTCACTTTCTTTCAGATCTCTAAACTTCATATTTACCCCATCTACACACGCTTTTCTCTATATTTTCTCACTCTGTCTCACTCATCTCTTTTTAACTCTGTCTCACTCAGATCTATAAAACTCAACTATAAAACTCAACTATAAAACTCAACTATAAACTCAACTATAAAACTCAACTATAAAACTCAACTATAAAACTCAACTATAAAACTCAACTATAAAACTCAACTATAAAACTCAACTATAAAACTCAAATGGTCGTAATCCTTACATCTGAATTATTTTGTCTTAAGTTTTATTATTTTTAAAAAAAATTACGGTTTTAAAACGTCATTTTCATTAATGGTTTTTTTTAATTGAAGCGTCATTACTTTATTAATTTGTACAAAAACTTTTTTTTATGATCCGGTAGGTCAAATCAAATGTTACAGGTTCCTGGTCCCGATATGAAGTGGAATGGTATTTCACAGCAGGCGCCGAAATAAATGGACACATCTTAAAGAAGATGGTCCCCAAAAGAATTATTAGTTACAAATAATTATTATTATTTTTTGTTAATAATTAGAAAACATTTTAAGAGACGAATTTTCAATGATTGTATTAGAAACACACCACGAAGACTTTAGCTTATTACCTTATATCCTCATATCCTCTTATCCTCATATCCTCATATCTATAGGAACAATTTTTTATGGAAAAAAAAAATATAGGCTTTTTGAAAATAGCAAGCAAAAGCTGTACCTAGAGGGTTTGGAGTCGGCGTAAAGAAAATTCAAATCTGCCTAACATTTGAACAATTGAAACTCATTAATCATCGATAAACTTTATTCAAAGCCCATTTTGCTCTATGATAAGCCCACCAGTGCATTCTTCCTCAACAACAACATCGGAGAATGGTTCAAGATCACTGTTGGAGTACGACAAGTCTGCCTGCTCTCACCCACTCCATTCAACATCTTCCTAGAGATAATTATGTCAAATGCTCTGGAAGCGCATGAAGGGACAGTCAGCATTGGTGACAGAACAATCACCAACCTACGCTTGGCGGACGACATAGACGTGCTGGCTGGAAACGAAGAAGAGCTAGCAAACCTGGTAAAACTTCTTGACAAGACCTCGTCGTCCTACGGCATGCTAATCAGTGCCGAAAAGACAAAACTGATGACAAATAATACCACAGGCATCACCACTGAAATTAAGGTCGGGGAGGAAAGATAAGAGACTGTAGGCTGCTTCAAATACCTAGGAACAATAGTCTCAGAAGAAGGCTCCAATCTTGAACTGATGTCTAGGATTGCGCAGACTATAACAGCACTAAAAAACCTCAAGAAAATATGGAATTACAAAAATATAGCCCACAGCACCAAAATCAGGCTGATGCGCTCATTAGTCTTCTCCATTTTCCTGTATGCCTGCGAATCCTGGACATTAACAGCCGATCTTGAAAGAAAAATAAAGGCGATGGAGATGAGATGCTTCAGAAGCATTTTTGGCATCTGCTATAGGGACCATATCTCCAATGATACAGTGAAAGAAAGGGTTTGTCAGGCCATTGGGCAGTACGATGACCTACTGATGACTGTGAAAAAAACGCAAATTACAAAAACTTGTAAAAAGGAAACAAGGGCTTGCCAAAGAAATATTTCAGGGCACCACAAGAGGAGGGAGAAGAAGAGGAAGACAAAGAAAAAGGTGGGAGGATAACATCAAAGAGTGGACAGGACTAACACTGGGCGATGCAGTGCGTAGTCTTGAAGACAGAGAGGAATGGAGGAGGATGGTTCACATGTCATCTGTGGCGCCCCAACGGTCCAAGGACTAAGGCACATGAGGATGTGGAGGATGAGGAGAATTTTGCACATTAGTAGTCTAGCAAATAGGAAACAACTGCGCCCACCACCCCCACCGATTTCGCTTCGTCACTGCCTCTGATAGTACCACCCGAAATTTTCATTACAAACAAGAGTTAATGTTTTAGTCAAATTAATTACTTTCAAATTATTTGAGATGCCAGCATTAAAATCACATCATTTGTTCAGACTTTGAAATCACATCATTTGTTCAGACTTTGAAATCACATCATGTGTTCAGACTGTCAAATCACATCATGTGTTCAGACTGTCAAATCACATCATTTGTTCACTCTTTCAATTAATTTAGACGTTATCGTTCATTTTCTTTTCGACACATCGTTATAATAATTTTTTCTCCGCTCTCCACAGGGTGTTGAAAATATCAGCGACTACGCCATTTCCTTCCACTACGTTTCTCCGACTCAAATGTACGACCTGGAGTTTTTCATCTATCACTTACGCCCATACGGTATACTCAACATGCCACAGAAGCTTAACGTCGTCACGTGACATCCCTATCATTTTAAGCATCCTGTAGTTTTGGTTTACTGTGCAACAGGAAATGTCAATCGTGCTGGTTTCCATGTGGATACTTAAAACCAAATACAAGTGCAATGATATTATACAGATTATACTATACTCGAGTTACCATAATGCAGAATTGAATGCCATAAGAGCTTTTCGGGGGGGGGGGTAACTTTCAACTGATCTTTCTCCTTATTTTTTGTTTACTTTTTTGTTCTCTTAAATAACATAGAATATTAACTGCAAGTTTTTATTTTATTCCTTCAATACTTTTTATATCGTAACACTTTGAATCACACATATTTTTCACCCTTATATCGCTTATGACGTATTTCACTATCGCTTGGTACTTGGTACCCCTGACATTTCCTCCTCTCCCCTTGTTATGTTATCTCCCACTCACTCTTGTCATTTTTTTTTGTTGGGGGGGGGGGGGTGGCTTAAACCCAGCCTGCAATTACATGACAACCTCTCACTTCCGGGTTGTTGTCTGATTTATTTTATCGTTGTGTGACACAACTTTGGTAAAACTCTTAGTCGCTGGAATCATGGTGGTCCAATCAGTTTTCTTTCAGGGATCAAAACGGCATTGATCGTAACATTACGTTTGTATAACGGTGTGAAGCTACTTCGTCAAAACTAATGAGCAGAAACATTAGTCTTAGATTAGCAGATATCTTAGTTTTAGATTAGCAGATATCTTTGTACTAGATTAGCAGATATCTTAGTCTTAGATTATGAGATATCTTAGTCTTAGATCAGCTGATATCTTAGTCTTAGATTAGCAGATATCTTTGTACTAGATTAGCAGATATCTTAGTCTTAGATTATGAGATATCTTAGTCTTAGATCAGCTGATATCTTAGTCTTAGATTAGCAGATATCTTGGTATGAGATTAGCCGATATCTTAGTCTTAGATTTGCAGATATCTTAGTATTAGCTCGTCACGCGATTAACCCATTGGCCCACAATTTATAGCGTCGAGTCTCTGCCATTGGTATCTCTGACATTGTTTTCAAGGAAGAAGGAAATGTTTTTAAGATACTTACGAAAGTATCCCTTTCAACGCAGTCTTTTCAAACGTTTTTTCTATGTCCCTTAAAAGAAATTTGTCTAAGTCCCCCCCCCCTTAAAAAAAAAATGCCATACTAACAAAAAACGAATTTTAAAACAAGGGCGGGGTGGGGTGTTTATCTAATTAGTTTCTTGGACAATAAAGCGAAATGTAGAGAGGTTACAAAATAAACGCAATGATTATTGCATGTACTAAAATGTCAATGAACAAACTAAAAACTACATCTACGTGTTTATTATAACTGAAAATTCAATGGCTCCTTTGTTCTTATGTTTAGTTTTCATAATACTCGCTGACTAGCCACTTAACACCCCTAGTGTTTCGGGCTACCAACGGTTTGAGGGGAGGGGGGGGTGGTTTAAGATCTTTCTTTAGTCGTCTTTCGGTGTGTAAGAAATTAACAGGTTGTACTAGGGAAATTATTTTAGATAATTAGTATGAAAGAAATTGTTCCTTTAATTAGATATAACGTTATTTAAAAGTGAAACCAAACTGTTGAAGTTGATTATTTAATGAATGAATTAATCGGGTGTGCAGACCTAATTTTTTCTATTGTGCTTTAGGTTCTAGAGTACATATATTGTAGAGTTCAAAGCTTCTAGAGGTCAAAGTTCAAAAGTTATCACATCCATATTCTATTAACCAAATTGTGTAGAGTGTAAAAAAGCCTCGTAAAATGTTTTTCAAAGTTTCAAGAGTTTAAATTCAAAATTACGGAACAGTACATAGTACAATAACATTTGTACAGTGCTAAAAGGCCCTCGTCAAAGGTAAAATGATCTAGAGTTCATAGTTTCCTTACATTAAACAACTTTCTGCTTTTTCCCACCCTCACAATAACTGATATTTCCCGACCATTCACTGCTCTTCCCACCCCCACCCCACAATAACTGCTTTTTGCCACCCTCCAAATTACTGTTCTTTATCAACCCCCCCCCCCTGCTATTCACTTTTCTTTCCATATACTGCCATTCCGGACTCTTACCTACTTACCCAATCTCTGCTCTTTGCCACCTTTCCATTCACTGTTCTTTTTCAGTCTCCCAAGAGCTGCTCTTTGCTACCCTTTCAATCACTGCTCATTGCCACCCTCCAAAAAATTCACTGCTCCTCCTACATTCCAATTTTTTTTAAAAGTTATTTCACGTTTATTCATTCCAAAGCGACTCCATCATTACCGTTTCTCAAAGGAAGATGGTTATTTTGTTTCCTACGTGCTAAGCAAGTTTGATTTTTTTTAATAGTTTTCTTATGTGTGCTTCGTTATCACATCATCAAATTATGGTGTTGTAATGAAACAAATGTATGTTGATAGGCTGTAAGTAATGAGGCCGGAATGACGTCAGTTTGCATTATGAAAGAGGAATAAAGAAGTCTTTTGTTGAAATAAAAAGATGTTTGGTTTTGTTGTTATTCTAAGAAATGAAAAGAGCTTTGGCAATTTTTTCATCTTTATACATCATTGTCATGTATTTTTTCACACAAAATATTTTTAAAAGCTTACAATGTTTGCACCAATTTTAAATCAAGAAAAACAAATGGTATTCTCATTTTAAAGTTCTACGTTGTATGGTATGGAGTTTTAAAATATGCTACACATTTCTTTGTTTTTCATATCAATAAACCATTCTTGTTATAATGTTCCAAAATGTTCAAGGGGCTGGGAAATAAATACTTCATTCATATTTTGTTGGTTTTTTTTTTTTTTTTTTTTTTTTTTAAAAAAAAAAATTTTTTTATGATTTACATTTTTTAAAATAAAAATTAAAAATGTTCAAGGGGCTGGGAAATAAATACTTCATTCATATTTTGTTGGTTTTTTTTTTTTTTTTTTTTTTTTTTTAAAAAAAAAATTTTTTTTATTTTTAATTTTTTTTAAAAAAAAATTTAAAAATTTTTAAAAAATAAATTTTTTTTTAATTTTTTTTTTTTTTTTTTTTTTTTTTTTTTTTTTTTTTTTTTTTTCAAAAGAGAAATTCTTTTACGATATACATTTTTTAAAATAAAAATTTAACAATGTTAAAAGAATCAATTTTTCTTAAAGTTGTACTTTTGTAAACTGAGACCAAGTGAGGTGTTAAAAACCCGTTTTGATTCCAACAAAGAGACCCTATACCAGCACCTCAGTCCTGGGATGTGCATTGGCATTGTTGGTGCTCTCTCTTACTGCATGAGTTGTACTGGGCCAAATCAATTGGAAAAAAAAACAACTACTTATTAAAATTGGAACCACAATATCACATGGTTCATGTAAGTAGAAAAATAAATCAATATTTTAAAAATATAATGGAATTAGTAAGAAATCTAACTAAAAATTAAGAGTTTTATTGTTTTTTTTAATAAATAAATATTACGTTTATTGGTAGCACTTCCACTAAAAAAAAATTAATAAATTTTGGTAGCACTTCCGCTAAATTCCCTCCCTATTTTTGTTTTTAGTATTTTAATAAAATAGCATCCTTTTACTTATCATGCAATGTTCAAATATGCATAGTTTACTCATACAATGTTCATAAATAGAATATTCACTAATAAAATGTTCACACATTCAATGTTCACTAATACAATTTTTATCCATACAATTTTCCCACAAGCAATGTTCCCACATACAATATTCACTAATGCAATGTTTCTACATACAATGTCCGCACATGCAATCTTCATACATACAACATTCACACATGGAATGTTCACATATGTAATGTTCACTAATGCAATGTTCATAGAGGCAATGTTCACATATGTAATGTTCACTAAAGCAATGTTCATAGAGGCAATGTTCTCATATGTAATGTTCACTAATGCAATGTTCATAGAGGCAATGTTCACATAACATGCAATGTTCACTAATGCAATGTTTACTAATGGAATGTTCACTAATGCAATGTTCACTAATGCAATGTTCACTAATGCAATGTTCACTAATGCAATGTTCACACAGGCAATGTTCACTAATGCAATGTTCACACAGGCAATGTTCATAGATTTAATTTGTCATGGATGCATGTCTCATACATCCAATGTTCGCTCATGCAATGTTCATGGGAATGATACATTATAAAAACATTTCCTAGCTTGGTTTGGAAGAATGCTATTGGACAAATCAAGTGTATCGCGTCGTTAGAAGTTATTATGTTCATCATAATCTATTACAAGTGTGCAACAATAATCACAGAAACGATGCATGAAGGATGTTCAAGAGAGAATTTCGGGAAAAAGGAAAAGATTTTTCTTTAAATTAAAAATGTTACGAATAATATATTAACAGAATTTTTTTAAGTCAAGTAGCATTGGAGAAATCACCAATCAACTTATAATATCATAATACCCTGCAACCGATATACGACAGGGAAATCATAATACCCTGGTACCGGTATACAACAGTGATATCATAATACCCTGGCACCGTTACACAACAGTGATATCATAATACCCTGGTACCGTTATACAACAGTGATAAAATATTCTGCTACTGTTATACAACAGTGATATCATAATACCCTGGTACCGTTATACAACAGTGATAAAATACTCTGCTAATGTTATACAAGTGATATCATAATACCCTGCTACCGGTATACAACATTGATATCATAATACCCTGATCATATCCATGAATTTCGTGATGTCATAATACCCTGGCACCGTTACACAACAGTGATATCATAATACCCTGGTACCGTTATACAACAGTGATAAAATACACTCATATCTTGCTATTACACAAACTGCATAGATATGGGATCCGATTGCACTACCAAAACATGGATCTCAAGCTTCCTCGGCGACCGATGCCAGTCGGTAGATGGTAAATTTTATAAACTCCTCCTTTGTCGATGTTAAGTCAGGGGTCCCCCAGGGCTCGGGGCTAGGTCCCTGTTTAAACCTAATTTATTAAAATGATCTGCCAGAGAGGCTGACGTCACAAGCAAGACGGATCGCAGACGCAATAGCGGTGTAAAGAACGATCGCCAACAGCTCTGACCAGGACCAGCTACGACAGGATCTCAAACGGTTAACAAAGTGGGAGATGAGCTGGGACATGCTTATCAATTTCTTGATGCATTCATCCTTAATTCATTAACATTAATTAATATTTAGCAGCTGAAACAATTATTTTTACAAAATTTAAATCAATTGCACACAAAAAATGAATTGCTTCCATTTTTTCAGACATGCGTTAAAAATGAGTGAATAAGAAAAACCTTTGAAAGGAAATTTGTTTGTAAATGATACATTAAGTAAATATTCAACTCTACTAGTTCTTCAACTCACTTCTCTAAAGTGTTTAGTGACGTGGGTGTCCGGCAGGCAACTTTCACGGTTTCGTACGACTGTTTGGCCAAGAAGTCCTCATCAGATATTAAAATTGAACTAATAATACTTACAATGTTAATTATAATTATAATAAAAATGTAATGAGACTAGGGCAGTTGAATAAGTCCAGTTTAAATGAACGAGGCTAAATTAATCCTGTTACTACTGTTTGCTAAGCCCCTCAGGCTCTCAGTTAAGCAACAGTACAAGCAAGATTGTTCATTAAAGAACAGTGCAAGCCAGATTGTTCATTAAAGAACAGTACAAGCCAGATTGTTCATTAAAGAACAGAACAAGCAAGATTTTTCATTAAAGAACAGAAAAAGCAAGATTGTTCATTAAAGAACAGTACAAGCCAGATTGTTCATTAAAAAACAGAACAAGCAAGATTCTTCATTAAAGAACAGTACAAGCCAGATTGTTCATTAAAGAACAGTTCAAGCAAGATTGTTCATTAAAGAACAGTGCAAGCCAAATTGTTCCTTAAAGAACAGTGCAAGCAAGATTAAATGTTACATACAAAATACTGACGAAGCTTATTGCCAAAAGACTACAACCTTAAACTGAAGAAATTCTAGGTAATTACCAATGTGGATTCAGGCCTAACAGGTCAACGGCTGATCAGATTTTCACCATCAGATGCCTATTAGAGAAATGCTATGAATATAATATACCAGTACATCAACTCTATGTAGACTATAAAATGGCCGATGACAGCATCAAAATAAACTATTTATATGAGACTCTGCAGGAGTTTGGATTACCCAACAAACAGACAAGGCTAATACATGTAACACTAAACAACTCAAAAAGCAAAATCAAGATTCAAGGAGAATATTCAAGGGAATTTCATATTAGATGAGGCCTAAGACAGGGAGACTCACTGTCTTGTATGCTCTTTAACCTAACATTAGAGAGAGAGTTATTAGAAACATACACATTGACACTCGAGGAACGATAGTAGGATACTTCCTGAGGGAAACTCAAGACCCACAACCAACGGGCACACTCTACAACCACCACTTCAGTATCTTTCATATGCTGATGACACAGCACTTCTAGGGAAAAGTATTAAAGAAATATCAAAATCCTTTATTAAAATAGAAGACGCATTTCTACAATCAGGGCTGGAAGTTAACAACAACAAAACTAAATACATGAACATGATAA
Source organism: Lymnaea stagnalis (assembly GCA_964033795.1). NCBI lineage: Eukaryota > Metazoa > Mollusca > Gastropoda > Lymnaeidae > Lymnaea > Lymnaea stagnalis. The sequence continues at coordinate 1,084,164 of CAXITT010000119.1, forward strand.
GAGAGGGAAAAAACAGATGAAACAATTAAAATTAGAAACCAAACTTTTGAAAAAGTAAATCAATTCAAATACCTAGGATCCTTGTTAAATGAAAGAAACGAATTACTAACAGAAATAAAAGAAAGAATATCAGCTGGAGACAGGGCATACTTCAGTAGTCAGAAAATGCTCAAAAGTAAAAACATTACAAGAGAAACAAGCCTTGGGGTTCTTAAGGCGAAATCTAAAGATTGGCAACTCCTGTGTGAAAGAAAGAGCATATAAAGCCTTTATCCGTCCGATTTTAGATTATGCATCTTCAGTCTGGGACAAATTTACCCAGAAGAGCATTGACAGGTTGGAGGCGGTCCAGCGACGAGCAGCACGCTTTGTCCAAAACCGCTACAGGAATACCTCTAGTGTTGGCAGCATGCTAGAAACACTAGGCTGGTCACCATTGGAGAAACGACGACGACAATCCAGGCTCTCCATGATGTACAAGATAAATAATGGGCTGGTCCACTGTTCCAGTATTAAACAGAAACTCGTCCCTCTCCCCCATAGACAGCGACGAGGCCATGACAGGCAATTCAGGCTCATACCAGCAAGAAGCCAGTATAGGAGCTGCTCATTCCTGCCCAAGACAATCAGGGACTGGAACCATCTTTCAAAAGGAACAGTTGAGGCGACAACACTAGACACATTTGTGTCTATTGCCTCAAGCCTTCAAACCCCTAGTGCATAATTTCCTCATCACCACCAGTAACAGAAACATTGCAAATCCCATCTACATGCATAGGAGCCAAAATGATCAATAAATTGATCGTGGGCCCTTAAGATATAGAAGAAGAAGAAACAAAGAAAACTATTTATAAAACTTTGATCAGACCAGTTGTAACATTTGCAAGTGAAACTTGGACACTAACAAAAACAGCAGAAAACCTATTAAAGACTTGGGAGAAGAAAGTTCTCAGGAAAATATATGGGCCAACAAAGGATGAATTTGGATGGAGAATACGAACCAACCAGGAGTTATAAAGTGTATATCAGGATCCCACGATAGTGGCAGAAACAAAAAGAGGCAGGCTACGCTGGGCACGACACCTAGAGAGAATGCCAAATGACAGAGGAACGAAGAGGGTGCATTACCAATACCCTGGAGGAAAAAGGCTCAAAGGCAGACATAGGCTTAGGTGGATAGATGATGTAGAAAAAGATCTACAGCAGCTGAAAGTCCAAGCATGTAAAAGAAAGGCATTATTTAAGTCTGAGTGGAAGGAAGTGGTGAGGCAGACCAAAGCCCTACATGTAGCGCCACATGGATGGATGGATGGATGGAAAAGCAAGATTATTCATTAAAGAATTGTACAAGCCGCACATTGTTCATTAAAGAACAGTAGACTGCGTGACTGCGTGACTGCGTGACGTCTTCACGAGATTATGCGTGCACGGAGAGTAGCATGTTTCTAAACACACCCATAAAAGATACGACATCGCTTTGTCCATCTGACCACAGGTCTGAAAAAGGAGGGGCCTGGGGGCCATGGGTGGGCTTTATAAAAGTAATAAAATTGTAACTGCCTTGCAGATTGAAAAGATAGTTGGGACAATTACAACCAGGCGAAGAGCTTGAAATTAAAATTGATGGGAACGAAGAGCGGTTCTCAAAATAGGATTTAATTTACAAAATAGTTGAAGGAAATGATTTAGATTCAAGCATTGCTCTATTGAATGAGTGACCTGACATGACAACACCGCAATATTGAACTTGTGACGTCAGATGTCAACAACACAAACGGAAATTCATGACGTCAGATTGCAACAACACAAAACGGAACTTGTGACGTCAGATGGCGACAACACAAAACGGAACTTGTGACGTCAGATGTCAACAACACAAAAGGGAACTTGTGACGTCAGATGGCAACAACACACAAGTTAACTTTTTGACGCCATATGGCAACAACACAAAAGGGAACGTGTGACGTCAGATGATAACATCAAAAGGGAACTTGTGGCGTCAGATGACAAACATCATTTCATGTATTTATTTTTTTTGTTATTTTAGGGAAGATTGTGGCGTGAGGGTTGTGGCGCGGTGTAATTTTTTTTAAATTTTATGTTGCAATTTTTAATAATAATAATAATAAGGGGTCTTATATATCGCGGTACCCCATCCTAGGGCTGGGCTCACCGCGCTGTACATAAAAATATTATCAAAAGAGACATAATCATGACATTAAAATAATATACATTTATGAAATAAAGAACAGCAAACAAAAAAATATATATTCATCCACCCCACCCCATAAATTTTACAAGGCAAACCATGGACGGCAACCAGTAAGATCGTTTATTGGTCAGAGGAGGGGAATCAGTCAGGGTAGAATAATTTAAAAAGATATGTTTTGAGTGCAGTTTTGAAGGCCTGGGTGGTTGGTTTATTGCGTATGCTGGAAAGAATTCCATTGTTTTGGGGCGCAGAAAGAGAACGATCGCTCACCATATGTTTTAGTGTGTGTCTTGGGAAAGGACGGAATGCGCGTGTCTGCGGAGGAGCGAAGCTGTCGAAGGGGTGAATAGACAGAAAGAAGTTCAGAAGGGCAGAAGTCCAAGAAAAAGTTGTGACAGAGAACAGACAACTTGTAGTCATTGCGTGCCTGTACACGTAGCCAATGAAGGGAACAGAGTATTTGAGTGACGTGATCACGTTTTTTTTTTGCCTTTAGAACAAGCCTGGCAGCTGAGTTTTGAACTTTCTGCAGTCTTTCTATGCAGTGATTTTGGTGAACCTGACAGAAAAGAGTGGCAATAATCAAGACGAGAGAGAACAAGAGCACAGATTAGAGTTTTTGTAGCGCTAAATGTGAGGCAGTGGCGGATGGAGCTGATCTGACGGATAGCTTTTTTAAGGGGAGGGGGAGGTTGGGTGCTTTAAATGGAGGGTGCATGTCATGTACTCACAAACACCATTATGTAGCCCCAAATTCCTATCTCCGTATAATGAATAGTAGTTGTGTTACTCTGATGTCTTTATGTCACTAGAGGCTGGTGTCGCGGTTTAATAACGACCAGTCCTACTCCGCTTAATGGCAATGCAATCCCTTTTCGCCCACTTTGCATTTAAACGACTTGTTTTGTCGTTGACACCTAAGAAATTCAGACGCACTACGTCCTGTGTATTCGAACAGATGTGAGGTTTCTTGACCCGTGGATTTTGAATTGAACTAAGTAAAGGCAAGGGGTCTGCAACCTTTTTATAAACGAGCAGACGCTTTTAATTTAAAAAAATATTTGAGCTGAGAGATTATTTCAAAAGCAACAACTAGTGGCTTATTACTCAATTGTTATTATAGATGAGCATAATTTTTCCAAAAAAAATATAGTGAGCAAATTTATTTCTTGTGGTGAAAAGGATGACATGTTATGTTTTGAATTATCTCAAATTTAGTCGTAAAAAAAGTAGGATACATTTTTAAAAGGAAGTTTTATTCAGATGTTATTTCAATGATCCCCCCCCGGTCTCTAAAGGGCTGTTAATCGAAATGAAAATAATCAATGCTGTTATGGTTAAGTTTAAATCTATTGATCTATTTTTTTCATGTTGGTGGTTAGTGTACTTCTAAGTTAATGATGATAATAATAATAGAATTAAGAATCAGAATAAAAACAAATCAAAAATGGAAAATAATCATACAGAACAGGATATTGTCACTATTACATGTATGGTATTGTCACTAATGCAAATATGATATTTGTCATTAATTTAAATATGACATTAGTTCAAATACAATAGTTGACATTAATTTATGTATGATATTTCTCACTGTTTCATGTATGCTGTTTGTCATGAATCAAGTCTCATTTGTATCATTAATTCATATATTAATATGTTCATATAAACTACTATTTAAAATGTTCTTACAACAATCATATTGAAATTATGATGATAAGTTTTTCATGTTACATACACATTTGATAATGCGATTGGTTTAAAATTTGAGTGGTGATTTAACTGTACAGGTAAGATCAGATGTGGTGTCAAGTAAGATAACCTTTGGGTTTAAGTTAGATGAGTTTTGGAGCCCCGGTAGATCAGGTTTGGTGTTAAAAATGTTGAAATAATGCAAAGATAAATGTATGTGTGTTATGGGCTGCGTTCTGAAATTTATAACCTTTCTTCCTGTTCTGGTAATACTGTTTTTTTTAAACAAGTTTTATGACCAGATCGGATATTTCAATGAATATCGGTCAAGAGGTTACCTGCGAAATTATTTCGTACAAATGTAGTAAACTGAAGTCCAAGTATTCAATATCAATTATTAATTTATATCGAACACTACACAGAATAATGTTACTGGGGGGTTGGATATTTGTTGGACCGGACAGTTTCTTGGACTGTTTGGAAGCTGAACATTTTCACTCATAACAAACTCACTCTTGTTGAGGTGTGTAATTTCTTGACAGGACGTTTCAGGACATAGGAGCGCTGTGATTATGCTAACAACGCATGGAAATGAAGGCTATAGAAGTAATCAAATCATCATCATCTGACGAATAATAGAATGATGATTAAATGCAGTTCAGTCATAATGCATCCATTTCTTTCTTAGAAAATAACATGAGACCAAACAGTCCCAACGACATCTTCATACAATACAACATGGCTGCACTTTAGATCCTCACTATCTTAGACTATCTCGACAATTAACCCACTCTCATTTCAATGAGTCCAGTCTCCACAAATTAGTGTAGTCTCATTCAGTTATTACAGACTCATTTAATTAGTCAATTATCATTCATTTTGGTATATTCTTATTTATTTGATCTAGTATAATTCAATTCGTCTAGCCGCATTTATTGGTCTTGTGACATTCAATTGGCCTCTGACATTCAATGGTCTTGTCACATTCATTTGATCTAGTCTCCAATTTGAGACCGCTTAAAACCCGATGTGATCCTGACCCCCCCCCCCTTTTCCCACACACACACACACACATATTTCAAACAGAATGTTATAATCGTCAAAGTATTATTTAAATAAATTACTCTTCGTCACATTGTCCTTTCTTACCCTCAAGAAAACAGCGAACGTGTGTCACACTTCTATTGCTGCCCACAGACACTACTTACCAGCTAAGTGCCATTTCTTATTTTATTTTTACACCATTTTTTCTGTTGTTTTGTTCGCTGACGAAGGCTTTCTGCCGACACGTTCGCTGTTTTGTTGCGTTTATTTTTTTCAGGTTTAACCCTACTCTGTTTTACTCATTTTATTTTGTACTAACCTGATTGCAGTCTCTCCCCTTATTACCTCAAGAAAATCACGTCCAAACTTTGAGCTCATTAAGACAAATATTTTGACTCAATATTGTCAGGTTACACATAAATACACGGTTGATATCTTTTCATGGCATAATTTAGGCTTGTTAAAATATGAATTATTAAAAAAATCCCCCAGAGAGCGACATGATCAAAGAGAGCTTTGGTCTCGGCGTGTGCATCGGTCTGAGCATGACCGTCATCATACAAGTATTTGACGTCACCGACACGTTCAAAGACTTCTACGTTCGTAACATCAGTCCTCAGAGCTGGAACAACACGCCATATGTAAGTTACCTAAATGACTTTGTGTTGTTCGGTATAACTTTAATAAATACTATATAGATTTAGATCAGAAAAATCTTTCCAGAATGAAGTCCACCTGGGCGTGGGAAAACTTGAGTTTTCTTAGTTGTTTTGACAAAAAGTTTATTTTAATACCAATATTTCGTATGAATGTTGACGATGGTGGGATCCCCCCCCCCCACCTTTTTCCCGCCCATGTCGTTCATATCAATTGTTTGCTATGAGATACGCACATAATTAGGTGAATTTGCTCGTTGTATTTTGGATACAAGTCAGCCAAAAAGAAAAGTCGTGATATGGTTTATGGGCAGCTTGATCATTACATGTGTTTATGTCTATGGTCAATAGTATATCATGAAAGGTTGGGATAAGGGGAAATATTGTTTGTGACAACAGCCCAGTAACGTTGAACAGTACCTGGAATATCATGCATTCGAAGAATATAGTACTCAAACTTATTTGGACCTAAGAATTGGGTTTAGCAATTGTGTAAGAAAATGTTATGACCAATACGTTTTAAGAATAAAGTTTGTGATCACGTGAAGAAATTATAACTTCACTTCAGGTTGTTATTTGTTTATGTATTTACATGTTTTAAATGTGTAAAGTTGTGTCAGTGACATCATACAAGACAATGCCGTTGTTCTAAAGGATTATACTTGGGGAGGAGAACCTTAAACTGAAGAGGGTGTTACAAGTCAGATGCTTTAGATGTCTGTGAGTCGTATCATGACTTTTGCATCATGAGTTGAGTCTGAGTCGCATCATGAGTTGAGCCTGAGTCGCAACGTCCCTCCATACATTTGGCCTTGACCGATGCAGCAGTTACGGAACGTAGCCCTGAACATTTTACGAAAGCGGCTGCCCACACATACCCGTTAAAGTGTTCACGGACTGCTGTGCCAACCTGAGAAAAAGAACTGCTGGATACGTTGCGCTCATACTGTATCCAGCGGGAGGACCACCAACAGAAGAGCTCTCGGAGCCCTGTGGGACTGCAGCATCAAACTTCAATGTGGAGCTCATGGCTATACTGTACTATTTCAGGAAGAAGTTGTACAGGCAATGGGCAGACAACACAACCGCCAGAGGCGTCTATTCAAACTTGCCCACTCCTAGCAAACAAGACCCATGGTGGGGGTTAGGCCGGACGCAGCAGCGCGTAGTGACGAAGATGCGCTTCGAGCACTGCCCCTTACGCACATATTTCTGGTGGCTGGATAACAACAGGGATCCTACCTGCCGGCCTTGCAGCCTGGTCCTGGAGACTCTGGAGCACCATTCACCGAGTGTCCCTCACTAGATCTCCCGGGGGAAGCCAGGGTGGTTGGAGGACCCTTTGTGAGGAAAATGTTGTATGGCTCAGCTCAACAGATGGAGTTGATAGCCAATTTACTAGCCGGGGTCATAAGAGAGTAATCTCAGACCCTCCCCAGAATATGTGCGTTAGTTAGTTGTTTTTCTTAATGTAACTAAATGGTCATTGGCTGACAGGGAGGTCATGATAAACAAGCTTGTGGATATAAGTTTTGGATAGAGAGGGTCCGAGGGATTTGATTACGGAAGTTGTTTATTGGAGTGTTAGTGAGTTATAGATCATGTGTTTTGAATAAAGTGTCTTTGGATATGGTAAGATATTGTAACCAGGTGGATCTGTTTAACACCGAAGCAGAAAAATTATGAGCCTTTTTAATTGATCAAGTGCTGGTGTTCTAGCACTCAGCATGCCTCGTTTGGACGTCATGACTTACGAAAGATATGTAAAAGCACAAATATTGACTTCATTGTTTCAACATTCAGATCTATTTTCGACAACTGTCACAGAATTTTGAGAACCTTTCGAAAGAAACAGAGGAAACACTCATGGGCCCCCGGCTAAGGATCTTTTTGGATAAAATTTTCCATAAGGGTATGTCACATTATTCAGCCTTAGTGTGAAGATGTCATTAAACATTTTACAACCATTAAAGATAACATATCGCGATATATTGTTTTTTTCAACTTTGGCTCTCATCAACTCGTCTATTCAGTTTGTAGAAGATATTCAATTTACTGCCGAACTTTCATTTTGTGGTATTGTTATTAAGATTAATTTAAAGCCTTTGAAATATGTGTGGGGGGGAGGAGGTTATTGTCAGGAGCTACAAATATTTTTTATCACATGATACCCAAAGAATATATTGAACATACATATGGGCCAATAAACTGAGTTAGTCCAGGCACATGGATATGGGCCTATAATCTAAGTGAGTCCAGGGACATAGATATGGGCCCATAAACTAACTAAGTCCACGGACCTAAATGTTGGCCAATAAACTAAGTGAGTGCAGGTACATAGATATGGCCCATAAACTAACTAAGTCCAGGGGCATAATTATTGGCTCATAAAATATAGATTTGGACCCATAAAGTGTGTCCATGGAAACCAAAGACGTTGATACTTAGATCACTTGAATTTTATTTTGAACTCAAATGAACAAACTCGGAATTTTTTCAGACAATGATGTTATCGCCAAAAATCTATTTAAAACTGTCCGGGTTGCGTGCTGGATATTGACCTCTCCTAGCAACTTAGACAAGTAAGTCAACACTCACCATTTTACACATAGCAGTCAACAAACACTATCTACTACACACACAGCACTAGACTCATCAAACTTAACACATTATACAGGAAAAGAACACACACAGTGTGCTGTTGAGTAGCATCATATAAATACTTCGAGTTATAAAGGGGTTAAATTTCAAATAATAAAACTGAGATAATTAATATAAAGACGATAACAAAATATGATGATAAGAACAATAAAGAAGGTATAGTTATAAAAGAATTGGTATTTGTGTAGATTTGTGAAAAAATATTTAGTGAAATAGAACAATTACAAAACCAGATTGGAAGAAACAAACAAAAGGGTTTAACTAAGAACAGATTATGTTAATTTAAATTGGGGTATCTTTAAACTGCTTTGATCGATGTGAATGTTATGGGGGGTATAGCCGTTTTTCCCATAGTAAAAGCAAGAACTTCCAAATAAATCTTAAGAAGTATCACGATCTCCTATTGTGTACGAAAAGAGCGGCACTTCATGAAAAGAAATATCACTTTCTCTTATTTTATGACTGACAAAAATATGATTCATGTAGAGAAGTATTAGTTTCTAGTTTCGTAACAAAAAAAAAAGTGTCATTTGTTTAGAAATATCCCTTTCTCATAACTTGCACTGACAGCCTTGCGATTCCTGAATTCATGGGAAATGGTATCATGTCGTCATATTTTTTAACTGACAGAATTTCGATTATTGTAGAGAAGTATACATTTCTTAGATTTTTATTTTACTGACAGAGTAGCGAGTCAAGTTCAGGGCTATCATTTTTTTCATTTTTTTATTTAGCAAAATTGCAAATAATGTGCAGAAGTATCAGATCTGAGTATTTTTTTTTTCTGACAGAAAGGCGATTCATGTGAAGAACACTTGGACCAAGAGATGCAATGTTGTCGTGTTCATCAGCTCGCAGAGAAATGACAGCTTTCCTACCGTGGGAGTGAATGCAAGTGAAGGGAGGGAACATCTGACTGAGAAAACAATGCAGGTGACCGAATGTTACAGGAGCATCTTTTCCGTTAAATTTGGCTTTGCGTTTATTCTTTTTAATCCCCTGAAATGGGTTTGAAATGTTTCAAATATATCTGTTATTTTTATACGATAAGAGACGCCATAAAAACCCACAACATGTACATCCAGTAGACCTCACACTTTGCAGACATTCCAATAACTATTCTTCAGAAGAAGAGAATGTCCTAAGAAAAATACGTTTAAATGCTTTGCTATTTTAACTACTTTATAAAATAAATTTTATATTTAGGTTGTTATGGCTGCAGTGATAAGGGGTGACTAGAAAGCTAAATAAATTTAGTGAATGAAATGTTTCTGTGGCTCTTGAAATGGGGGATATCCCAGCACTGTTTGTGTGGTTATTCCAGAACTCTTTGTGTGGCGCTTGAAATGTGATTATCCCAGGCTCTGTGTGTGTGGCTCTTGAAATGTTGTTATTCCAGGCACTGTGTGTGTGGCTCTTGAACTGTTGTTATTCCAGGCACTGTGTGTGTGGCTCTTGAAATGTTGTTATTCCAGGCACTGTGTGTGTGGCTCTTGAACTGTGGTTATTCCAGGCACTGTGTGTGTGGCTCTTGAACTGTGGTTATTCCAGGCACTGTTTCTGGGGCTCTTGAAATGTGATTACAGTAAAAATAAGGGATCTAATTTTGTTTTAAAAATATTTTAGAACCGCTTTTCTTCTTCATCGTTTTAACTTCGATTTTTTTATGTGGTGCAAATACGATTGGATTGATGTCACAAAGGCGTTTAGAATTCAGCAATTCATGTTCATTATCAGCATGTCCCTTAGTCGTTGGACCGTTGGGGCACCACGGATGACATGTAAAATATCCTTCTCCATTCGTCTCTGTATTCTGCACTTCGCTTATCATCGCCTAGTTTTACCCCCTCCACACTTTGGTGTTATCCTCCCATCTTTTCCTCCGTCTTCCTCTTCTTCTCCCTCCTCTTGTTGTGCCCTGCATGATTTCTGTGGCGAGCCCATGTTATACTTTCACGTGGCAATACTATCCCAGTTTGCCCTTTTTTACATTTAGCTAAAGGTCATAAAACTACCCAATTACTTGACGAAACCTTTCTTTCACTTGTTTATTAGAGTTATGGCTTCTATAGCAGTTTTCAAGAATGCTTCCGAAACATCTCATCTGCATCGCCTTTATTTTTTTTTCAAGTTCTGCGGTTAATGTCCAGGACTTACAGGGAGAGGAATATGGAAAGGACTAATAAGGCCATCAGCCTGATATCGGTGATCAAGTCAATATTTTTGTTATTCCATATTTTCTTAAGCCTCTTTAGTGCTGTTTTTTTTTTTATGTTACACGACCAATCAGCGCCAGGTTGATACATATTTGTAAAAATATTTGATAAAAAGAAAAGCAATAATTGTATAGTACTGCCCTTGTTATAAGTATTTTTTCGAGAAGTTTACGGGCTCAGACAGTGTTAGATACATTTGAAACGATCACAATAATCGAAAAAGGAAAGTTAAACATTTCACAGAAATCCAATATATACTTCGAATCATCTGACCTAAGTCGCAAATTCCTTAATTATTTTGTAACATTTATTTCATTTAAATTTTTATGTACAGAATATTGATCTACGATTTTTTTTTACCTTGGCTGTTTGTCCAAAACTGCGGTTCCAACGTGACCCATTCAAACACTCTGATCGCCCAGTTCAAAACGGATGCTACCACATGACCCAATCAACCCCTCTAATTGGTCATTTCAAAGTTGTTGCTCTCACTTGACCCAATCAAACTATCTAACAAAATGTATAACACACCTTAGACATTAAAGAAACAATAATGTCTAAGCAAAATTTAAATCTCCGCCCACCTAACGACATCTTCTCCAACAGGCCTTCAAATATCTTTATGACCGCCATTTTGATGACGCAGACTGGTTCCTGAAAGCGGACGACGACACCTACGTCATCATGGAAAACCTCCGCTACTTCCTGTCAGGAGAAGACACCGAAAAACCGGTGTACTTTGGGCAACGTTACAGACTCTTCGTCAAACAGGGCTACGCCGCTGGCGGGCCGGGCTACGTCATCAGCAAAGAGGCCCTAAGGAGATATGGACAGAGGGGTTCTCAAAATGACTCCCTGTGTAAAAAAGAGTATAGACACGAGGACGTGGCATTCGGATGGTGTCTAGAAAACCTAGGGGTCATCTTAAAGCCAAGTCTGGACGCACAGAATGGAACCCGCTTTCACCATTGGTCGCCACAGAACTACCTCAGGGCCCAGTTCCCTAAAAATTTCTTACAGTACGATTTTGAGAATGGGAGAGCGGTAAGTGTTTTTGACTGCATGTCTGAACCGTGCTGCGGATTTTGAACGCCTTCCACATAAAAGCTTCTGATTCTCTCTCTAAGTAATGTCTATCTTTTGAAGAATAAAAACAGGACAACGTTAAAACATTACGAAATCAGATCATCTTCATATTATACACGTCATTTTTTTTTTTTCATGTTCAAAAGGCTAAATAGATTTTTTTATAAAATTCAGCTGGATCTGAATATTTTGTTTTTATTTGAATTTTGATTAATTTTTTATTAAATCGTATTTAAAAAGTCTTCTTCATTAATGTGTTGTTTTTTCTTAAATTGAAACATAATTAATTTGTTAATTTAAAAAAAAAAATGTATGATCCGGTGTGTCGAATCAAATGTTACAGGATCTTATTCCGGATATGAAGTGGAAAGGCATTTCCCAGCATGTGCCGAAATAAGGGGGACACATTTAGAAAAAAGATGGTCAACATAAGAACTATTAGTCACAAAGAATTATTATTATTATTTGTTAATAATAAGAAAACATTTTAAGAGACGAATGTTCAAGGATCTTACTAGAAACACACCACGAAGACTTTGGCTTATTGCTGTATATCCTCATATTCACATATCTACAGTAACATGAAAAAATAATAAAATTAGGGCCTTAAACAAAGAGCTGTAACTAGAAGGTTTGAACTCTGGATCAAGAACATTCTAAGCTGCCTATGACCTGAGAAACTGTAACCAGTCATAATTATCAATAAGATACATTCAAAGCCTATTTCGGCGCCAATTTGTAGTCTAGCAAACAGGGAACATCTGCGCCCTCTACCAACCCCCCCCCCCCTCCCCCCGAAATCAATTTCGCTTCGTCACTTCCTCTGATCGCCCCACCCGAAATTTTTATTAAGAAACAAGAAATAATAATTTAGTCAAGTTAATTACTTTCAAACTATTTGAGATGCCAGCATTCAAATCACATCATTTGCTCAGACTTTCAAATCACATCATTTGTTCTGACTTTCAAATCATAACATTTGTTCAGACATTCAAATCACATCATCTGTTCTCACTTTCAAATCACATCCTTTGTTCAGGCTTTCAATTAATTTAGACGTTATTGTACATTTTCTTTTCTGCACATCGTTACTATAATTTTTTCTCTGCTCTCCACAGGGTGTTGAAAATATCAGCGACTACGCCATTTCCTTCCACTACGTTTCTCCGACTCAAATGTACGACCTGGAGTTTTTCATCTATCACTTACGCCCATACGGTGTACTCAACATACCACAGAAGCTGAACGTCGTCACGTGACCCCGCTTAGTTTAAGCCTCCTGCAGTTTTGTTTTATTGTGTAACGAGAAATGTAAATTGCTCTGGTTTATGTGTGGATACTTTAAACCAACTACAAGAGCAAAGACATTATAAATATTATACTATAATCGAGTTACCTTAATGCAGAGTTCAATGCCATAAGAGCTTTAGGAGGGGGGGGGGTATAACTTGCAACTGATATTCCACCGTATGTTCTTTCCTTTTTTTTTTTTTTGTTCTCTTAAATAACAAAAAGCAAAGACATTATAAATATTATACTATAATCGAGTTACCTTAATGCAGAGTTCAATGCCATAAGAGCTTTAGGAGGGGGGGGGTATAACTTGCAACTGATATTCCACCGTATGTTCTTTCCTTTTTTTTTTTTTTTTTTTTTGTTCTCTTAAATAACAGAACATTAACTACAAATTTTTATTTCTTTCCTTCAATACTGTAACAAAAAAAAAAACGCATTTTAAAACAGAGGTGGGTGATTGTTTATTTAATGAGCTTCTTGGACAACAAAGCGAAATTTAGAGAGAAGGAAAGGAAACTAAATTCTTATTACATGACTAAAATGTTCATGAACGCACAAAAAAACTATATCTACGTGCATATTATAACAGAAAAGTAAATGGCTCCTTTGTTCTTATATTTAGTTTTCATAACACGCCTTGACAGGCAACTTATAGACCCTGTATGGTACGAGCTACCAACGGTGGGGGGGGGGTGTTGTTTAAGATCTTTCTTTTGAGGCCCATTTTCGAGAAGGAAGAAAGTAATAGGGTTTAATATGAAAAATATTTCAGAGAATTATTATGAAAAAAAATTGTTCCAATATTAGACATAACTTTATTTTAAAATGATTTCAAAATGTTGAATTATTTATTGAATGGCTTGTTTGGGCGTGCAGAACATTTTTTTTTTCTATTGTGCTCTGGGTTCTAAAGTACACACTGGGGAGTTCAAGGCTTCTAGAGGTCAAATTTCAAAGGTTATCAAGTTCATATTCTACTAACCAAATGGTGCAGAGAATAAAAAGTCTCGTAAAATGCTTTCAAAGTTTCTAGAGTTTAAATTTCAAATTACCGAATAGTACTTAGTACATTAACATTTGTAAAGTTCTTAAAAGCTCTCAGATCAAAATGATCTAGAGTTCAGAGTTTCTTTACATTAAGCCTTTCTCTGCTCTTTCCCACCCTTACAATAACTGCTATTTTATAACCATTTACTGCTGCACCCCACCATCCCATTTACTACTCATTCTCACACATTCACTTATGTTTCCCTCTCTCCAATTCACTGTTCTTTCCAACTCAATCACTGCTCTTTTCAGTAACATTCACTTCTCTTTCCAACCTTCACATTCACTGCTCTATCCTACCCACACATTGTTCGTTCCAAACCTTTTCACCGACTGATCTTTGTTAAACCAAAATCACATCTCTTCCGTACCCTGCCACGCAACTCACTGCCCTTCGCCCCCCCCCCATCCACCCCGCCGTTACTTCTCTTCCGTAGCCCACCATTTACGACTCTTTCCTAGTTTCCCCACCTCTGCTCATTTCCACCCGCCCCTATCCCTGCTCTTTGCCACCTTTCCATTCACTGTTCTTTGCTGGCCTCCTAATAGCTGCTTTTTACTAACCTTTTAATTACTGCTATTTGCCACCCTTCAATTCACTTCTTTTTCCAGCCCTTCCATTCATCGCTCCCCTTACATTCCATTTTTTTTTTAAATTTATTTAGCGTTTATTCATTCCAAAGCCACTCCATCTAGACTGTAACTCAAAGGAAGGTGGTTATTTTGTTTTCTACGTGCTCAGCCCATGTAATTTTTTAGATGTTTTCTTATTGTTTGCTTTGTTATCACGTCATCAAATTATGGTGTTGGAGTGAAACAATGAGGCCAGGTTGACGTCAGTTCGTATTATGAAAGAGGAATAAAGAAGTCTCTTGTTGAATAAAACAATTTTTGTTTTGTTTTTATTCTAAGAAATTAAACGTTTTTTTGGCAATTTTTTTTATCTATATAAATCATTTACATATTGTATTGTGAGAGACAAAAATAACTTTACAAAGTTTACAATGTTTGCATCAATTTAAAAATTAAAAAAACAAATGATATTCTTATTTTAAAATTCTACGTTGCATGGTATGGATCTAAAAAATGCTACACATTTCTTTGTTTTTTATATCAATAAAAAGTTATTTTTATAATGTCCCAAAATGTTCAAGGTGCTTGGAAATAAATACTTCATTCATAATTTGTTTTGTTATTTTTCAAAACAGAAGTTATTTTGCGGTATATATATATTTATTTTTTTTTTAACATAAAAATGTAACAAAATTAAAAGAATACATTTTTATTGATGAAGTAGTACTTTTGTTAACTAAGAAAAAGTAAGGTGTTAAAAACATTTAGATTCAAACAAAGTGACCATACACCAACACCTCAGTCCTCAACCTTTACTAGGGATATGCATTGGCATTTTTGTGGCTCTCCAACTGCAAGAGTGTTTCTGGGTCCATTCATTTGGGAGACAAAACTACTTGTTACAATTGGGACCACAATTTCACAGGGTTAAAGAAAGTAGAACAATTAATAAATATTTTAAAAAATATAATGCTGTTATGTAGATGCCATGTTTTTGTCACATTTCCACGTGGCGTGAACTCTGAATTACCCAATCTAGCAGACGCCGTGTTCGTATTGGGTGTGGCCCATTTCCTTTGATCTTGGCCTTTGTTTACTACCACTACCAAATACAAATAATTAATCTGCTCTCATAGTATTTTGTGGAAAGTTCACGAGTGGATTAGAAAAGTAAAGAATGTCTAAGTTATTTCTGGAATGCTTCTTACGTTGCATATATAAGGGGTTTAGAGAACATTGAGGGATGGAGATTGATAGAGATATTATTTCATTTTACGAGACAAGTGTGTTATGAAATTATGATGTGTTTATTCGCATTCATCATTGTACATTATTATTTGGCAAATTGTACTAACTGTGTACCAGTACAAGAAATCCCATACCCTGCAAGTTGATGATTGTAATTATATTTTTGTTTTGTTTTGTAATTATATTAATACATAAATAAATCTTATTAACTGTAATTAACACTGTTTTGGGCGTCGTATTTTTTATATTGTATTTCTCTATGGCATCGTCCTTTGTTATGCACTGTTTGAACGAGCCATACAATTAAAATAAGAGATTAAGTTTTCACTATAGAAGGCAGTGCGCAACACCAGCCCAAAAAAAAAAAAAAATCTGTCATACACAGTGGTTCTTAACCCCTTGTTGGCGCCTGAATATCACGCTGGGATTGATTTCAAAATTTGAGTTTTTTGTTTTTTTTATTTTTATATTGTATTTCTCTATGGCATCGTTCTTTGTTATGCACTGTTTGAACGAGCCATACAATTAAAATAAGAGATTAAGTTTTCACTATAGAAGGCAGTGCGCAACACCAACCCAAAAAAAAAAAAAAAATCTGTCATACACAGTGGTTCTTAACCCCTTGTTGGCGCCTGAATATCACGCTGGGATTGATTTCAAAATTTGAGTTTTTTGTTTTTTTTAAGAATATGCAATTTTTATTTTCCTCTCAATTATCATTTTAAAGCTTGAATTCTTCAAATGAGCTATAAATGTTCTGTATTTTTTTTTTATTTTTATGACACTGATTTTTCATTATATAAAATTTAAGCGTTGACATGTTTGAATTGTGTTTTAAAAATATGTATAGTAACAGACAACTCCCATGTGTGCTGTGACTACGTGCCAAAAGATCAGCGAGGAAGATGTCACATGATAATTGACAAGGTTGTGTTAAACCTAAGGTCAAAATGGAATGGTCCACCATCTTTTTTGTTTCCATACAAGAGCACATAAAGTATGATTGTATTGTGGTGAGGCATCAATGAGCTCATGCCGATAATTATGTAAACAGCTATGCGTTTTTAAGTGTATGCTATTAAGTACACCTTAATCATGTGAAAGAGCTCATCTCGGTTACTTATACAAAGTCAATAAAGAAGCTGATGTAAACATCCTGATGTTTTAAGAGAGAGTTTTTTTTTTTTGTTGTTGTTGAATTAAATGTTACAATGCGAAGTTTGAACCTCTGTGTTATGAAGTATTTTAATTGTGGTACATGCATTTTGATGCCATGCATTTTAATGAAACTATGTACGAAGGGTTGGTTTGAGAAATTGTGAATAAATAACTACCTTGGCTTGCACCATTGGTGTATCACTAGCCTGGCTGAAAACATTGGTGTATCACTAACTTGGCTGAAACCACTGGTGTATCGCGACCCTGGCTTACACCATTGTTGTATCAATACCCTGTTTCAAGGAGGCTAATAAATTGTTTGGTACGGGTCCCAATGATTTGTCTCTAATTTCATATGTTTAAGTGAATTGATGTTTTTATGCGTATCAATTTAACTACGCGAGATAAATCTGAAATGGAAGTTTGGAGGGGGGGGGGGTGAATAATGTCAAGTATGGATACGCACTAGTAATTGGTGTGCACCGGATATTGCGTTTTATGGTGTGGGGTGTGTTTGAGAATTAGTTTCAATTATTTAAAGTTTTGCTCCGCCTTAATTTTGTTTACGTATCTTTACCGTTATATGACGCAGTGTATAGAATGTCGGCTAATATTAAGGACGGGTGCCACGGCGTCTTTGGTGTGTTTGTTCTAGTTGCTGTGAATTAGGGTTTAGGTTAGGTTGAGGGATCGATTTAGGGTTCAGGTTAGGCATAGGGATCGATTTATGGTTCAGGTTAGGCATAGGGATCGATTTAGGGTTCAGGTTAGGCATAGAGATCGATTTAGGGATACATTCGTGAAATTCGATAAAATAGTGGCAGTCACCCTAAAAATTTTCCAGAATGTCCTTAGCTTACGTGTATTATTTTGTCCAGCAGTCTATGAAAGAACCTTGTAGTGGATTGTTGTGCTATACTCTCCTTCTCATGGTGAGCTGCGTGATACATGTGTTTGAATAAATGTACATCATGATATCCGGTATACATTTTTTTTTAAAAAGACGATAGTCTGCATCGCTCATGTTAGAGGACTTATTTTGAGTTGGCTGTGATTTCGACCTATGCACGTGTAAAAGAATTCGATGACAGAAGGAAATCAAACAAAGATAGTTCTCCTATTTCAAAAAATAATTTTATACCTTCTTTTATCAGACTTTAAATGGCATTTCGCAAAGGGAAACAATTCGTCGAATCACTTTACAAAATGGTCACAGAATGGTGATTATTTCCCCTGAGATAGATAGATTTATATTATTATCGTAAAGTCATGCACTATGCCATTGGAATTTTGGAATATTCGTTATTAACATCAAAAGTCATGTACAATGAATTTGGAATTTTCATGATTATAACCAACAAGTCATGTACCGTGTATTGGCATATTTATTATTTTCATCAAAAGTCATGTAATATGTAACTTACATGTAAGTATTATCACCAAAAGTCATGATATATTCGTTAGTATCATCAAAAGCCATTCACTGTGAGATTGATACATTCGTTATTATCATCAAAAGCCATGTAATATTTGATTGACAGGTTCAACATTATCATCGAAAGTCATTTCCTGTGAGATTCGCATGTTAAAATTGTATCATCAAAATTCATGTACTATGAGATTGACTTGTTTACTATTTTTATCAAAAGTCATGAACAAGAAGAGTGGGTTGTTCATTGTTATCATCAAAAGTCATGTACTATGAAATGGAATTTTCATTATTATCATTAAAAGTCATGTTCTGTGAGATTGGATTATTCATAATTATCATCAACAAGTCATGCACTGTATGATTGAAATATTTATTATTATCAGCAAATGTCATGTACCGTGAGATTTGCTTGTTTATTATTGCCATCGAATGTCCTGTACCGTGAGATTGGCCTGCTCATAATTACGCTCAGAAGCTATGTCCTAGCCTTGACATGAATACGCCATTGCTTGTGATACACAGGACGGCGTTATCTCATCAGTGTTAATTCATTTCTTGGACGTCAATGACCTTTCGACAAGACTCGACATTAGGGAGATTAACTCAGAGCCGTTATTTCAGAATATCCTGTTTGTTGTTGCTGTTGTTGTTGTTGCTGTTGTTGCTGTTGTTGCTGTTTTGTTTTGTTGGTTTTTTTTTGGGGGGGGGGGCGGGGTGTTGCGTTACATTATTGAATGAGTTTATGCTAACACTGACAAGTAATTGCAGCACAGAATTGAATGTAGAATCTAGACTCTCTCTTTTTTTCTTTATGTGTGTGTGCGCGCGTGCGTTTGCATGTTTGCTTGTCTGCATGTTTGTTTGTTTGTGTTTTTCTGATCTGTTTTTAATTAAGACCCTGCAAGTGGGAAGATTTACGGTTTATTTGGTGGAAAAGTTACAATGTAAGTTGACGTCGTCCCTTTTGTTATTATTATTATTTAAATTATCCTTATTATTATTTGTATTATCATTATTATTATTGTATTATTTTAAGATCAGATAAAGACAGCATTGATACACATTTGTATGGAACTAAAGTTGCCTGCCCGAAATCCGCGTCACCAGATACTTCAGATCTGTGAATTGAAGAGATCTCCACATGTAGAGTCGAATATCTATTTAAAGTCTCAATAACATAAAAATAAATAACAATTTTTTTTCCGTACACTACATTTCTTCACAATTTTTTTTAAATTTTTTTTATTTTTATTCCAAGCCAACTTTCAATAGCGCAATAAGAAGCGGAGCCGTCAGATGGTAAAATGTGTAAAAATGTTTCCTTAACTTATCCCTGCGTACCGAGTTTCAGCTCGAAAGTGTTCCTCAAAACTGATTAGAATCTAGACCTAGTAAAACTTGATATACATTTTGGTTTCAGTTTTTTAGTTTTTAAGTTCACTTTTATAATTACTATCTTTTTATATTATTACTGTGAAAAATTTTACACTGTCATAATAATTTTCAAAAGTTCTTACAGATTGCCATTATCATTAACCGTGTGTATAGTTTACGAAAATTTTACCCGAAAGATCTAACGGATTAAACTTTTCAGCGAGCCATAAGTTATTTGTCTATACTACAACTGATGGTCTCCCCCAAAGATCAAACTTTCCCACACATTCAGCGATCTTTATATTATCCATCACTACTACAACTGAAGGTCTCCTCAACTATCTAAGCCCAAATTCTGTTGAGGGTTTTAGGCTACTCTCTTAAGACCCCGGGTAGTACATTGGCAATCAGCTCCATCTGTTGAAAACACATCTTTTTTCGGACTCACCTGCTGGAGTGATGCATTCTATCTCCTTGTTTCCAGCTTGCTCATATGCTTTGTTGTATATTGGCTTGTATTGTCCATTGGCTTTTATGTAGATTTTGTATTGTTTAATTTTTTATTATTTTAACGTGGAAAAATATAAATTGTTACCTAGGTTTGACTTAGTACCGCGCTTCGAGCCTTAATTGGGGATGAAGCGGGGTTTTTTTCAAATTGACTTTATTATTATTATATTATTATTATTATTATTATTATTATTATTATTATTATTATTATATAAAATTGTCCTCACGTAGGGCTCACCCGCCGCCCTGGCCTCCCCTGATTCCTATAGTGAGGCACATTCGGTCAAAAGATGCGCTAGAGTTTCTGGGACCAGGCTGCAATGACGGCAGGTAGGGTGCCTGTTATGGTCTAGCCTATTGAAGTATGAGTTGATGGTACAATGCTTGGTACGCAGCTGTGTCTCCCCCGAACTCAAACTTTACTAATTTATTTAGTCAATACGCGCGAAACATGTTACATTCCATTGGAATCCACTGCAACAAGCTGTAGAGACAGTTGAGATCAATAAAAGTATGATATCTCTTAATATGTGGGGGAAAAAAGTAAATGCTTATTAAATATAGCATTGCGATAAATAAAGTGGTGTATTAAAACAAGGTGGGATTGAAAAACAGTTATGGTCAATATACAGCTTTGATCAATAAACAGTTGTGATCAATAAACATTTCTGAACAATAAACAGTTGTAAAAAATAAACATGTTTAATCAAGAAAGATTATGATCAATGAACAATTTTGAATAGTAATAGTAATTAGTTGTGATCAATAAACAGTAATGATCAATAACAGTTTTGATTAATAAACAGTTGTTATCAATAAACAGTGGTGATCAATAAGCACTTGTAATCAATAAACAGTTGTGATTAATTAACAGTTGTAATCAATAAGCTGTTGTGATCAACTGTGACAGGTTGACCGAAGGATGCAACCTCACTCTTTTCATGAGCTCAATCCAGAATGACAGTTTTCCCCATAATCGGTCTTAGTGTAACAGAGGGATACGACAATACGCCTTCAAGAACATTCCATGCATTGTAAAAATTGTTTATAACAAAATCGCCGATTATGTCTTTGTATCGAAACGGGAGATAAAAGCAGATGTGTCGGAATTTTGTTTTTATATAGTACGGAATGTCATTGGCTGATAAAGTTTGGGAAGGTGATATTGGTGACAATACTCTTTTGATGTGTTCAAATGGTGAAACAAGACGAATGATGGGGAAACAAAGCACATGATCGTGAAACAGGACATATTTATGATGAAACCAGACAAATGATGGCGAAACAAGATTAGGAATTATGCTATCTCGACTTGGATAGTGGTTGGGTTCTCTGGTGTAGGAATACGGTGCAAAGGGGCCTTTTCGCTCAGGGCTGCACTTTTTTTCTTTGTATGGAGAGGTGGAATTTTTTTTAAAAACTGCTGAGAATTCTTTCGTGAAGAAAGTGTGTGGTGGTGTGAACAAAACTTGAGCCGCCCCGCGTGATGACTAATCTTATAAGCTTGGCCACTGTAACCTTTTATTATATCGTACCTTTAAGAAATGTCTAGCTCATAAGCTGAATGCACTGAATTTTTTAATTGTGTAAATCAGGCCTATTTGATTCTCTAAAGCCCCTGCTTATTTTCTAACCAAAGCGTCGGGCCTTGCAGTTCCTGTACGATCACCATCTTGATGACGCTGACTGGTTCCTGATATCAGACGGCGACACCTACGTCATCATGGAAAATTTTCGCTACTTCCTGTCTGAAGACGACCCCCTGTCGGGCCGTCTACATGGGGCAACGCTTCAAGCTGTACGTGAAACAGGGCTACATCAGCGGCGGCGCCGGCACCATCATCAGCAGGGAGGCTCTGGGTTGGTTCGGAACAGAGGGACTCTCAAAAAAACGTATTTGAAGATTTTGAAATTGGCAAAAAATTCCCCCAGGGGCGGATCACCCCCTCGGCTCCCTGTTTCTATTCCAGTAGACAAAGCTATAATAATTTCCCTCCACTTTAACTCATATATTTTCCTTATCTTTACTGTAAACCCCAATGATTCTCACAATGACTTGTCCCACCTTGTCCTGCTTCTTACAACACATTAACATTCACGTACAACAAACTATCTCTCACTGTGTCTAATATTTAAGCAAGCACATTCTTGTTTCTGGTAGTTCTTATCTTGGAGCTCTTAAACATTCAAAATGATATCTTTTATACATGCGTCTCGTCCACGAAATAATGTAAATGCAGTGGCGTATGATGGGCTGCGAAGGAGGGTGATATGCCCCGGGAAGCACTTTTCTCTTTATAAATAGGGGCGGCATTTTCGGCCGAGGGGGGGGGGGGTTCAACTTTTTTTTAGAAATAATGTAAATGTAGGGGCGTATGATGGGCTGCGAAGGAGGGTGGTATGCCCCGGGAAGCACTTTTCTCTTTATAAATAGGGGCGGCATTTTCGGCCGGGGGGGGGGGGGGTTCAACTTTTTTTTGTTGTTGTAGTGACTGGCAAATACGTTAGGTCCGCCAAGGGGTAACACTATCCCTAACAGAGTAAATATTACAAGAAACACTTAAATAAAGACTGCAGTGGTGAATACAATAACCACTACATTATCAATATTTAATTCATGACTCATCATTGATACTAAATTAATTTAATGCACATTTTAACTTGCAAAAAAAGAAGAACCAATAAAATATACTTAAAACAACAAAAACACGAAAAAATTGTTGCTGCCGAGTAGGCCCACAGGTTTATATAAGTTATACGGTTAAAGTTAGTAATTCTTTACTTTTTTTAAAATCATTTATAGATTTACGTCATTTTTTTTTTTGTTTCTTTACAACAGCGTTTCCCAAACTTTTTAAGTTTCACAGACCGGTGGACTAGTTTCGAAACTGCACCAGGGACCGGTGCCAGATTTATTAATTGCATTTTCTTTCAATTTAAACATCAATAGTCATGCTCTCTGGACCGGTAACGTAAGGCTTGCGGACCGGCACCGGTCCGCGGACCACCACTTTAAGTAGCACTGCTTTAGAACATAATCTTCCAACGACTAATGTATTATTATTGAGCCACTTCCCGTCAACGTGTCGAGCTGAAACTTTGGCACATAGAATCATTGCAGATGACAAGACATTCCATTCAATTTTCAGCCCTACCCCCCTCAGCCCCAACAATAACATGTGTCTATTTTTTCAAGCGCACGATTAAGGAAATATGATTTCACGAAATAAAATTCACGACAGCTACGCTAAATTAAATTCTTTTTTTTTTTCTAAAATTATCGCAAGTGCGTTTGTTGCGTAATATTTTCTCGTGTTTTTCTGAAATAGTTGGTGAAATAAATCTGCGTCATAAAAGCTGGTGGCCCATTAGAATATTGATATAGTTCACGGGCGTGAAAAAGAATTTGCAGTTGCGAGCCTGGGGGGGGGGGGACACTAATTGGGATTTTTTATTAAGTGCGTTACTTGTATGCATGTTTTGTCAAATTTTCAGCCCCACCCCCCACCCCCCCCCCAATCCTCTCACCCATTGATCAATATCACGTGTTATAAAGGATTTATACAAAACTTAGTATCTAAGTGTTGTTTAATATACGCCCTAGATACAAAGTCGATTTAGTCGCAAATTTGGTCTTGTCAATGGTGGTTTAGTTTGCCTTATAGTGGCTCTGAACATGGTAGAGTACGGTATATTAAACAACTGAATAAAGGGCAACCTTTTTTAAAAAGATTTTCTTTCTACTTTCATTTTCATCTTGCCGATGTGTAAATGGAGCGCTATTTCTTTGTTGACATACGGGAAATTTGGCTCGGTTGATCATTTCCTCGAAAAATTGTCACCTGAAATGTGTTTGTCGGCTCGTTGCAACCGAGTTTGGTCAAAATCTAGTCTTCACCAGGGCCGATGAAGGCGGGTGACACTGTCGCTCAGGTAATCGCGGTGGACCGCATCAGCTTCGCGGTTGACTGAACGGGTTGATGGCTGAGCTCAGATCTACTTTTTAAACATTTTTCTGCCTAGGTAAAGAGCCAAGTCATTTGAACTGGGATTCGTTAAGAGTAAATAATTCTACTATTGTCCATAATTTAAAGATTAAAGTTTAAAAAGTATAAAATCAATGAATATTTTTGTTTCAACTTTATAAAGCCACATACCTCCTATCAAAGAGGACATAAAACAAACTAAAAAGTAAAATAATAAATTACATTTTCTTAAAAATTAATTATGCAAAGAGCTTATGCGCAGAAAATATTTTTTTAAAATTAATTTTAAAAATATATTTACGGTTCCTTTGCATTCACTTCGAATCCCTTAAATGCATATAAAGCTATTTATATTTATGCACAGTCTTTCTTTGCGTTATGCATTTTAAGAAAGTGTACATTATTTTCAACGTTTTATTGCTTATTAGGCTTAACTCGTCTTTGATATAAAGTCTTTTTTTTTTCTAAATCATATCATATATATTTTTTCTAATCATGTGAATTGTGTTTGGCATATTAATTAATATGACTGTAAGTTGTGTTTGGCATATTAATTAATATGACTGAACTATGTTCTCCACCCTGAGTGCTGGGTTTAAGATAAATTTGTTAACAATTTGACCAATGAAAATTTCGTATCACTGATTAAAGGCAACAATTTTAAAAGTCACTGTCACTGGTTAAATCATCGTATGAATATTGTACACTCTCGTCACTAGAGTCTGTGTTTTTATTAGCTTGGTATTTTTTAACCAACGATCGGTAGAGAGAAAGACTCTTAGGTTCACTTGAGTTCTCAACGATGGGACGAATGTCTGTGTACAACAATGCTGCTTGAAGGGTGGAAGGGAGATTGGTCTTTTCCACCCGGGATCGTCTTCCTGGAGCTGCACCAATGACGGAAGAGACGGCCACTAAGCTCAGAGTTTCTAGCGATAGCGGTTGATGTGATGCATCCTGTGTAAATTTTAAGCACTCATGCGAAAGGTGCTTAGAGAGTGATTTGGTTCTTCTAAGCAACGAAAGGTCTGATTTTGTCAGATACCTTATTTCAAAAAAATATCGAGCCAGCTTCACGTTGTTCAGAAGCAATGCCACGCCCAAAGGTGATATGAAGGCTTCTGATTTGTACCAACCTTTAACACTTCTGTGAAGCGGGACCTCTGTTGGTCCTATGCCAGTCGAAATCAGTTGTCCGGCAATGGACAAGCATCCAGCGGATATAAGAATATGGATAACGCAGGGATTTATTTTTAATAAATTGATACCATGTGAAATTAATGCCTGGATACATTCACCTGTTTCCAATGGTTCCTTCCAAATCGACTTCAGTAAAATGTCCAGTGCAGTCCTCGGCTTGCTACCTTTGGTACAAGCGTTTACGTCTGCCCCACCTTTAAGTAAGATTTCCAGTGCATCACTGCTTAGATATTTTGCAGCTAAAAGAAAGGCTGAAACACCATTTTCATTCTGGTGATTCACGTCACATCCAGCTTTTATAAAAATGTCGAAAATCTCCTGCACGTCTTCACCAGACTCAATCGCAAGAATCAGCGGGGTATCGCCATTTTCATCTTCGACGTTGACATCAGCACCATTTTTTAGTAAACATTCAATAACTTCCGGGTCAACGGTCCTAAATATAGGAGTTTGACCAGAAGAGTCTCTAAGGTTTACATCGGCCCCAGCGTCAATTAAAAATTGAACTTTCTCAGTGTCACAGGTCGACGATGCGGTATGAAGGGCAGACGTTATTCTTGGACCAATATCATTGACATCAGCTCCAGCATCAAGCAACATCTCTAAAAGACTTATGGGATGACATTTTTCTGTCGCATGAGAGAGTGGGGACTCTCCATAATGGAACACACCATTACACTTTGCACCATGTTCTAAAAGTTTCAAAACGATGTCTCTAATCTTTTCATTACATTCGAAATGTCCAATTCCTTCTGCATTCTTAGTTTCAGCTCTTTTTCTAATGTTCCAATGGTAAGAAAAAGACAAGGCATATATTAGGGGAGTACCTTCTTGGCTTGTCTCGAGGTTAACATCAGCTCCCCATTTAACCAACAAGTCAATCATACCGACATCCGTGGCGTGCATGAGTGGCGTCTTACCATTGACTACCTGGTTGACATTTGCTCCATTTTCCAGCAGAAAATTGGCAGTCTGCGTGTCACCTTGGTCTACTGCCTCTTGCAAGAAGCTGGACTGCGTTATAGCTGATCTAACATTCGAAGGAAACTGGTTCAATAAATATCGGAGAGCGTTGATGTCCTTGCCGCTCACAGCTGTCGACATGGCTAATTTAACATCAATTTTTGCTCCACGTTCTAGAAGATCTAAAGCACAGTAAAAATGGCCATTCTGAATTGCCTGATCCAAGGGAGAACCCTTATACTGAATCTGCCTTTGACTGTCCCATTTGTTAACTTCAGCGCCAGTGCTGAGAAGCAAACACAGGATATCCCGTCGCCCTATAGCGGCAGCCATCGAGAGCGATTTGTATGAGCCAACGAATCCTTTGCCGCACAGAATTTTAATCAATTTCAAGTCTGTTAGACCCAAAGCAAGTTCCATAACCGCTTCTTTATTTTCCTTTTCTTCGTGCTCTAAAGATAAGGTTTCACACAGGATTCGTACGATGTCGTGTTCAACATCTTGAACATGGCCTTTGATTGAGCTGAAAAGGCACGTGAGAGTGCGGCAGATCTTACTGTCACTGTCGTGCGCACAAATGTTGTAACTTGCTAAAAACTGTACAGACTTTACGTCTCTATTCAACACGGCTTGGTCTAGGGACGTCACACCTGTGCGCTTTTCTCGCCGCAAGAGTTCTAAAAGGTCAGCGAATCCAACCCGTTGGGCTATCTTCTCCACAGTTTCTCCGGTGCTGTTCTCTGGACGTTCCTGATCACCCTCGGTCGTTTCATCCTTTTCAGCATTTATCAACAGCTTCGCGGAAGTAAAATTTTCTGCTTCCATGGCAATCATCAGTGCCGAGTAACCATTGTTGTTTCTGTGACCTATGTCCACTTGTGGCTGTTCCAGCAAGAGTTTCGTCATGTCGGCTGACCCAGGTAGATAAGTGGACAAGGTCAAAGGTGTTTCACCATTATAACTGGTGGCGTTAACGTTTGCTCCCCTTTTTAGCAGAACCTTGGCCAATTCTGTAACAGACAATTCAGCACACAGTAATAGTGGAGTCATGCCACGGGCATCTCTTGTAGTGGAGTCATGCCACGGGCATCTCTTGTAGTGGAGTCATGCCACGGGCATCTCTTGAAGTGGAGTCATGCCACGGGCATCTCTTGTAGTGGAGTCATGCCACGGGCATCTCTTGTAGTGGAGTCATGCCACGGGCAACTCTTGTAGTGGAGTCATGCCACGGGCATCTCTTGTAGTGGAGTCATGCCACGGGCATCTCTTGTAGTGGAGTCATGCCACGGGCATCTCTTGTAGTGGAGTCATGCCACGGGCATCTCTTGTAGTGGAGTCATGCCACGGGCATCTCTTGTAGTGGAGTCATGCCACGGGCATCTCTTGTAGTGGAGTCATGCCACGGGCATCTCTTGTAGTGGAGTCATGCCACGGGCATCTCTTGTAGTGGAGTCATGCCACGGGCATCTCTTGTAGTGGAGTCATGCCACGGGCATCTCTTGTAGTGGAGTCATGCCACGGGCATCTCTTGTAGTGGAGTCATGCCACGGGCATCTCTTGTAGTGGAGTCATGCCCCGGGCATCTCTTGTAGTGGAGTCATGCCCCGGGCATCTCTTGTAGTGGAGTCATGCCACGGGCATCTCTTGTAGTGGAGTCATGCCACGGGCATCTCTTGTAGTGGAGTCATGCCCCGGGCATCTCTTGTTTCCAGATTAGCGAGTTGATTGGTTAAACCCTGGACAATGAGGGGATTCCCAATTCTGCAAGCTGTTATCAGACAGTAATCCAGAGCTTGTTGAGAGAACGATCCAGGCCGGTACTGGGAAAGAGCACTCAGGAGTTGATAACTGCCTCCTCCTGAAGATTGAGAAGTTAGTATTCTGAAGAGAAGTTGGTCGTTGTTGTAAGTAGAGGTTCCTGGTACCGACTTTTCCATCTTTGTTGTCACTGTAGATTTTTAAAAATATTTTTTTGTTTCACTTCCAATCAACTATTTTCAGTATAAATGAATGAATTGATGTTCATTCTATATATTTCTTTTTCCCTGGCGGTGCGTTACCAGAAGAACATGTTTCATTTTGATGCAATCACCAATTTTATGCACACGTAGACACAAAATTTATTGAGGTGTATTTTAGTTTATTTTCAAAAGTTCTCATACAACATCTGGTTGAAAACCTTCCAAAATGAAGTTTACACTTTCTGAGCACGGATCAATTCTGAACTCACTTAACACTTTTTGAGGCATTGGTCAATACTGAACTCACTTAACACTCTTTGGCGAGAATCAGTAAACAACAACATTACAGCACCTGAAAAAAAATATTTATAGACATCATTTTTAATATTAAATGTATAAATTAAGTAAGTAGCCGGGGTCCAAATATCCTTTGAGCTTTGGTTATTATTGTACTGAACTTGAGTTTAAAAACGTTTTTTTCTGATCCACTTATAATCCCCTGTGAGAGCAAATAATAATGCTCTAAGTCTGTATGTGTGTATGCAAGAATGTCTGATGTAATGCTGAGTTTAGATAAGTGTCTTCTTAAGGCATGGACACACTGGGCAGTTTCCCGGGTCGTCAAACTTCTAGGGGTTCTCACACTCGTAGAGGGCGTCACGCAAGTAGAGGGCCTCACACTTGAAAGGGACATCACGCTTCTAGGTGACATCACACTCTTACGGGGGCCCCGCACTTGCAGGTGACATCCCGCTCTTAAGGGGGCCCGACACTTGCAGGTGACCTCACGATCTTAAAGGGGCCTCACACTAGCAGGTGACCTCACGCGTGTACGGGGCCTCACACTGCTAGGGAAAAATCACGCTTCTAGGGGGCCTCACAATTGTATTGGACAAAACGCTTATAGGGGCCCTCACACTTATAGGGGAAATAACGCTTCTAGGGTTATCACGTCTCCCATAATGTTAATGAATATTAATAGAGCAAAAACAATTTAATTTGCTTACAACGTTCAGCAGGACGCGGGCTTCCACAGATTCCAATGTTCAAATCAATTCCATTTTGTAACTAGTTTTACTTACAAATATTCGTCAATGTAAAATGAAAAATTCCGTGATTTGAGGGGTGAGGGTCAAATGTGTTAAAGTAAATAAAAGAGGTATACAAGTGGTGACATGTGTTCATTAATGAGCAATTTATCTAGGGGAAAAGTTATAGTGAAAGCAATCACGTAACTTTTGGCGGCACCTGCCAAATTGAGCTTTTGTGCCCCCTTTCCAACTTTAGGCTTTGTCCCCCAACTGTCAATTTTAGGTTTTGTCCCCAACTGTAAATTTTAGGTTTTGTCCCCAGCTGTCAATTTTAGCTTTTGTGTCCCACTGTCAATTTTAGGTTTTATACACCTGTCAATTTTAGGTTTTGTTCCCTACTGTAAATTTTAGGATTTGTCCCCAACTAACAATTTTAACTTTTGTGTCCCCCTGCCCTTGTCAATTTTAGGTTTGGTCCCCCAACTGTCAATTTTAGGTTTTGTCCCCAAGTGTCAATTTTAGGTTTTGTGTCCCCCGTCAATTTTTGGTTTTGTGTCCCCCTGTCAATTTTAGGTTTCATGCACCCTATCAAGTTTAGGTTTCGTGGCCTCCAACACCCCCCCCCCCCACACACACACACTTTTTCTGCATTGAATGTCAATTTTAGTTTTTGTTTCCCCCGTCAATTTTTGGTTTTGTGTCCCCCTGTCAATTTTAGGTTTCATGCACCCTATCAAGTTTAGGTTTCGTGGCCTCCAACACACCCCCCCCCCCACACACACACACTTTTTCTGCATTGAAAGCTAATAATTTATTTTTGTCCACATTACAACTTAGGGCTTCTGCTTATAATAGTTAACAACCCCAAATAAGCTTTTCAAGTTAATCAATTTCTAAGATATTTTAAACTGCTTCCACTTCCCTCAGATAAATCACGCATTAATAAATGTTCGGTTCTTTTTTGTAAATATAATATCTTATTTTCATCACACCATCATGTCATTTCTATACCATTTATAGAATTTAATAGAAATGGCGTGTTAAATTAATAGGCCTAGCCTTAAAAAATCCAGATACCTTTTCAACGAACAGTATTTGCTCTCTTTAATTAGTATATTTAATACTTAAAAATAATTAAGTTTTAAATAAATGCCAAAAGTTTATTTAAATACAAATAGTTGTGTTTCTTTTTAGTTCTAAGTATATAATGATGTTGTTTTTTTTTTTTAGTTCTAAGTATATAATGTTGTTGTTGTTTTTTTTTAGTTCTAAGTATATAATGATGTTGTTGTTGTTTTTTGTGTTTTTATCTATCTTTGTTTTGTTATGTTTGTTTTTTTTGTTTTTTGTGTGTGTGTTTTTTTTTTGTTTGTTTTTTTATTACCGACAATTTTGATTGCAATAATTGAATACGTGAACAAAATTAGAAACAACTAAAAATAAATATTTTCTATAAACACAAACAGGTCAAGAGAACCTCAATTTCCACTAGCGTCTTTTCAGTTAGCCTCCCCCC
>CAXITT010000119.1:1117402-1133863 GCA_964033795.1 Lymnaea stagnalis
ACCATATGCCAAATCTTCCTGTTACCACACAACCATATGCCAAATCTTCCTGTTACCACACAACCATATGCCAAATCTTCCTGTTACCACCACACAGCCATATGTCAAATCTTCCTGTTATCACACAGCCATATGCCAAATCTTCCTGTTATCACACAGCCATATGCCAAACCTTCCTGTTTTAAAGTTTCACTACCATAGGCCAAATCTTGATCTAGATTGCTATAATTATAAAATAAAAGTGATTGCTATAGCTATAAAATTAAAATGATTGTTATAGCTATAAAATATGTGATTTCTATAACTATAAAATTAAAGTGATTGCTATAGATATAAAATTTACCTGATTGCTACCGGATATAGCCATGGCTATAAAATAGGTGATTGCTTTACCTATAAAATTAAAGTGATTGCGATAACTATAAAATTAAAGTGATTGTTATAGCTATAAAATTTAAGTGATTGTTACTGGGTATAGCTATAAAATAGGTGATTGCTTAACTATAAAATTAAACTGATTTCTATAACTATAAAATTAAATCGCTATAACTATAAAAATAAAAGTGATGTTATTACTATAAAATAAAAGTTATTGCGTTAACCATAAAATAAAAGTGATGCTACCAGTAGGCCCTATACCATAAAAGCAATAGCTACACTACAACTATCCTACCTTCAAATACTTTTTTTTTTAGCATGTTACCATTGTTAACTAACAACAAATATAAAACATCTGGATTACCCCATCATACAAAATTATTTATCATTTGAAATTTAGCATAATTGTATGATGGTAGCAGCATAAATGTGATTACAACTGACTCCCAAACCGAATGACTGGGAGGAGTCCCCTGGATTATTTCACCATTATAATAGTAATAGGGCCTATTTCAATTTTCAACAGCCCAAACATTTAATTGTAAACTAATAGTTTTAAATTTTTTAAAATAAAAATTTCTATTTATAATACATATCATATACAGGTGACTTTCTGATATATCTTTTGTTTGTGAGTTGTTTTTTACTTCTTTTCTTTTGTGATATTTTGCTCCCACTTCCATACAACAACAAATGGTATTTGGAATTGTGACATCATTAAAAAGATGAAGCAAACTGAACATCTAGCCAGCCCCAAATACATAAGACATGACTTAGTTTTAAGACAAGAACAGGTGGATGAAAAATTAAAATTAGAAACCAGACTTTTGAAAAAATAAATCAATTTAAATACCTAGGATCTTTATTAAATGAAAGAAATGAAATACCAAAAGAAGTAAAGGAAAGAATATCAAACGGAAACAGGAATACTTCAGTAGTTATTACAAGAAATACAAAGATGAGTATTTACAAAACTGTAATCAGACCAGTTGTAACAATAATTAAACTTAAACATATGTTACAGAAAAGTTATCAGGAAAATATATGGACCAACAAATATGGATGGAAACTGAACACATACAACAAGATCATAATAATTCAATGTAATGTTGTGCATGTTCTCCTCTATGAAGTAGAATGATGGACAACCTTGACCAATAATATTGTGCATGTTCACCTTAAACTTAAATCTATCAGAAAGGCAACTGAACACATACAACAAGATCATAATAATTCAATGTAATGTTGTTCATGTTCTCCTCTATGAAGTAGAATGATGGACAACTTTGACCCATAATATTGTGTATGTTCATCTTAACCTTATCAGAAAGGAAAGTTTTAGCATACCGGTATATATATATTTATCTATCTCACAGAGAAGGCTCCCCAACTTGTACCCCTTGTAAGTGTGAGAAAAGATTAATATACAGTCAATTACCCGGTAATTGATTTTTAAGCTTCCATTAAATATTTATATACTTTTTATGTCTTCATTATTAACTTTTTATTTTTAGTAATGAGTCCTAAGCTTATAATATAAATTAATTTTAAATAAAATTAGAAGTCCAGTATTTCCAATATTAAAATGACCTGCTTCTTTTGAGAGGGCTATGAGACTAAGTCAAAAAATTGGTATCGGTTCAGAAAAAGTAGAAAAGAATGTGAAACCATGATCGAGGATCAGGAAATATCAATAGAAATTCTATTAGAATACAAGGCAAAAGATCATCTCAAATAAAGAACTCAAAGACTGATTAGGAGTTAGAACCATTTCAGAATCTGTGAATGCATGTAACAATTTCATTTTCCCACTGACATTGAGAAGGCCAGCCAAGAGGAAACAAAATGTTAGAGTCCTGGTGCAGGACAAAGGAGAAAGAAACATAAGATAAAAGCGCCACTACCCCCCCCCCCCAGGGCAACAGTAGGAGCAGGTGGAATCAATGATTGAATAGAAACAAAATATATTTAAAATACCGTACATGATATCATGATATAATGGTTATAACATAGCAGCATATAGAAGTATAACAAAATAATCCAAAATATAAAATTAAATTTCATATTT
This sequence comes from Lymnaea stagnalis, assembly GCA_964033795.1. Lineage (NCBI taxonomy): Eukaryota > Metazoa > Mollusca > Gastropoda > Lymnaeidae > Lymnaea > Lymnaea stagnalis. Next base: position 1,119,849 of record CAXITT010000119.1, read on the forward strand.
ATTGTATAGAGATTTAATAGACTGCCCTCAATTTAATGTCTCCTTCCTGAAAGGGACAAAATGTATACGTTGAAGATGGCTTTTTAACGCATGCATTTGAGAAAAACCTCTTTCACAAATATGACATTTAAATGGTTTTTCTCCAGTGTGGACTCTCATGTGAAGGGTTAAGTGCTGCATGGTATATGATTTGTTATCACAAATTTCACAAGCAAAGTCTCTCTGGTTGAGATGAATTTTTATGTGCACTGTTAAGTTCTCTTTTTTTCCGGTTCTGTATTCACAGAATGTACATTTGAATGGTCTTTCATCAGAGTGAATCTTCATATGATCAGCCAAATTATTCTTCCACTTAAAAGAATAGTCGCATATAGTACACTTGTATGGACGCTCTTGTGTATGAACTTTTGAATGATGTGTAAGATTCGATTTATACTGGAAACATTTTTCACAAATCTCACACACAAAACGTTTGTGATGTATTTTTCGATTTTTCATCTCTTCAACGATTCCTTGAACAGTTTCTTTGACTCTAGATGTAGAATGGTCAGTTTTATTCACTGCAAAACTCAAATGTTCAGGGGAACAAATCTCATTTATTGATTTTGTTTTGTGTTTAGCTTTCCTTAAAGTCAATTTGAATGGATGTTCTGAACTATGAACTTGTACATGCTCTTTAAGCCTATTTACACTCTGCAAATGTTTATCACAAGGGTCACAATTAAAAAGTTTTTCCTCAATTTTTTCTTCTTTAATTAGTTCTTGAATTATTGCCTGAACAGATTCTTTTACTCTAGAAGTAGAATGAACACCTTCTTTCACTACAAATTTAGAATAAACAGTTTCTTTCACACTAGATGTAGAACTCAAATCTTCAATTGAAGACATTTCAATTTCAGTAACTGGTTTTATAGTTTTGTGTTTATCAAAATGTCTCTCCATCCGTATCCACTTGCGAGTTTTAAAATTACATTTTTTGCAAACAAACTTTTCATCAGCATGTAATGTTTCCTTATGTTGTTTGAACATAACTTTATCATGTGTTATGTAGTCACAAAAATAACATTGTAAGACTTCTAGGTCTGCATGTCTTTTCTTGAAGTGTCTTCTGAGCTTCCTGAATGTTTTGTAACAAGTTGCACAAAGTGTACATTCGGCAATCAATGTTTCCTCTGACATTTTTATCTAGAGTTGACTTGGACTTGGAGTGGAATGCTCCCTAAAATTAAGGAAAAATAATCAATAAAACTTTTATTTCATGAATGATTGTCATAAAAATTAACTAACTTTTTGTATATGTTAACAGTTAATGTTAAACAAATAAACAATAAAATATGTATGCTGGGCCTGAATAAGACGTATAACTAATTACATCTACATTCATTGTGCTCACAGATAATCATGTCATGAAGGTTTTAGTTTGGTTAATCTTTCAGCCTTCTTTTAACTAGCAAGGCAGTGAATCAGTTAACACATCCCCTCTCCCTCATTCATTTTCTATGGGAAACATGGGATAACAGAGGACATGTCCAAGCCATGAAAACTAAATAGATAGTGAAACAAAACATGGTATGGCTTGAAAAGAAAAAACCACCTCAAAATAAAGGACTTTTCACCTAAATCCCTTTTATCAAGACTAAACATATATTGTTCTATTTATGTATAGGAAACATAGCACATTAGTCGTTAACTAAATTTAGATTTTGAATGGTTAAAATTAAACAGATTACTCTGTGAAAACTTTTTTTTAGATCCTCCTCATCAGAAGTCTCCAAAAAAAAAAATTAAACCAGATGACTAAAATTTAATGAAAAATTATAATACAACCACAGTACAGGCATTCGGTTTATTCCCTTTACAATTTTTGCCAGTGACTACCAGCATTTTACATTTTGATATGAATTCTTTTAGGGCCTTAAGCTGAATTTTATCAAAATATTTGTATTTCTTGTCCCTTTAATGAATGCAGGCTTCATCATTTATCATAATGTTTTTATAATCAGTTTTTTACACGCTGTCAGGGTATTTTAAGACAATAAGTCAAAAGTCCATGTATAAAACTAGTAGCAATCACAAAGGCATCAAAACATAAAGCCTTCAAAACACTAATAGCTTAATATTATCCTAGCAGGGCTATTCTCAATCTTTTTATTGATGTGACTCTTTATAAGTTTTGCCAAGTTGTTGTAACCCAGAACCAAATAATACTTTGAGATTGATAAACAGTTGTGGAGAAGGGGGAGGGGGGGGGGGGGGGGGGGGGGTTTTTTTTTTTTTTTTTTTTTTTAGTTCTAAGTATATAATTATGTTGTTTTTTTTTTTTAGTTCTAAGTATATAATGATGTTGTTGTTGTTTTTTGTGTTTTTATCTATCTTTGTTTTGTTATGTTTGTTTTTTTTGTTTTTTGTGTGTGTGTTTTTTTTTTGTTTGTTTTTTTATTACCGACAATTTTGATTGCAATAATTGAATACGTGAACAAAATTAGAAACAACTAAAAATAAATATTTTCTATAAACACAAACAGGTCAAGAGAACCTCAATTTCCACTAGCGTCTTTTCAGTTAGCCTCCCCCCTCCCCCTCCCCCCCCCAAAACCCATATAACGTTCCTTTCGGAAGCCTTCGGCGCCCTACATTTCTGATCCCTCTCCGATCAAAGTGACGGTATACCCAGTGGCAAGGGAAATGAGTTTGGGGGTTGGGGGGGTGGGGGCCTGGGCGACCTCCCAGTGTGGCACTTTTTTTGTTTCCAATAAATTGAGACACGGCATTTTCGGCGAACTGCAAAGGGCTTTTTCCCGAGGAAAGGGGTGGCAAACATCTTGGCCCTCCCCGGGCGGCACTAACCATTGCTACGCCATTATGTACAACACCCCCATCCTTTTTTTTTTGCTCGTTGGGATTTCAAGAAACAGGAAATAATGCACGCGCAAACCTTGGCATCAGATGCTTTTCATATTATTACTTGAATAGGTTAGAAGAGTGGTGTATTGGGTTTCAGTGCATTACCCAGGGCGCCTAATGCTGTTAAGTCGGCCCTGGTTCAGTAGCGTGCAAAAATAAAAATCCCGATAACTGGGCTAAATAAGATTCTTAAAGATACCGCAAACGCTTTTGGTGTGCAATGTTGTATTTTGTTTTACGGATAAAGTCTCCATTTAAATATGATGTAATAAATCTGTAATGTAAACAAGTAAAAGCGGTCGGGACATTAGAATATTAATACCATTTAGTTGCGTTTATAAAAGTGAGCGATGGCGTACCGGTTCGGGGGTGGGGAGATTAGCACTAATTGGGATTCTTATAAAAAACGTTTCTTGAAGGCATGTTTTGACAAGTAACTTTAGTGGATGGGAAGTTCACGCATTGACGTCGCTACTGCATGGCGGGATATAAATAGAATGTTATATTTTACTCAGATGATCACCCATTGTTAATTTTTCTTCTTCCTATGCATGATTACTATCCTCAAAAACGGTTTTAAATGGCCTGGTTTTAAATCTGAAAATAAATTCACATTTTTATAAACAGATAACATCATAAAATCTGATTACTATAACCTACTACTACAAGTAGTTAATGACAATAAATATTATTCGATTTGTAGTCAATTAGGTCATATAAAAAATATTTAACTTAGCAGAAAACATCCTTTAACTATAATCTCCCACATACCAGAAAGGAAACCCACTATTGAAATGCAATTATTCAGTCCTCAAATGGTGATATCGCTCGCGTCTAAGGAATATTGCTTGGAAATACCGCGATACTAAATACTATTTTTAGTACCGTTGTTTATAACTCAACGCTTGTTTAAATCGTCCAGATTTGTTCCGAGAATGTTGGCCTTCGTTTAATTTACTTCATTCAATTGGAGATGGGTTTCGAAAATTAATACAGAGTTGAGAATGGAATTCCTATTTCATTTGCTTTAAATATTAACTATGCAGTTTGACAATTTTGCACTGTAATTAGCCTATAAAATTAAAAGGCTTTTACATAAAAATATTAACAGTGTACATTTTTTTTTAAAGTATTACTCCAGTTTCCATAGATGTTATGGACTTCAATAACCGTTTCATTGGGCCACAAGTGTCCCGTGGGCCTTAGCTTTAATAAACCCCCTCATCTGCCAAGTCTATACCATGGCCCTAGATCGAAGATGAATCTTAAACAGCTTTTAAACTCACTGTGACAGCCGGACAGAACAAGAAAATAAATCGGGCATGTTCTGTGATATTGATTGGAGTTATAACTTTATACAGGCTAACACAAAAGACATCCATTTGAACTAAAGATTTTAGTATGAATATATTATTTGAAGGTAAAGACACATTGTGTACGTGTGACTTGTTGAAGTTGTTGACATCCTGTAGACGCCGTGGACAGAAACCAGGAAGTCGTTGAAATAAAACAAAACAAAAACACTGAGACTGAGAACAAACAGTCGAAATTGTGTGGACTAACTCACCGGTACTGAGTGAACGTTTATCAAACACTACGGTCTGAGTTCGTGTTGATAAATCATTAAAATAAATGCTGGTAACTTACCTCTAGCACACTGTCTATCACTTACATTCCATTTCCGTGTACCACACACACAATGTAGGAACAGGTCCCACAAATCGCCCCATTTCTGGGCCTCGTTTCAGAGTCGTATGACATATTTTGGTTATTTCCTGGAAATTAACATGGGGAATTCCCTATAGTTCATCACAGAAATGTTGTGTGTACCCGGTAAATGCTTATCTTTTAAAGTGTTGGGGGTCATTTCAGGCAACCCCTTCCCCTACTTGGTCGGCTGTTGCTGTCAATCAAAGGCAATGTTCGGCATTTTGAACACGACATTGTACGACTCCTGTGTGAAAACATCCTGATTTATTCAAGAATTCTCAGACAGCCAATAGTTCTGCCACTACACATTTTTAAAACCGATACTTTCGTGTGTCAGTGTCACATTATACTTGTACACCTCTAATCTCACGCCCAAATAGGCACGACTGGTTACATGGGCAGCTACTCTACGCGGTTCTACACGGTTAATAAATCGGAATTGTGTTACGGTAGTCGTTAAATATTACGAAACGCACATTATATCTCTTTACACACACACATATTAACTGTGAATGGTTCTTTAAAAAAGTAGAAATAGAAATAACAAAATGGATCAAAAGTCATTTTAGTTCAACAAAATCACATAAAATTTTTACTACTACCGGTATCGGTACTTATTAATTAGCTTCAACGAGTTGCCCCTTTCTTAGAAATAGGCCTACCATTGACCATTCAAAACCAACCAAATCTTCCCGTTATAATACCCTACGCCAAATCTTCGCATTATACTACCATATGCCAAATCTTCCTGTTACCACACAACCATATGCCTAATCTTCCTGTTACCACACAACCATATGCCAAATCTTCCTGTTATCACACAACCATTTGCCAAATCTTCCTGTTACCACACAACCATATGCCAAATCTTCCTGTTATCACACAACCATATGCCAAATCTTCCTGTTACCACACAACCATATGCCAAATCTTCCTGTTACCACACAACCATATGCCAAATCTTCCTGTTACCACACAACCATATGCCAAATCTTCCTGTTACCACCACACAGCCATATGTCAAATCTTCCTGTTATCACACAGCCATATGCCAAATCTTCCTGTTATCACACAGCCATATGCCAAACCTTCCTGTTTTAAAGTTTCACTACCATAGGCCAAATCTTGATCTAGATTGCTATAATTATAAAATAAAAGTGATTGCTATAGCTATAAAATTAAAATGATTGTTATAGCTATAAAATATGTGATTTCTATAACTATAAAATTAAAGTGATTGCTATAGATATAAAATTTACCTGATTGCTACCGGATATAGCCATGGCTATAAAATAGGTGATTGCTTTACCTATAAAATTAAAGTGATTGCGATAACTATAAAATTAAAGTGATTGTTATAGCTATAAAATTTAAGTGATTGTTACTGGGTATAGCTATAAAATAGGTGATTGCTTAACTATAAAATTAAACTGATTTCTATAACTATAAAATTAAATCGCTATAACTATAAAAATAAAAGTGATGTTATTACTATAAAATAAAAGTTATTGCGTTAACCATAAAATAAAAGTGATGCTACCAGTAGGCCCTATACCATAAAAGCAATAGCTACACTACAACTATCCTACCTTCAAATACTTTTTTTTTTAGCATGTTACCATTGTTAACTAACAACAAATATAAAACATCTGGATTACCCCATCATACAAAATTATTTATCATTTGAAATTTAGCATAATTGTATGATGGTAGCAGCATAAATGTGATTACAACTGACTCCCAAACCGAATGACTGGGAGGAGTCCCCTGGATTATTTCACCATTATAATAGTAATAGGGCCTATTTCAATTTTCAACAGCCCAAACATTTAATTGTAAACTAATAGTTTTAAATTTTTTAAAATAAAAATTTCTATTTATAATACATATCATATACAGGTGACTTTCTGATATATCTTTTGTTTGTGAGTTGTTTTTTACTTCTTTTCTTTTGTGATATTTTGCTCCCACTTCCATACAACAACAAATGGTATTTGGAATTGTGACATCATTAAAAAGATGAAGCAAACTGAACATCTAGCCAGCCCCAAATACATAAGACATGACTTAGTTTTAAGACAAGAACAGGTGGATGAAAAATTAAAATTAGAAACCAGACTTTTGAAAAAATAAATCAATTTAAATACCTAGGATCTTTATTAAATGAAAGAAATGAAATACCAAAAGAAGTAAAGGAAAGAATATCAAACGGAAACAGGAATACTTCAGTAGTTATTACAAGAAATACAAAGATGAGTATTTACAAAACTGTAATCAGACCAGTTGTAACAATAATTAAACTTAAACATATGTTACAGAAAAGTTATCAGGAAAATATATGGACCAACAAATATGGATGGAAACTGAACACATACAACAAGATCATAATAATTCAATGTAATGTTGTGCATGTTCTCCTCTATGAAGTAGAATGATGGACAACCTTGACCAATAATATTGTGCATGTTCACCTTAAACTTAAATCTATCAGAAAGGCAACTGAACACATACAACAAGATCATAATAATTCAATGTAATGTTGTTCATGTTCTCCTCTATGAAGTAGAATGATGGACAACTTTGACCCATAATATTGTGTATGTTCATCTTAACCTTATCAGAAAGGAAAGTTTTAGCATACCGGTATATATATATTTATCTATCTCACAGAGAAGGCTCCCCAACTTGTACCCCTTGTAAGTGTGAGAAAAGATTAATATACAGTCAATTACCCGGTAATTGATTTTTAAGCTTCCATTAAATATTTATATACTTTTTATGTCTTCATTATTAACTTTTTATTTTTAGTAATGAGTCCTAAGCTTATAATATAAATTAATTTTAAATAAAATTAGAAGTCCAGTATTTCCAATATTAAAATGACCTGCTTCTTTTGAGAGGGCTATGAGACTAAGTCAAAAAATTGGTATCGGTTCAGAAAAAGTAGAAAAGAATGTGAAACCATGATCGAGGATCAGGAAATATCAATAGAAATTCTATTAGAATACAAGGCAAAAGATCATCTCAAATAAAGAACTCAAAGACTGATTAGGAGTTAGAACCATTTCAGAATCTGTGAATGCATGTAACAATTTCATTTTCCCACTGACATTGAGAAGGCCAGCCAAGAGGAAACAAAATGTTAGAGTCCTGGTGCAGGACAAAGGAGAAAGAAACATAAGATAAAAGTGCCACTACCCCCCCCCCCAGGGCAACAGTAGGAGCAGGTGGAATCAATGATTGAATAGAAACAAAATATATTTAAAATACCGTACATGAAATAATGATATAATGGTTATAACATAGCAGCATATAGAAGTATAACAAAATAATCCAAAATATAAAATTAAATTTCATATTTATTGTATAGAGATTTAATAGACTGCCCTCAATTTAATGTCTCCTTCCTGAAAGGGACAAAATGTATACGTTGAAGATGGCTTTTTAACGCATGCATTTGAGAAAAACCTCTTTCACAAATATGACATTTAAATGGTTTTTCTCCAGTGTGGACTCTCATGTGAAGGGTTAAGTGCTGCATGGTATATGATTTGTTATCACAAATTTCACAAGCAAAGTCTCTCTGGTTGAGATGAATTTTTATGTGCACTGTTAAGTTCTCTTTTTTTCCGGTTCTGTATTCACAGAATGTACATTTGAATGGTCTTTCATCAGAGTGAATCTTCATATGATCAGCCAAATTATTCTTCCACTTAAAAGAATAGTCGCATATAGTACACTTGTATGGACGCTCTTGTGTATGAACTTTTGAATGATGTGTAAGATTCGATTTATACTGGAAACATTTTTCACAAATCTCACACACAAAACGTTTGTGATGTATTTTTCGATTTTTCATCTCTTCAACGATTCCTTGAACAGTTTCTTTGACTCTAGATGTAGAATGGTCAGTTTTATTCACTGCAAAACTCAAATGTTCAGGGGAACAAATCTCATTTATTGATTTTGTTTTGTGTTTAGCTTTCCTTAAAGTCAATTTGAATGGATGTTCTGAACTATGAACTTGTACATGCTCTTTAAGCCTATTTACACTCTGCAAATGTTTATCACAAGGGTCACAATTAAAAAGTTTTTCCTCAATTTTTTCTTCTTTAATTAGTTCTTGAATTATTGCCTGAACAGATTCTTTTACTCTAGAAGTAGAATGAACACCTTCTTTCACTACAAATTTAGAATAAACAGTTTCTTTCACACTAGATGTAGAACTCAAATCTTCAATTGAAGACATTTCAATTTCAGTAACTGGTTTTATAGTTTTGTGTTTATCAAAATGTCTCTCCATCCGTATCCACTTGCGAGTTTTAAAATTACATTTTTTGCAAACAAACTTTTCATCAGCATGTAATGTTTCCTTATGTTGTTTGAACATAACTTTATCATGTGTTATGTAGTCACAAAAATAACATTGTAAGACTTCTAGGTCTGCATGTCTTTTCTTGAAGTGTCTTCTGAGCTTCCTGAATGTTTTGTAACAAGTTGCACAAAGTGTACATTCGGCAATCAATGTTTCCTCTGACATTTTTATCTAGAGTTGACTTGGACTTGGAGTGGAATGCTCCCTAAAATTAAGGAAAAATAATCAATAAAACTTTTATTTCATGAATGATTGTCATAAAAATTAACTAACTTTTTGTATATGTTAACAGTTAATGTTAAACAAATAAACAATAAAATATGTATGCTGGGCCTGAATAAGACGTATAACTAATTACATCTACATTCATTGTGCTCACAGATAATCATGTCATGAAGGTTTTAGTTTGGTTAATCTTTCAGCCTTCTTTTAACTAGCAAGGCAGTGAATCAGTTAACACATCCCCTCTCCCTCATTCATTTTCTATGGGAAACATGGGATAACAGAGGACATGTCCAAGCCATGAAAACTAAATAGATAGTGAAACAAAACATGGTATGGCTTGAAAAGAAAAAACCACCTCAAAATAAAGGACTTTTCACCTAAATCCCTTTTATCAAGACTAAACATATATTGTTCTATTTATGTATAGGAAACATAGCACATTAGTCGTTAACTAAATTTAGATTTTGAATGGTTAAAATTAAACAGATTACTCTGTGAAAACTTTTTTTTAGATCCTCCTCATCAGAAGTCTCCAAAAAAAAAAATTAAACCAGATGACTAAAATTTAATGAAAAATTATAATACAACCACAGTACAGGCATTCGGTTTATTCCCTTTACAATTTTTGCCAGTGACTACCAGCATTTTACATTTTGATATGAATTCTTTTAGGGCCTTAAGCTGAATTTTATCAAAATATTTGTATTTCTTGTCCCTTTAATGAATGCAGGNTGAGATAAAAATTTATTGCTAGTCATTTTGATCAGGGTTCGAGGGAAGCAGAATAAGAACCAAAAAAAAGGTGGAGGGTTCTGTGGAGGGTGCACCGAACTTACTCCCCAGAACTTTTTTCCTCATAAATTCACCCATCTGGCTATATTTTTGTGTAGAGCTGGCAACGTTTAAAAATAGGCCTCAAAAAATGAAACAAAGAAAAAAATATTTAAATTTGAATCATTATATATTTATATACACATATATCGTGCACCTGTGGCAGCTTCCTTTACACAACCGGCCCTCCCCCTAATTGACATGTTTTATATAAATAGTAATAAGCAGCAAAAAAAAAAAAAGCTGTCAAGTAGCAAGCGTGATGGTTGAAATCAAGTAGGAAAATTGAATTTGTTTAGAGGCGACTGTCTGCAGGTTTCTTGCTAAAGTCCAGCATGTAGTATTGTCTGTCAGCCTATGGTTTAAAAGCAGGCATATGATTAAAATATGGAAAATGAACAATTAACTCTTTTTTTTTTAAGCATCTGGACCCACCCATTATTATGGGCGATTATCAAATTATTTAAATATCTTTAATTTTATTACAATATATAATTTATACGGTTGTGGGAAGGGGGGGGGGGGGGGCGATGTTTAAAAGGGAGGGGGCCTGCATGGGCCTGAAGCGTGGCAAAAAAGGTTAAGAATCCCTGCCCTAGGGCTTTTACTAAGATACCCTAACCCCTGCCCAACAATTTTTTTTTGTTAAAATTATTTAAATATCTTTAATTTTATTACAATATATAATTTATACGGTTGTGGGAAGGGGGGGGGGGGTGGCGATGTTTAAAACGGAGTGGGCCTGCATGGGCCTGAAGCGCTGCAAAAAAGGTTAAGAATCCCTGCCCTAGAGCTTTTACTAAGATACCCTAACCCCTGGCCAACAATTTTTTTTTGTTCCATCCCACTTCACGTAGTAGTCCTAATTCTATGACTCCTGTTTCCACATTTAGCCATAAATTCTCACGACTGTCATTGTAACTACATCCTGATTCTCCTCCTCCGTGGCTGCCTGTAACTTGAACAGAGGCCATTTTTTGACCCTCGCATACCTGTACTGATTTTCTCAGTGATAGTACTTTAAAAATAAAATAATTATAACTGTTGTATAAAAGAATAATGTTAAAATGTCTGTAATTTAGGGTTATTAATTGCAATTCTTTACTAACTAACGCACATATTCTGGTGAAGGTCTGAGATTACTCTCTTATGACCCCGGCTAGTAAATTGGCTATCAACTCCATCTGTTGAGCTGAGCCATACAACATTTCCCTCACAAAGGATCCTCCAACCGCCCTGGCTTCCCCCGGGAGATCTAGTGCGGGACACTCCGTCAACAGATGTTCTAAGGTCTCTGGGGCCAGGCTGCAGTGCCGGCAGGTAGGATCTCTGTTGTTGTCCAACCTCCAGAAATATGTGCGCAGGGGGCAGTGCTCGGTGCGCATCTGCGTTACTAAACTCTGCACTCTACGACCTAACCCCCACCATGGGTCTTGTTTGCTAGGAGTAGGCAAGTTCGAATAGACGCCTCTGGCGGTCGTGTTGTCAGCCCATTGCCTGTACCACTTCTGCCTGAAGTGGTCCGCCAGCCAGACCTCGCCACACATCTTCACAAAAATCTCCCCCCCCACTCCCTTTTTAGACTTGTGATGTCATTTATGAATGGCTACTATTTACTATATGATAATAATATAAATATGCTTATTCTTGCTGGCTGGTAGCAGTTTACATTTTTCTTATACCAACCAAGGCCGTTTACTTACGTCTTACAACTTCGAACTTTCGGACACTCTTACTGTTATGTAGGCCTACTTCAAGTAGTTAGATTATGATTGTTTATTTTAAAATTTATCATCATCCTCATTGTGGCATCCTAGCCTTCCTCCTGTTTTGCCAATTGATTCAATTATTAAATGAGTTTTAAATTACGAAGTGGCTATTCAGACCCAGCTACCAGAGGTAAGAATAAGATGTTGGGATTAAAAATGTTTAAAATATTATTGTTGTGTTTGTAAAGATAAAATTTTGTATCGAATGAAAGATAATTGAATGGACTATAGACCTATGTTTGCAAACTTAATTCTTCAGTTTAACTAAAATAAACTACCACAAATGACATCTGAGTAGCATTCATTTTAGTCAAAATGGATCTAGACACACTGAGTCTGAGACACCCATCAGCATCGCGACTATTCGGACCCGGGTCCCTATAGACTAAATGCTATTCGGATGTAATTTATGGTAGTTTATTTTATTTAAACTGAAGAATTAAGTTTATGAACATGTAGTCCATTCAATTATCGGCTTACCCAATTGTCTTTCATTTGATACCAAATTCTGTCTAAAATACGCCCACTACAATAATATTTTAATTTTTTTTTTAATAAACCCAACCTCCCATTTCTGATACCGGGTCCGAATATCCCAAGCCTTTAAATGAAATTATTATTAAATTCTATTGACTTTTTAAAAATAATAAAATATCTTGATTCTTATACTTACTAGTCTAATTACTAACAATGTAGCTTTATTGTTTAGACACGAATTTTGAAAGTGAATGTCGTAACTATTCAACTAGGATGGCCTCCCTTTAAAAAGTAAATTTAACGATTCGCAATTATAATATTAATATTAATTTCGGTGGCGTATTTCCAAAAAAGATCCTATTAAGTATGTTAGCTCACAGATATTAAATATGTTTATATATATATATAAATATAATGACTAAGTATTAAATACATATTTATTTAAATTCAAAAAATACATTAATCATAATTGATGTAGACTCTGTTTCAGGAATGAATTGACAATCTCTACTTTAGTTAGTAGTCAGTAGGCCTACACTACCTCTTACTGACTCATTGGCAAGCACCAAGCAACGACAATTCATTGAAGTATAAATTCTAATCCTCCCAGCTGCACATTTTAAAAATAAAATGAATAGTGGAGGATATTATTTATATGTGCTTGTATTGCTTTTATCCAACCACAAATTTTGTTAAGATCATCATAAGATAAGATAAGATTCTTTTATTGATCCAAACAAATGGAAATGTTTTTATTACATTGTAAATATACATTTTCGGCACATAAATAAATGCATATATTAATAAAGTTTACATTTTCCAACTAAAACAATTTAAACACGAGACATCTACATTAAGTAAAAAATAGTTCTTCAAGTGAAGGATGTTTAGTTTGTAGTTAGTGTGGTGTTACCAGCTTTCTGGATTAGTCTGCTAATTCAGTGTTTTTTATCAGACGATGAATTTCAAAACCAGCAGGTAATACTGAAATTAAGTAGGCTTCCAAGTGTTGCACTGTAGCTTAAGTTAGTAACTTGCTTATTTACGCCGAAATTGAATAAGTTTTTATTTTTTTAAGGTAGAAAAGCCTTTGGGTGAATTTAAGGAAAGCTTGAGTGACCTAATCTCAAATTATTCTACCCTCTAATCAAAACCATTTAGCTATAGGCTATCTCAATTTCAATGCCACTCCTTCTCTTTCTCCTCACCACACCTAATCTTCTCCAAACCCTCTTATTACACCACTTCCCCCCCTCCCACACAACCCACGTCAACTCCTAACACAAAAAAGAAAAGGAAGCAGTAATTTTGTTTCACAACTTTTGAACATGAAAGATTAAATACCAGTATTAATAATCGCAATTCAATGTTTAACTCCCAAAAAGGATATCCTGTGTGTGTGTGGGGGGGAATCTCATATTGTATGCATGTCGCATATAAAATACCTCAGAATTGCCTTAGAATTAAAAGTAAAGGTGTTATCGGGCTGAGCACCAGTGCCGAAATAATAATTGTGGAGGCCCCTAGACCAGTGCTTTCTTAAGGGCCTCGCACTACTAGGGGGCCTCACGGTTCTTTGGGCATCAAGCTGTCAAATATTGTTATTTAATTGATATCTGCAGATCTTTAGGTAATTACATTTTTTTAAAGTAAAATGTCCAGTTAGAAGCAAAGATTCTCATTTATTTTTTTTTAATTTATTTTTTTTTTTTTTTTTTTTTTTT
>CAXITT010000119.1:1133897-1158481 GCA_964033795.1 Lymnaea stagnalis
GAGAGTCCCCCCCCCCTTTCTTTTGAAATTGTCTGAAATAAACACTGTTCATAACGCATGGGAAAACATGTGCCCCAAATCTTTTTTCCTAACATTACTGGAATAGTTTAGAGAGGAACCGAGGGCCTCGGTGCATTACTTTGCCCAGGGTCCCCCGAGACGGCCCTGTCCTAGACAGTCGAAATTTTATCACCCCCGGTGACGTTGCACAACCAAAAAGCGAGAATGGGCTAATTGCCCCGGAAGGAATTTTGGATTTATTTCAAATGGCGTCATAGGCCTAGCGGTTCAAAAATCTGACGTGTGTTAAGGGGATGCACTTTAGAGCATTGAATCGGTGCAGCATTTAGCCATGCTCCCTCAGCGCCTCCGCAAACAACATTTTTTTTTTTTTCTTTTAGTTCGAGACAACACTTTTGAAAACAGTATCGCTACTGAGAGATGTCAAAACCCTTTTGAGTCTCCAATTTAGTGTCACACATTCACTGTACTATTAGTTCACATTGTAATTTTGTTAGATTTCTTCATCCATACTGTCACCAAAGAGATTTCGTTCTATTCCTATCTAAATCCTCCCTAATGATTGTCGTCTGATAAAATATTTACGACTTGTTTGTTTTTTTACCTGCCCCCTTCCCGTACCATTACACAACTTGTTATTTAGGAAGATGGCCATCAGTACTTTCCAATGCCAGATTAAATCTGTCCTCCACGCTCCCAAAAAATGTTGATCCCTTGTGAATAAGAGACCCTTAAAGACTGGATGCCCCTGATCAGCACCATTCGTTGGAAGTTTGATATTGACCCGGTATCCTACATCCAGGTGTAATTAAGCAGCGTGGCAGGCGCACAGAGCTATAAATATATCTCTATGTCTATGGGCAGGCGCATATCCTTGATAATAACGGTACTGTACGTAGATAAATGCTTAACGTCTCTTTAACTCACTCATGACCTGTTCAACTAATAGGAATATCGCCAGTGCCAGATTGTGTTACAGACGATATAGGCGGCTGCCTACTGCGGCATTTATCAAGGGGCGGACAACTTTTAGCAAGATAAACAGTAATTTATAAAACAATACAGGCCAAAATAAAAAGAGAGAAAATTTGACGATAAAGTTCCAAATGATCAAAATTATTGACACAGAATCGAATCTTACAGTTCATTTTCTTAAACAGGTTATTGATAAAGCAATTATTTCATCTAATTATTAATTTTTTAACATTTAAATTTTAAGATAAAACTGTAGGCGCATTCAGTACCACGACTCATTGAATTTTTTTTTATACTAAGACTAAGTCTTGGAATTTTGATCTGATGTTGTGAGTAGGTATACAGGAAATAGTTTTACACTAGTAAATACTACCACATTTCATACGCCAATGGTCCACATACATATCATATAATTGTGTTGACAGTTTTTAGTATAAGGGGTGGTGGAGGCTGAAAAAATGCTGCCCCCCACCCCCACCCCCCCCCCTCGGCACTAACGATTGCTAAGCCGATGCCCAGCAGACACAAGAGAAACAGATCAGTATAAGTTGTTTGGTTTATAAAGACGAATAACATTTTTTTAAAAAGGTCATGATGGTATGGTATAGTTAAATATCTATGTCGAATGTGAAATTTTTTCCTTTGCTCTTGCTTATACTAAATAAACTTATAGTAAAAAAACTTTGTACCCATACGTATAAATGGCCGGCACTGAATTGTGCATGTTTCTATTGGTTTATTTCGGGAATTACATTAGTCAATTTAGTTAAAGTATATTAGCAAAAGGATAAACGTATATTGCCAATATTAGAAAAGGTATAAAAGTATATTGACAAAATGATAAACGTGTATTAGCAAAAGTATAAACAAGTATTAGGAAAAGGATAAACGTAGGCCTATATCGTATATTACGTGACTTTAATCTCAAACTCCTAAGTCTAACTGTATTAGAATTAGTCGAATTGTTGTTTTAATATCGGCATATAGAAGAAAAAAATGGATGGAGACATATTTTAGTGTATTTATTTAACAGAAGTGGTCTGTGTAGAAAATAATTTCACACAGGAAGATTGTGTTAGTAAGGCATTTAGTAAATTAGACCACAAATTTCACAGTCTCTTGATGGTGGCATTTAAAAAAAATAATTAAAATTGTAGCATTTTAAATTATCTTTTATTTCTTTTCTTCTTTGAAAAAAACAACAACTCATTTTAGAACTAAAAAAAAAAACATTTTAACAAAAAATCACTATTTAATCCTATTATTTTAAATATTTTATTATGTCATTTACATTTAAGTTTAATTTAGTACCCTATCCATACAGGCACAGTAGATAATATTTTTTTTAAAGCACAAGTATTACAATTAATGGCAATTTAAGACAATAAAAAGTCCTTTCTCCTACAAAGCAATTGAGTCCAGAGGAAAGATTTAATACCCGTAAGCAGTACTGGAACAGTACCAGTACATTATTTATTGGTTTGAAAAACTTCCATCTTGTTTGTTTAAATAAAAGAAAGAAACACAATTATACCTTCATGATTCATTTATTAATTGTCACAATAAATACTATTTAAAATAGTGCCACAGCAAAAATGAGTGTGAGGGGAAAAATTGTGGATGTGGGTGGGATGAGTCCTTTTTGGGACACATCATACTGTACAGCTTATTTCTATAAGTATAATATGTGCTATACATAATTTATATATGCACTGTGAATGTTGAGAATTAATTTAGGGAAATTCACCAACTCTAGCTACTCTAGTTAACTATTAACCAAGCTGGCTTGTTCTAATTACAGGGGTATTTATTCACTTACACCTTTGGGGAGCTGGGTGGCAAAGTGGTCTAAACTGAGTCAACACAAGCTATTAGACTGGAGCTCAATCCACAGCAAAAGTCTAGACAATCAAAAAACAGCATCCAGGTGGATGGGATTCGTTAATCCTCGATGCGGTGATGGGTAGAAAATAATTCTACAATTTCCATATTAAATACCAGTAAAAAAAAAGTATGTTCTTAGAAAAATATTTGTTTTTTTCAAATGTATTTATTAGCTCTGTACCTTCTGCTGTTGTGCATTTGA
Organism: Lymnaea stagnalis; assembly: GCA_964033795.1. Lineage (NCBI taxonomy): Eukaryota > Metazoa > Mollusca > Gastropoda > Lymnaeidae > Lymnaea > Lymnaea stagnalis. Next base: position 1,136,980 of record CAXITT010000119.1, read on the forward strand.
GGGATTCATATTGGAAAGGACTTGGTGAATTCCTTTCTGATGATGTTTGAGAGTAGTGTTTTGAGAAAAAGCTCTTTCACAAAAATGACATTTAAATGGTTTTTCTCCAGTGTGGACTCTCAAATGACGCTGTAAAAGTTGCTTGGTAAATGATTTATAATCACAAATTTCACACGCAAAGTCTCTCTTGTTGAGATGAATTTTTATGTGGCAATTCAAGTGAATTGCTTTCTTCGCTTTGTATTCACAGAATGTACATTTGAATGGTCTTTCATCAGAGTGAAAATTCATATGAATAGTCAAACTACTCTTCCACTTACCAGCATAATCACATAAAGTGCACTTGTATGGACGCTCTTGAGTATGAACTTTTGAATGTTTCAAAAGATCTGATTTATACTGGAAACGTTTTTTACAAATCTCACACACAAAACGTTTCTCTTCCATTTCTTTTTTTTTTAAAAATACATCAATTAGTTCCTGAACAGTTTCTTTGACTTTAGATGTGTAATGATCAGGTTCATTCATTGTAAAACTCAAATTCAAATGTTCAGGGGAACAAATCTCATTTATTGATTGTGTTTTGCGTTTATCTTTCCCTAATGTGCATTTCAATGGATGCTCTAGGCTATGAATTTTTACATGCTCTTTCAGCTTGATTTTACTCTGGAAATATTTATCACAAATGTTACAACTAAAAAGATTTTTCTCAATTGTTTGTTTTTGAATTATTTCCTGAACAGCTTCTTTCACTCTAGAAGTAGAACTCAAATCTTCAGATAAAGGCAGTTCAATAACTGGTTTTGTAGTTTTGTGTTTATCAAAATGTCTCTCCATCCGTGTCCACTTGCGAGTTTTAAAATGACATTTTTTGCAAACAAACTTTTTATCAGCATGTAAATATTCCTTATGTTGTTTGAACATAATTTTATCATGTGTCATGTAGTCACAAAAATAACATTGGAAGACTTCCAGGTCTGCATGTCTTTTCTTGAAGTGTCTTCTGAGCTTCCTGAATGTTTTGTAATAAGTTGCACACAGTGTACATTCAGCAACCAATATCTCTTCAGTCATTTTTATCCAGAGTTGACTTGGTTTGAGTGGCTCTTTTGAAAGTCGTCTAGCTCTTCGTTTTTTCAAAAAGCTCCCTAAAATTAAGAAAAAAATAATTTATAAAACTTTATTTTATTGTATGACTTCATCAACATTAAATGTCTTTTTTATTATGTTAATGTAAACAAATAAACTATGTGTGCTGGGCCTGAATTAGAAGTCTAGCTTTTCACATGTACTTTCATTGTGCTCATAGTGCTAATCATGTCATTAATGTTTTGGAATTCAACAGCTTAGGTTAGAATTAAACAGATTCAATGAGAACACTTTTATAATACATATTAAAGAAAGATTTAAGAAATGTACACTTCTTAGATCCAGGTCATCATAAGAATTATGAAAATTTAATGATAAAATGCAGGCATTTTTTTTATTCCCTTAAAATTTTTGCTAATGATAACCAGAAATTAAAACCCAATCCAAGTCAGGTGTATTTTACCTTTTTTTAAATGAATTGTTTTAGGACATTACCAAGTCTAAATCGGGCACTGAATGAAAGTTCCAATTTATCAAAATTTCTTCATAATTTATCATGATGTTTTAATTTATTGATTATTGATTTTAAAGAACTAGTAGCAGTTAATTCAAGTTATTTTCAGTGGCGTTGTCTGTATGTTTTATGAATTTGTCAAATCTTTGTCTCACTCAGATCAAGCAATACAAAAATAAAATGTAAGTATAAGCACAGTTAAATGATCAGGAACGGATTAGCAGCAATAAAAACAAAAAAGATTTAATTGATAATTTGATTGAATGTTTATCTCATGGTTACTTTGCAGATAAAGTAGGCTGAACATTTAGAGCCTCCTATTACTGGAAACATTTCAAGTGTTTATCAAGACTTAAACAATGATTATGTTTTTAATACAGTGTGACCTCACATGAGACCTGGCTACTCAGTCTTACTTACCGTATTATTTTTTTTTTTACTTCGCCTCGCCCATCACCCCCACCAGAAATAAAATTTTAATTTAATAAATAAATAAATCTAAATGTATTAAGGATATATCAATATAACAGTGACAAGAATAAGGAAGAGTATTTTAATTTAAACAATTTTTTATAAATAGCTGCAATTTTTCATCGTACATTTATAATTATATTGATTGTTTTATTTCAGATAAAATGTACATATTTTGAGGCTTGAGTTTCTTTAAAAACTCTTGCCGAGGATTAAAAACACGCGGCCTTGAGAAAGCCACTCCTAGGCGACCGTTTCGTCCCGACACAGTCCAGTCCGAACCATGTCCAATACAACTCCCAGGAGCGGTGGGAGAAAGTTAAGCTTGTGACTACTCCCGGAGTGGAGGTAAAGCCGTCCCACACCAAGGAATGTAAGACTCCCTGGGCGGTGGGGGTGACAACGCAACGTCATCTCCGGAGAGGAAGCAAAGCCGTTTCCAACCCAACGTCCAGACCGTAAGACTCAATGGGCAAGGGGGGCTGTGACGCAAAACTGTCCCCTCATGAGTGAAAGTAACCTGCCTAAAAACCCCGTTACTCAGGGCCGTGTTGCATGGCCAGAGTCCCCAGGATATGAGGCTATTTTGATGCTTAGGGTTTTTGAGACGCTTTTTTGGGCGTGCTGGATGATAGGGTTCACTAAAAAAATATTTTTTCGCGCTACAAACGTCGGATCAATGAACGAATTACTGTTCTAGTTACGTTAATGAACGAGCTTTAACGACATCCATTTTGTTTTCAGTAATAACAGTATGACGTAAATAAAAAAAAATGTGAGAAAGCAGCCAAGTCAAATTTATCAATATTTTGAAAACTTGTCCTATTTTAAATCGACCTGGTGTACCTGTAAAATTGTATAAAAAATTACCATGTAAAATTTCAAGTCTCTAAGACCACAAAAACATTGTTATTTTGCCATAACAGGTGTCTAAAGCTGGGGGGAAAAAGAAAATGGCGGAAAACGAAAGTAAAAAATCGCAAACAGTATTATTTGTCACTAGGTGACAGATAAGAAAGCTAAAGACATTTTATAATTCTTAAATCAATCAAGTTCCATCTTGATTAATATTAGGTTTTATTATAATATCTATACAATAATAGACATATTAACTAATATTTTATCAGATATTGGTCCCTTTCATATTAAATCATAATTTTTATTGTAAAATTGCCTCTATTATATTTCCTGTTGCAAAATAAAGTACGTTTGGTCTTAATTTTTTAACATTATTTTTTAATTTTTTTTTGTGTGGAATTTTTTAAAAATATTCTATTTAATTGTTTTAATTTTTAAAGAAACAAAGATGTTGATAATATGATGATAAAGACTTCTGGAAAGTTTCATATTATTTGTTCACTCTGTTATAAAGTTATGAGCATTTTCGTAATTTTTTTTTTGAAAAGTGGTCACAAATCTCTATGTAAAAAAAGTGATTTTTTATTCCCCAAAAAAATCATAGGTTTTTAACCAAAAGCCAAAAGGGCTACATGAAAAATGAAAACATATTATTACTTCATTTAACAAGGGCTATCATACAGATGTGTTCATTTATTAATTCATTCAATTTGAAAATTGTATCCAACTACCTACCAGGGACTACTGGGCTATGTTCCACGGCCAAAGGTCCTAAAGCCTAAAGAGATAGAATCTCGACCTCCGAGTATTGATCTTTATTAGTTAAACAGAAGAAGTAAGTTTACAAACACCTAGTCCATTCAATTTTCTTTCATTTGATACCAAATTTTGTCCATTGATCCTTGATATAACCTTGCTTTTCCGATTTAATATTTTTTTTTAATTTATGTTATTTTTAACAAAAAATACTTATGTTACGCCTATGTTTACCTTGTTTTCCATAAAAATTTTGAAATTCAAAACTAGAAGTTGTTTACTAGGATAGCCTCCCTTTAAATTTAAGCTTACGATTCGCATAATTACGTAAAAATTTATTAATTATTATTGTCTACGAATAAAACAAATACGCGGTATTTTAACATATATATATATTCTTGACTATATGTTAAACAAGTTTATAAAATTGATTATAACATAATTTATTTAAATTTTGTTTAAAAAATATATTAATATTCTCTACTTAACTGTTAAGTTAGATCTACTTGTCAGTAGGCCTACCTTACCTCTTACTTATTTACAGACAGTGGCGGCGTAGTCATAGTTAGGGTTGGTGTCACCCAGTGCGGTAAACTCATTGTGTAATTCCCCCCCCCTCCCCCACGACTTTCGCGATAAATTTCTCTTGTTAAAATAAGTCCAAAGTAAAACAATGATAAGAACAAATACAAATGACTTAAAGTTAAAGTCAATGTATTTAAGAACTGTAGCAACGTTAAGTTATAGTTACTTTTACATAAATATACTTTAAAATTTCCCTTTCCTAGGCTGCAGCCTGCCAATCACTTGATTAAAATAAATATCGTTCCTAGTATCAATTTCAATTGATAGTAGTAGTAGAGCCAGATCAGAAAGCCTTGACTGTCCCGTGGCGGACCGTAAATAGTTCTTGATAAGCCTTAGTTTTGAAAAGCTCCGCTCACGTGAAGCCAGAGACACACAGATCGTAAGAAAAAGTTGAAGGCTTAGCGAGAGTATTGTAAGAAATTCTAGGAAGTCCCATTCAGCAATGAATTTCAAAACATCAAATACTGACCATTGTGAAATTCATTATCAGCTGCCATTAGGTGTCCTCTAAGCCTTGATATTTCTTTTAAAAGTTCTTTAGAGAATGGGGTTAAGTTTGGAACGGAAACCAATAACTCCTTTTCACTTTTTGATAGCAGACTCTTGGATTGAACAGCCCCAAACATATCCGGAACTTCCTTGATCACTGATGATCTCATCTGGGATTCAGAATGAAAGCGATCAATACACTCCAGCATATCCCTACTGTTTTCTTCTCACATAGAGCATCCAGCATCTGTTATCCTGACATTCTCTTCTTAAACCTTTATTTTTCTCTCTACCAAAATTCCAAACTGGTCTGAATTTTAAAGTGCGTTTTCAATAGCTTGTTCTACCGATTGAGAGCACTCTCCACGGATAAACAATCTTAAAACCTCTAGGTTGGTCACCACTTTGTCAAGAGTAAAGTAAAGCCATTAGTCTGCAGATACTGCTGTGTAAGATTACCTCCTCGGCTAATCCTAGTTACGATTGCCACGACTTATTTTCCAGGGAGTGACTTCCCTTTGTTTATTTTTACTAAATTATTTTAGGGATCGATTTAGGGTTCAGCATAGGGATAGATGACTTCACGTGACGTGTTAACCAAGATGGCGGCCATTAAGAAAATAGTGGCAATCGTCAAAATTTACCACTTCCTCAAGTAGTTAAGAGCAAAGGTAAAGGTAGCAACTTAACGTGAAATCACAGACAGTATGTAAAAGACCTTGTGCTGTACCTCTTGTATCAAAATTTTAAAGAGGCTTACATAGAGCTTCAATCGGCGCCAGACATTGATCAAACTCATCTTTCACTGTTTTAACAGCAAAATGATGCGCACTCCCACGTTTTGTTGACAGTCGTTTCACCGATATTCCAGTGTGTTCAATTAGAACGTTACATCGATGAGTGGATGCAGCAAAGAGGAAAATATTCTTTCAAAAGAACCGAAAAATGTAAAACATAAAGCATCTTCGGTAAAAGAGTGTTGACCACACAAGTTAAGCGAATGGCTGACACACATCCATTAAAACTCGCTTTCTTATTTTTTTCTTTTCAGAATGTACTGAACACCTACATGGATTCCAGACATTGTGGCAGCATTATCGTAGCCTTGAGCTCTGCACATCATTATATCTAATGCATTACGTTTTAGATATGTAAGTGTGGCAATGTGCCACTGTTTGCAACTGCTTTTAGGTAACCTTTTATATACGGCAGTATGCAACAGATAGGAATAAGAGAATCCACTCTCATAGTCATAGTGTGACTGCTATGGCTAACCCCATGCACGGACACGTCCATGGTCATTTAAACACAGCTGTGTACTGGCCCTAAATTTTATGTTGGTTATTTACACGCGGGAATAACCATCCCTGCCCCGGGGTTGACCCATGGTCAGCTCAGGACGCGGGTCCCCTGTGACTGTGTATGGAAAGGGGGGGGGGGCGAACTGGGACTTGGAGTGTGTACATTCTGTTAGATTGTGGGGTGGAACGGATGCGTCGGGTCGGCGGCAGGTGTGAGAGATTTTCCTGTCGGCTCTGTCAACGGATTGTACCTTACATTAAAAAAGCTATAGTTCTCAGACCTGATTGTTTTATTGTGATTTTATGTAAACTGTAAGCTACACCACCACTCGACTACATAAGCTAAGAATGTCAGAACTGAGAACATTATATTTTTCCCTCTTAACGGGAAAAATACAAGAAACACTTCTCTCACTTCAATTTTCCCATGGGAATATTCACATATCTGATCACTTCAGACATCTGATCAGTGTGTGTTATATCAGGTGTACTGTCGAACATAATTCCAAAATACCTCGTAGGCTTTATATACATGATAATAATCTCCTTCACAATATGATCTGCAAGGACATTTATAAATTCATTTTGGTTATCTGATGAAAGATAAGACGTGGATGCTTTTCTGCGTATGTACTCCTTTAGGTGCTCTGTTAGCACTGGATCATAATTAGATAGCACCTCAACCATTTCAAGAGAGTTTCTTTATTTAGTGAAGATTCATCTTCGCTGTGGCCACGAAATGCCAGATTTTGCTCTACAAAATACAATGTGGTATCCAGCAACCTGTGAATGATATCCCTCCACTTTTTCTTCTCCCTGACCATCACAGCAATACTTTTTGCACCATTTGTTTTGTATATCCTAAGTCCGGCTGCCAATTGCATTCCAATTTTCAAGGCAACGTAGGCGCTCTTCCGATGCTTCATGATTTTGTAATTTTGGGCTCAGTTTCCACCACTTATCAAAGTCAGTAACAATCGTGGATGTGGGCTGTAACATTAACAGCAAACAATCTGCAGCAAAAACAGTACAATGTCTGACTGACGAGTGAATTAACCACACACGACCTCAGCATTTTCTGACCATTTGGCTTCATCCTGTAGCATCATTATTTTGTTAGTTAGCGTACACCTCCATTAGATTTCGCATCTTGCGTTGTCACTACGCTGAATGGTCTGTCCTTGTTCTGAAACGAGGTACTACCTATTTTAATAATTTCAGACCGAAAATGATCTGGAGCTGGTACATTCCAGAGAGAAGCAACTGATAAAATGTGCCAGTTTTTGTCATTAACCATTAAATTTACAGTATCTGTATTGAATCAACATTATCAGCAGACATTTTTGTCTCCAAACCATCCATGTCTTTTAACTGTACGGACTAGCTGGATGCAAACAACGCTAAAAGATTCATTGTATATTACTTGTTTTATTTCACAGAACTCAAACACATCTACTTGGTAAGCTACACAATGAAGTTCACTCATTCATAAATACCGGTACATCTGTAGAACACTATTCCATTCTGCAGGCGAAACATCTCCCAGCGAATCTATATAAAAATACTATGCTCGCTGTCGCTCGTTCTATTTCACACTCTCGTCCGTGAACATAATACAACACTCCCTCAAAATAGTTTTCTCCCCTTTCATACCCCACATTTCACACAGTTCACACAACAGTTCACACATCGTTCACGCACGCCATTGTGATCACGAGCTGCCATAAGTAGCAATGTCCACTATTGCTTCTAGTAATGAAGGCTGATCTTCGTCAACTCTTGGCTCTGACGTTGAGAGAATTTCGTAGCTCTGGATTATCCTTGAACAGAGCATTCAGTTTTCTTTCCCTCTCATCTCGTGCTTTCTGTGATCTTTTCTGGTCATTCATCTTCTTCTTCAGTTGGTTTTTCCTTTCAATTTTCTTCTTCTTCTTTTCTTTCAGTTTTACAGCCTGTTCCTGTGAAAGCATGCTTTACATTGTTCAGTCGCTCTTACAACCCGACCAGATCAGAATTTAAAATATCAATCACTGACTGCAAATGTAGCTGAACTGAAGCTGTTCTTGATGCTGACGACTGGCAAGTAGTAGAAGCTGAAACATCAGCTTGAGCAACGGTATCTTTTATATCAACATGAGACATGGAATTCTCAGGTATTTCCACAGGCATAGTCATAGTGTGTGTAGTTTTATTTATTGACAGATGATGATGTTTTTGTCCAAAATTTTGAAGGGATCCTTTTTTGTACTGGTAATTGTCTTAAGTTCTTGCAACCCGTGATGAATTCTAATCTGAAAATCTGCTTTATTTTTAATTTTATTCCACTTATTAATCACCTCTTTTTTGGCAATCTTTCTGCTCTTTGTAGGATACGCCAACACGAATGCATCGAAAAGACATTTTCTTTGTATCCATCTTACCGTTTACTTCTGAAATAATAATTGTGAAATATTAACTTTAATACTCAATTTTAAATGTACAAAAATATAGGCCTATAAGAGCAATCAAATAAATTCCATTCTATAGCACAAAAAATGTTGGGTTTTTTTAAAAGGATTATTTTTTAAAAACATTTTAGTATTAATGTCCATCCATATTTTATTAAAATATAAAGGATTATTTTAATTATTTTTTTAGTATTAAGGTCCATTCATATTATATTAAATATGCAAATAATTTATTATTTGAAACACCACCAGTGTGTATGTAAAACATGGATAACACCTAAGTAATAAGTTAGTTTTCATAATATTTTTTTTAAAAATTAAATATGAGTCATGGCGAATTTCATCAAATAACATTTCATATTAATATTACTAATCCATAAATAAATCTAGGCAATACAATAACGTAACAGTGATGTCTTTAATTGCAATTTTAAAAATATTAAATTAGGCTATAACTATAATATATATATATATCTTTTAAATTCTTGATTAAATTGTAAAGTTTTAGAATTTTCAAAGAATAACTTAACTGGTTAACTTTGAATTTCGTTCACAGATAGTTGTACTTCCAATCAGAGGCGTAGCGAGGGGGGGGGCAGGGTGGGGGACAGATGTCCCCGGGCGCCAGCTAGTTAGTATCGCCAAAATGTGCTTTGATATTATTTTATTGATAAAAAAAATGGGCTTCAGAGTTGAAAAAAGAAAAAGGGGCGCTTTGAAAGGGATCTTGTCCCTGGGCGCGAATCTTGTGCCCGGGGGCCAAACACCCTCGCTACGCCTCTGCTTCCAATTGTCAAAAATTTAAAAACAATTCTTTCAATTCATACAAAATAATGTTCGAGCAGTTTTCATTTTTTAAACGTTACTTCCGATTTCGTTTCCTATCTAAAATTACCAGGCCAGTGCAGTTCTGGAGAGAAATTTATTCTGACCAATACGCTTGATAGTCTATGGTAACCATTTTTTTGCAAAAAGCCCAAACATTCCTTATGCCATGGTTATGTTTATCGAATTACTAGAGCTCGGCCAGAAACATTTCCACTAAAACCATTCACTAAGATCACTTTTCCCTGAAAACTCGTACCGGGTATGCATCATTTCCTACCCTTAGTTGCCGGACTCCAGTAAACTGCGCGTCTCCTTCTTTTTTCGACAGAATTTATTCCGATTATCAAATGGCAAAGCCAAGTCCTCTCTTGGTCCCTATGGAATTCTGTAAATTGATATTCTCAGAATTTTAAAATTAAAAACCTGTGCAGGCATTCTAGTTTCCCGCGGTCGCAGTAAGTGCTTCTTTCAGACACTTTTCCCAGAAAGGGGGGTGGGGTGCTTTGCAAATTTCCGGGGGAGGGGGGCCGGGGGGCAGTTCCAGTGGCTTAGCTTAGGGGTGGCAGATTGGACATACATTCCACGGCGCCAAATTGGTGGAGGGGGGGGGGGTGCAAAATGGACTTTGGTGGTATTTAATGGTCTAAAATGATGGGTTTCAGAGTTGAGAGGGGGGTCAGGGGTGGACTGGGGAGTTCAAGCGGCCCAGGAAAAAATAAAAAAATGGCCCTATCTTCATGACTTTTATTTTCCTTGTGCATTTTTTCCATCCAAACCTGAGGGCCGAGGCCTCCAAAGTCATGGGTCACTTTACAAATTACAATATACAATAACAAAAAAAAAACGATAAATCACATATATAATTTATAATTATTATATATAAAATATCAAGAATGCGTCCATTCAAGTTATAAATCAATTTATTGGGACTCACTGTGATGGTGTTTAATGTATAAGCAACTTCTTTGAGCTGGGTGCCATTTCGGCTACATGATCTATAATTGTGTCATTCAGTTCACTTAAAACATCGGTTTCTGTTGACATAAGCATAAAAGCTTCAAGGTGAGTAGAAGACCATGTGCTTCACAAGCGATTCTTGATGTATTTCAGTTCAGATCTCTCACAAGCTACTTGGGTAGACGACAGAGTCAATAAGAGTTTATATGCACTAAAGAGATGCTTGTATGTTTGCCCATAGAAACTAACTGTATTTATGTAGTACAGGAAAGCAGCAAACAGGACATTTTTGGCAAGATTTGCAGTTTGGAAGTTCCTCACTCTTATCAACAACTTGGTCGTCCCAGAGTTCATGGGGCCAATCTTCACTGACGCTGTCCTCCACTGAATCATCGAACATTTGGAGAAGGTATTCGTCGGGGACAGAATTTTTAAATTTGTCCCATTTCTGCGCAAAGTCAGTTAGCTCTTCTCTGAGATTAGTCGCTCTGGCGCTTTCATCGAAGTTAACGAGAGTACTGCTAAGGCGCTGCATCGCTGATGTAGCCAAACCTTGTTGTTTAATATCCTCAAAGTTCTGTGGATCAAGACAGCCAATATCTGCGTATAAGAAATGTTGACTTTCAAATCGCTTTTCAATAGTTTTTACAATTTTGCCCATGATGCAATTATGAACTTCAATGCGATATCTGTCCGCTGCATTATTTCCTACTACCGCGTGCGTTCTTCTCTGTTCAGACATCACTTTTGGTTTGTGTAAACGTTTCTCTACAAAATTTTTCTCAATGGTAATTTCAACATTTTCTTCTTCCAACTTGTTATTAGCCCAGGACACAAATCGGTTGGCAATTTCGAGAACACCATCGAAATTTCTTGAAATATTTTTTAACAACTTAACATTACAATCTACATTACGGTATGCTTGCAATGCATCCATTCCGGTGGTTTGTAAATAATTAGAAAGCGATCCCGTGTGCTGAAATATTCTTAAGTATAGTTTTGCAGTGACAATCGTTTCAAATTTGATAAACTTATCTAGTAAAGCTTGAGCTGTATCCCTGATTTTTGCATTGAATGCGTCCTATGATGCTAGTTCTTGTAACGAATAAATCAATTCAATGAACAATGATGAGTTTGGATCATCAAAATTTCCCAATACTTTTTTTTAACGCACTTTCTTTGGCCCACCATCGCGTTTCACCAATAATATTTAATCTTTGGTGTCTTAGATTTCTGTTGGTGTTCGACCCAAACATCCATTCTTTTATACGATTCTCTAAAGAACACCGCACATTCGTTAAGCAGTTGAAATAGGCAAATTGAAGAGGTCGTGGTTTGAGTGGTATCACTTAAAACAAGATTCAATACATGTGCGTAGCACCAGAAATGAATTTGATGAGGTGCGACGTCACTCATCCATTTTGTAAACCCATTGTGCTGTCCTTGCATATTGGCTGCCCCATCTGTAGCATTACCGACACAATATTCAATATTTATGTTACATAACATTCATTGAGTTTCTCTTGAAATAATTCAAACATACATTTTCCAGTAGAAGATGTTTGCAGTTTGCAACGCATATCAATCGCTCATGAACTTTATCTGTTAAATATCTTATAATTATTGAACATTGGTCCTTCACACTTAAATCCTGACTTGTATCCAATTGAATTCAAAACATACCAGCAGATTTAATTTCCTCCGAAATGGTTTTCTTTATTATTGTTCTCATTGCATCAATGATATAATTCAATCTCGTCTTCGATATGAGGGTAATCAGATTTCCTCTCCCATTATTCGCCAAATTAGATGCATGTCTTTCATTACTTTTCTCAATAACTGTATCAAGATGTTTTTTAATTATTGGGTCAAATTTTGACAAGAGTAATAAAATTTCCAAGAAATGTCCATAATCGATTGTATCGTCGTTTAATGTACAGGCAGCACATCATTTTCGGACCGATAACTAAGACTACGTTTTCCAATCATTTTCAGAATCTCAATTACTCTTTCCAACACTTGTCTCTTTTCCTTATCTTGTTGGTACCTTTTTTTATTTTGCTGAGAGAATTAAATGCTATCAATGTCTCTTTCACTTACAGACGTCACTCATCCATTTTGTAAACCCATTGTGCTGTCCTTGCATATTGGCTGCCCCATCTGTAGCATTACCGACACAATATTCAATATTTATGTTACATAACATTCATTGAGTTTCTCTTGAAATAATTCAAACATACATTTTCCAGTAGAAGATGTTTGCAGTTTGCAACGCATATCAATCGCTCATGAACTTTATCTGTTAAATATCTTATAATTATTGAACATTGGTCCTTCACACTTAAATCCTGACTTGTATCCAATTGAATTCAAAACATACCAGCAGATTTAATTTCCTCCGAAATGGTTTTCTTTATTATTGTTCTCATTGCATCAATGATATAATTCAATCTCGTCTTCGATATGAGGGTAATCAGATTTCCTCTCCCATTATTCGCCAAATTAGAGTTTCCACACACTTCTCGTGATATTTGCTGTTTTCATGTTCCTCTATTCTTTGATGCACATGGTTCCAGAAATTCATTCCCAGTTCATATCGTCAGTCTTGCCATAGACTAAGCATACTGTGCAAAACAAAGCTTTAGATTCTTTACAGTATGACACCCAATTCCTATTGATACCATTGCTTCTGAACAATACCCAATGCGCATTTGTAAATGGTCTTCTTCTTCTTATATTTGAGGTGCCCACGATCAATTTGTTGATCATTCTGGCTCCTGGTTTTAAATTCAGAGTTTGCCTTCTCTTAGACAGGTTGCCGTCCAAGGCTAACGAGTCCCATCCACCCGGGTTGCTTGGGATGGCTTTTGTGGGGATTGAACTCCAGACCACCAGCTATTTCGTTTGAGACAGTTTAGACCGCTCGGCCACCCAGCACCTAATGGTAGTTCAGTTTAACTCGTACTTGGCTGCATTGGGTGAAATTTTAAAAAAATGATTGTAAAATATTCTGTCGAGGACGTTTAAAATAGTAACTGGTGTTTTGATCATCGATAACTGAAGTTTCTGAACTATCATTTTCGGGATTTAGATCTGCCACTGCCAGCGTTGTTTTCATAAATATTGTGTTGTCAGTTAACTCCGTAACATTTTCTAAAAGTAAGGTGAGAATCAAATTTGTTGACCCTACTGAATGCTGATTGTTGTCATCGTTTTGATTTGTGTCGGGTTGTGTACTTGTAGAAGGTGTTTGCTGAGAGACGGTGTGTTTAGTTTGAATTGGAGTGGCTTTAAATAAATCGACTAGATTTCGGCATTGAGCTCCATCTTTACCAAGAATGTTTAGTTTCTTATCTCTTACTTTCTCCGCACCACCTTTACATTTACGTTTTGAATTTATATCACTCATAACCGTAATTTTTTTTATTTAATTTATATTAATTATTATTAACTAACAAATTAAAAAGAATTTTTATCAAAGCAAACTCAGCGGAAGTAGGATGGAAGATGGAACTTCTAACATGGCGGCCGCTGGCTGTACGGAGCTCTTTATTTACGTTAGAGTACGGCTGCTGTTGTTTTCGACATTATGGACCGCCACTTTGGTAGTGGCCTCTAATATCACCACATATTAGTTATTAATTATTATTATATCACCGGTCCTGGCGGCCCATCGGTCACTGGTCCTGGCAGCCCACCGGGAATCTTCCCGGTGTCCCGGTCCACCCCTGGGGAGGGGTCTATAAATGAATCTGATTTCCTTACGCCAAACACTCTAGATTCGCCCCTGCTAGTGGCGTCAAAATAGGACGGATGGGGTGGTCTACGCAGCTGTCACTTTTTCTTTATAAGAATTTGAATTTATTTCCTGCAAAACCCACCTGAAATTGACGGTGATTTAAAGTTTTAATCATGCTGCGCTTCAGAGAGCATCCTTGTTTAAATTGGTCGGCCTGATTTTGCCATCTCCTCTGCCACAATAATACTTGCTTTCACAGCAGCTTCAGTTTGTGATTTTTCTTTGGTGAAAATTGATGTTAGATGCCTCTTCAACTCTTCTACCTCTGTAGCTTCTGCTCTACATTCAGGCTTTTTTAACTCGTCTCGATGTTTAGTCTCGCAGTGCCGTCTCAGATTATATTCCTTGATCACAGCGACATTATCTCCACAAATTAAACACACAGGTTTAACGCAAATATCAGTAAACATATATTTAGTCTCTCTGTGACTTTGAAAGGCTCTGTTTTCGGAATCATCTTTTCTCGTAGTTATTTTAAGGCTAGCTTTGATATTTTTTTTCTTTTTAAATGATTGTGTATTTACGGATAGACGCTTGATTGATATCACGTTAGCCGTAGCGGGAAAAGGTGACGTAATATCCGGGCACTACACTACTTTCATTTTATATTCGCCGATCCAAAACGAGCAACAACGTTCTGGTTACTGCAACGACGAACATCCAATCACTACACCACTCTCAGGTAGCCTATCGTTCGACAAGGCTGCTAATTAGGGAATTTAAACAGCACTTTATATCGCAGGACCATTAAAGAATATTTTTGCCTAAAATTATGTCTCAAGCCGGATATAATTGTAGGCCGGTCCAAAGCTCTCGGGCCTGATTTAATTCTACGGCCGGCCGGATGTGGCCCGCGGGCCTTGCGTTTGACACATGTGCTTTAGACTAATTCCATTCGGATGTCATTTGTGGTAGTTTTATTTTAGTTAAACTGAAGAAGTAAGTCTACAACATATAGTAATATAGTCCATTCAATTATCTTTCATTTGATACCTCATTTTGTCTTAAAACCCGACAATAATATTTTTAAAAGTTTTTTTTTAATCCCAACCGTCTGACTTTTGATACCCGGGTACGAATAGTCGCAGCCTTTAACTAAATCCACTGTCTATTTTAAATTGACGAGTTAGTAATAATATTTTTTTTTTCTTAAACTAGTACCGGGTACCAAAAAATAGAACTGGCATGATAATCGAAATGCTAGTGAACAAGAACAAGTTTCTTAGCTTTCCATCAGCATTTACATCTAAAATAAAATTAATAATAATAAGATTTTTTAAAAAAATGAGTGAAAATAGATGGGGCAGTTTGTTCGTTATTCTGATATTAAAAATTAAAAAGAGATAAGCAGTTGGGAAGTTAATTATAATAAATAATATAGCCTATAACTTACGCTAAGACTAAGTATTTTTTTTTAATGAAACAAGTTTGTTAGTCTGGAAATTTTTAAACAAAAGAAGCACATTTATAGATTGCAACATTAAAAACGTTTTCGATTAGTTCACAATTTATGAAACGTGCACTATTTGTATGAGTTCTTTGAATTCTAAATTGAAGACCTTAGTGCTAAAAGTACTTCAATCACAACATGCTCATTTTGAGATAATCACGTTCAAATATTCTTTTCGTCTATAAAATTTGATCATTTTCATGTCTTGTTTATTTAAAGGACATAGGTAAATTTTACAGTGTTCAAATTTCTGCAGTGAACTTGGCTATACTTGATAAGAAAAGGTCACAGTTTAGATTGATTTTTACAAAAATGTGACTTATGTACTTTTAGCACTACAGTCTTCAATTAGAAAAAAACAGCATGATGCCATCCTACAATTTATAATTAACACCTATCCCTACATTAAAAGTCTTGCTTTTATGATGAACTCTAGGGCCTAATTTGTCAACAGATTGCACATGTGTGATATTTGGCGATTATTAAAATTGTAGACCTATATAGATATGTACGGTACATATATTTTAATACAGCGTTATTCAAGCCTTTTAACTCATGAAGTGGCAAAAATTAAATCAATAAAACTAGCAATATATGCGAACAATAGGAGGTAAGACTGGAGCTGCCTAACGATATTTATAACCGAATACTATAACAAGATTAATCTGAAATACTGGTATACTGATCCTCAAATATATCGAGCCAAGCGATTCCACAATTAGTAATCGGTTAAGGCGACAGTAACTATTCTTTATAATAGTGTTTAAAAATGATAATTTTGTCATTTTTAAAAACAATTTTGTCATTTTTAATAACAATTTTGTCATTTTTAATAAAAAATATATTTTTGTTACAGTGTTGTACCCATTTTTCTCAAGGGGGGGGGGGCAGCACTTGTCTTTCCTGGGGGTGGGGGAGTGCCCTCCCGGAGAGATGGCTGAAAGAAATACTGACTCGCAGCACTGATTTAGTGAGGTCAAGGTGGGAAAATGACGGTGATCGTAGTTCAATGAAAATATTGCCATTCAGACAACAATCAAACATTCATGAACATCAAGAATTACTTAACAATGTAATGGTAATAAATAAATTATGGTAAAATAAACTTATTATTTGCACTACTTTCAGTTATGTATTGCTTTCCTTTTGACATCACATCGCTTAAACACCCCCCCCCCCTCCCCAATAGTCACAAAAATTTTACATGCGTGACGTCATTTATGGATGGTCCCTTAGGCTAGCCCAATTTTAATGCCACATCTTCTCATCAACTCGCCCTAATCACTGTGTCAGTATCCATTCCAGCATAGGTAGTGACGCAATANTTAGTTTTCCTTTTTTTTTTTTTTTTTACAAATACCACCCAAACCTTTCTGACGCTACATGTTACTCAAGTGGCAAATGATTGGTGAGCGATTGATATACCATAAAGGTGATTGTTATACCATAAAAGTGATTGATATATCACAAAAGTGATTGCTATATCACAAAAGTGATTGTTATACCATAAAAGTGATTGCTAAAATATAACGGTAATTGTGTAACCATAAAAGTGATAGCTATACCATAAAAGTAAAAGTGATTGCTATCCCATGAAAGTGATTGCTATACAACAAAAGTGATGGCTATACCACAAAAGTGATTGCTTTACCATAAAGGTGTTTGTGTAACCATCAAAGTGATAGTCTAGCCATACCACAAAAGTCATAGCTATATAATAAAAAAGTGATTGCTATATCATAAAAGTACAAGTGATTGCTATATCATAAAAATTAAAGTGATTGCTGTAACTACAAAAATTAAATTGATTGATACCTGTATGCCAGTACAATGTAAGTAGGAACACTATAACTAACATTTGTTTTTTCTTCTTGCCATTTTTCATAATTTGCTTACCACTTCCGATTAATACCAAATGATATCTGGAATTGTGACATCATTAAAAAATAAAAAGATGAAGCAAACTGAAAATCTGACAACCAAAAAATAATAATACATAATTATGTTAATAGAACAACAATAAAAATTAAAATTAGAAACATTTTTGAAAAAGTAAATCAATTCAAATACCAAGGATCTTTATTAAATTTTTAATCAAATGAAAGAAATGAATTACTAACATAAAAAAAAGAAAGAATTTTGTCCAGAAACAGGGCATTCTTCAGTAGTTAGAAAATACTCAAAGTAGAAACACTACAAGAAAAACAAACAAAACTAAATAAATGTAATTGTAACCAGACCAGTTGTAAAACTAAAACATACGCAAGTAAAACTTGGAAACTAACAAAAAAGGCAGAAAATCCATTTAATACATGGGAGAGAAAAGTTCTCTGGCAAATATATGGACCAACAAAGAATGAATATGGATGGAGGATACGGACCAACCAGGATTTGCATCCCACGCTAGCAGCAGAAATAAAAAAGGCTAGGTTACACTGGGCAGGATACTAAGAAAGCATGCCAAATGACAAAGGAATGAAGAGGGTGCACCACAAAAATCCCAGAAAATTACAGCTCAAAGGTAGACCTAGATATATGATGTGGAAATTTTTTTGTAGCACCACCTGATTGGAAGGAATTGGTGAGGCAGGCAAAAGCCCTACATGGGCTGTAGCACCATAGAGATGGATGGAATCTGAACACCCACACCAAGATCACAATAATTAAATGTAATGATGTGTATCTTCTCCTCTATGCAGCAGAATGCTGGAAGACCTTATCCTGTGATGTTGTGTACATTCACATTATCCCTATCAGAAAGGAAAGGTTTTCCAATACATACATATATATAGATAGATAGATAGATATATATATATATATATATACATATATATATATATATATGTATATCGAGGACAGGGCTCCCCAACCTGGGTGCTTGCACACATTGTTAGTGTCAGGAAAGAACAGCGTAGTAACAGACTTTTAAGCTTTGATATAAATCTTCATAATTTTTTTCTGTCTTCATTTAAATTTTATTTTGGTAATCAGTCCCAATTTCATATTATAATCTGTATTTGAAATTTAATTTAAAATAAAATTAGAAGTCCATTATTTACAACATTAAAATGACCAGCTTCTTTTGAGGGGGCTGTGACACTTGGTAAAAAAATTGGAGGTGGATCAGAAAAAGTAGAAAAGGATGGGAAACCCTGATCTAGGATCAGGAAAGATCAACGGAATATTAGGCCAAAGACCATCTCAATTGAAGAACTTAAAGACTAATTAGCAGTGAGAACTATTTCTGAATCTGCGTAAGCATGTCACAAACTCATCTTCCCAATAAGTTATTGAGAGGGCCAGCCAAGGGGTAACAAAATGGCTGAATCCTGATGCAGAACAAAAGAAAGAACATAAGATAGAAGTGCCACTGCCCCCAGGCAACAGTAGAAGCTGCTGGAATAAATAATTGAATGGAGACAAAATAAATTTAAAATAAAGTTCATATTCACTGTAATAAATAGACTGCCCTCATTATAATGCCTCCTGTCTCAAAGGGACAAAGTGTACACGTTCCAGATGGGATTTCATCTTATGCTTTTGAGAAAAACCTGTTTCACAGATATGACATTTAAATGGTTTCTCTCCAGTGTGGGCTCTCATGTGAATTACTAAGTGCTGCTTGGTAAATAATTTGTGATCACAAAGTTCACACGCAAATTCTCTCTGCTTGAGATGAATTTTTGTGTGGCTTGTCAAGTGCCCTTTTTTTTTCGCTTTGTATTCACAGTATGTACATTGGAATGGCCTTTCATCAGAGTGAATCTTCATATGAAGAGACAAACTACTCTTCAACCTGCAAGAATAATCACATACGGTGCACTTGTAGGGACGATCTTGAGTATGAACTGTTGAATGTTCCAAAAGTTCTGATTTAAACTGGAAATGTTTTTTACAAATCTCACACACTAAACGTTTGTCCTCCATTTCTTGTGTTTTAATTTTTTCATCGATTCCCTGAACAATTTCATTGATTCTAGAAGTAGAATGATCAGATTCATTCACTGTATCACAAAAATGTACTTGCACATGCTCTTTCAGCATCACTTTACTCTGGAAATTTTTATCACACAAGTCGCAATTAAAAAGTTTTTCCGTAATATTTTGTTCTTTAAAAAGTTCATGAATTATTTCCTGAACAGCTTCTTTCACTCTAGAAGTACTGGTGGAATGAACAACTTCTTTCACCCTAGAAGTAGAATGAACAGCTTCTTTCACTCTAGAAGGAGAACTCAAATCTTCAGATGAAGGCAGTTCAGTAATTGGTTTTGTAATTTTGTGTTTATCAAAATGTCTCTCCATCCGTGTCCACTTGCGGGTTTTAAAATCACAATTTTCGCAGACAAACTTTTCATCAGCATGTGACGTTTCCTTATGTTGTTTGAACATTATTTTATCATGTGTTATGTAGTCACAAAAATAACATTGTAAGACTTCCAGGTCAGCATGTCTTTTCTTGAGGTGTTTTCTAAGCTTCCTGAATGTCTTGTAATAAGTTGCACACAGTTTACATTCAGCAATCAATGTCTCATCAGACATTTTTATCCAGAGTTGACTTGGTTGGAGCGGTTCTTTAAATGCCTGCTAATATGAAGAAAAAAAATTAACAGTCTTTTTGTATATGCTAATGTACAACAAATACACTATGTATTCTGGGCCTGAATTAGACAATTAGCTATTTACATATACATTCATTGTCCTCACAGCTAATCATGCCATCAATGTTTTAGTAATCAACAGCTTTGGTTAGCCTACCAGCCTTCTTTTACCTAGCAAGGCACTGAAATAGATAACCAAACACCACCGCCCCCCCCCCCTTTTTTCTTCTCATTAATCTGCTATAGGAAACACAGGATAATACAGAACTATGTACAAACCATGAAAATTAAACAAATAGAGAAACAAGACACATTTAGGCTTTAACAAAAAAATAGGAAACAAAGAAAAATACAGAACTATGTACAAACCATGAAAATTAAACAAATAGAGAAAAAAGACACATTTAGGCTTTAACAAAAAAAAAAAAAGAATGTCAAATAAAAGGACTTCTCAGCTAAATGCCTTTGGTCAAACTAAAACATATATTTTTCTATTTATGTATGGAAAACAAATCACATTAGTCATCAACTAAATTTAGATTTTGAATGGTTAAAATTAAATAGATTCTGTAAAAACCTTTCTAGTTCCTCCTCATCAAAATCCTTTTCAAAATAACACACGAAAAACAAACCAAACCACATGATTAAAATTTAATGATAAAATTATGATACAAAAACAGTACAGGTATTTGGTTTATTCCCTTTACATTTTTTGCCAGTGACTACCAGTGTGTGTTTTCACATTTTGATATGAAATGTTTTAGGGGCTTATCAATGCACCAAGTCTTAATCTGCCACTGAATGCAAGTTGAATTTTCTAAATGTTTCTATATTTCCTGTTCATTTAATGAATGCAGGCTTCATTATTCATCATAATAATTTTATAATCTGGGTGCAGTTTTTTTTACACCCAGTCGGGGTATTTTAAGACAATACACTGTGAGTCAAATTCTGGGTGTTGGAAAAGAAAGTTATCTTCTAATTTTCTTTAATGACAATGTTTTTCACCCAAAGGGGAGAAGTGAAAAAGCATGCATAAAACTAATAGCAATGACAAAGGCATCAAAAGTTAAAGGATTCAAAACACTAATAGCTTAATAATATTATCCTAACCTAGCTATTCTCAATCATTTTAACCTACCGGCGGACGCATCTGATCAGATTGATACATACAAAGCTTTTTTTGTGTTGCACATCATTAATGAGAGTTGACAGTGAACTCTGTTTATCAGTAGCCAGTAGCTTAATGTTTTTCTTTCCTTTACAGGCTAAGACATTTTAGTCTAAGTGTGCAGAAGACACTTTCAGAGTGCAGATTTTGGCTGTTTTGTTCAAATTGATACACTGGGCCTTTGCA
>CAXITT010000119.1:1158593-1176336 GCA_964033795.1 Lymnaea stagnalis
AGAAGATTTTAAAGATGAGGAGGTAGACACAGAGAGCCAAGTTGTAGAGGGAATTTGTCATAAAGATTGGCAGTCAGAGGAATACGAGGATGATATGGATTTTGTAGGTGATACTATTGACAAAGATAATTTTTATTGTAAAAGACATAGAAACAAAATGGAATAAGAAGTAACCTTCAAAATAGAATGCGTTTGAGAGGTAGTAATTTAGTTAGAAAACTTCATGAATTATAAGCCCTGCAAAAATGGCACAAACCCCTCTTGAATGCTGGAGAAAGAAATGCTCTACCAGTCGTACATAGTAGGAAGAAATTTACAACTTTGACCACAGTTTTTGAATAATAAACATGAGTGATATCAAGGCCAACTTATTCATTTTGGAAATTTTGTAAATGAATTAGTGATGGCTCAACTTACTCAAAGCAGTTAAAAGTCAATTTTTAAACTGAAATTTGATGTCCATGTAATGTCTTTGTTTCTATTAATGTGCTATCGTTCAATTATTATTTCAGAATTACTTACCCTTTATTATCTGACAAATATAATATTTTTTTCAATTATGCATGTGTTGTTCTTTTCCCATTTACTTTTCATTTTATATTGTTTCTTGATTACCTAATTTAAAAAATAAATTATTTCACAATATTCAAATAAAATAAGCTTATTTAACCACTCACCAATTCGCGGATTCAATTTGATATAGCCCCCCCCCCCCCCCGGCTCATTGCGTAAAAAGTTCGCCCATCGGAAGGTTAATGATGTGACCCATTTGTAACATTTGCCAAGTTGTGACCCAGAACAAAAATTATACCTTGAGGTTAATAAACAGGCATAGAGAACCACCCTTTTTTTTTTTGTTCAAATTGATACACTGGGCCTTTGCACATTACTTTTTTGAAGTTTGACAATTGTATTATTTTCTTGCTCTGGTACTGGTAAGTTACTTTTTTAATATTTGTATTAATATATTGTTTTGTTATCTTATTTTTATGTAATGTGTGTGTGTGTTTAAAAAGTACATAAAAAATTTATAAATTGCGCCCCAAACGAGATATTTATATTGATCTTATTATATTGCAGGTTACTTTCTAACCAGGAAACTGGTAAAAAAATGTTTGATCATATGAATCGCAAGGATATAGGGGAGAATTCCATATTTTTTTTAATTTGAAGATTAGGAGGTAGACACAGAAAGCCAAGTTGCAGAGGAAATTTGTCATAAAGATTGACAGTCAGAGGAATACGAGGATGATAATGATGATGTAGATGATACGATTGACAATGCTACTTTTTATTGGAAAAGACATAGCAAGAAAATGGAATAAGAAATAACCTTCAAATAGACTGCGGTTAACAAATATTAATCTAAGTAGAAAACTTTCATGAATAATAGGCATTGCAAAAATGGCACGAATCCCTCTTGAAAATAAAATAAGCTGATTTAAAATTATTTAACCAGTTACTAATTCTAAATTTTGATTAAGCACACCCGGTCTCATTGCAAAAATAGTATGCCCACCGGAAGGTTAAAGATGGGACCCATTTAGAAAGACTTTGACTTGGTATGCTTGTAATTATTTTTGTAGTGTTGCCTTTGTTTTAAATGTGGTAAATTATTTGACTTTGTACCACGCTTCGAGCCTTTGGGGATGAAGCGTGTTTTTGAAATAAACTTTATTATTATTATTATTATTATAATATTTGCCAAGTTGTGACCCAGAACTGCTTTTCGGACCTGAGTCTCTTTAGACTAAAACTAAATGCTATTCAAATGTCATAAGTGGTAGTTTATTTTAATCAAAGTGAAGATGAAGTAAGTTTACAAACATATAAATATAGGCAGCATCTACACGTCTGGCGACCGGAAAAAAATTGTTGGAGATATTCTTCCGGCAGGCATGTAACATGACCGCCGGATGACTAGTATGTGTTATTATTCCGGCAGACATGCCATGTGACAAAAGGTCACTGGCAAAATTTAAAAAAAAAAAAAACAAAGTCCGTTATCTTGGTTTAAATATCTTATAAAGTTCTACCTATTAGCCTAAATTTAAAATATGAACCAAACAAAATAAGACCAATACTTGAATCCTTTCTCTCTCGCTCTCAGTATTTTTTCCTTCTCCGATGCCAGTTTTATGATCAACTATTACCGGTAACGTGACAAGGCTGACGGACAGATATCTCGCCCAACTAACAACTTTGTTACCGCGGTCATGTGACTTGGTCGCCGGACTAATCAAGAATTATTCATCCGATCACCGGACATGAAGACACTTCTTTAAATATAGGCCTAATATATAGTCCGTTCAATTATCTTTCATTTGATTTAGATTTTTGATACCAAATTTTGTCTTACAAACACAACAATAACATATTTTTTTAAATAAACCCAACCTCTCACTCTCACTTTTTTCAGTGTCTGAATCTCGGGTCCGATGCCGAATAGCCGCAGCCTTTTCTGATACTATGTAAAAATACCTCTATGCCCCCAGCCCTTTAAATATCAATAATTCAATGTCAATACCAACCACCATAATAATAATAACTTTTAATTTTAAAAAGTACTAAAAGTTAAAGTAGGCTTTGGCTTTAGTACTTACTTTAGTTACTTTAGTAGGCTATACCGGCTACGTCTACGTATTACGGACTCTTACTTAAGTGACTTAAGACTTAGTCATAGTCTTACTCTTACCTTACGGAGTTATTCCAATCGCGTTACTAATTGAATGAGTTTCAAATTAAATTATTATGCTTTTGAATTCTACTGACTTTTTTAAAATAATAAAATATCTTGTATCTAACTACTAAATAAAGTAACTTCGATCTTGGTTTTTTTTCGATACGAATTTTGAAAAGGATATATCTGTAACTGTCAACTAGGATGACCTCCCTTTAAAAAGTAGAACAGACGATTCGCAATTATAGTATTAATAATATTAATATTAATTTCGGTAGTGTATTTCCCCAAAAAAAAATTAACTATGTTAGCCCACAGCTATAAAATGTGTGTGCATGCATGCATTAATTTAAATGTCACTTCGTCTCCTCAGCTCACGTTTTCTCTATCCAAACTTTCTTTTTTACATATGTTCTACAAACCCTCATATTTACAACACCACTTCCACCCCCCACCCCCCGCATCACTCACCCCCATCCCCCACCCAACCACTAACAAGAACAAAAAAAGAAGCGAAACAAATAATTTTGCTTCACAACTTTTGAAAAGAAAGATTAAATACCATTATTAAATAATAGCAATTCAATGTTTAATTCTCTACAACTACAAGGATAGTTTGTTTGGGAAGGGGGGGGGGGGCAGAGGAGCCTCAAATTGTATCCATGTCACATACCGTATAAAATACTTCTTTAGGATCGTCTTAAACTTAAATGGTTTTGATCGGGCTGAGCACCAGTGCTGGATTAAGACTTGTGGACGTGGAGGCCCCCTAGACCAGTACCATCTTAATAAGGGCCTCTCACTACTAGTGGGCCTCACGGATCTATGGACTTCAATTTGCCAAATATTGTTAATTAATGGATATTTTAAGATCTTTAGGCAGTTACATTTTCTTTTAAAGTCTAGTTAGAAACAGGGATTCTCAAGTTTTTGTGAATACACTTGTCAACGTTCATATCAATTCCATTTCCTTTGGGTACTAGTTTTAAGAAAAATTCGGGTGGGGGGGGGGTGATAAAATTTAAAGCGAATGAGGTAGTTTAATCCCCATTACCTGTAAATGTCTGAAATAAACAGTGTTCATAACGCATGGGCCCAACATGTGACACAATTGGTTTTTCTAACATGAACGGAATAGTTTGGAGAGGAACTGGGGGGCCTCAGTGCATTACTTAGCCCAGGGTCCCCGATGCTTTTAGACGGCCCTGCCCTAGACAATCTAGGCGTAACCCAACAAGAGAGTGAGAACGGGCTGATTTTCCCTGGAAAAAATTTTGGGTGTATTTTAAATGACATTATATTATTTTATGGGCCTAACGGTTCATTAACCGGTAGGTGTGTTAAGGGGAAGCACTTCTGGGAATTCAACCGGTGCAGCATTTATTCGAGGTATATTCCCTTACACCCTTCCCCCACCTCCTCAAACATCTTTTATTTCTTTTGAGTTCGAGTCAACATTTTTGAATACCGTATCTCTACTGAGAAATGTCAAAACTCTTTTTGGTTTCCCTTCTTTTAGTGTCACACATTCACTGTCTCTATTAGCTGACATTGTACTTTTTTTTTCTAATTTTATTCATCCATACTGACTGTCACCAAAAGACGAAATTCTCTCCACATGTCATTTCACTCGGCTTTTGTTTCTCAAAAAAACACAAAACAGGACTTTGTTGTGTCTATGATAAATCAATCGCTGCAAATACGATATTAAAAACAATCATGTGTTTGACTCTCAAAGTTCTCCTAGTTATGATGCATATACCTGGGGCTCTGGGCACAACCAGCATAGGGAGCCATAGCTATCTATGCATTGATATGTTCATAGTGCTACAGCACTTGGGGCCCTGGGCACAGCCAGCATAGGGACCCATAGCTATCTATGCATTGATATGTTCATAGTGCCACAGCACTTGGGGCCCTGGGCACAGCCAGCATAGGGACCCATAGCTAATTCAATAATGGTAATGCTGCACATGGTCGGAAATTATTTTTTGAGGTAAGAAACTAACATAGTCGTTTCTTGTTCCAATGCGCTGCCCAATCCTAATATAAAGATTGGGTGCATTCAGTTCAACGACTCACTGTCGTCCCCCCCCCCCACCCCGCCCTTTTTAAAAACCAAGTCTTGGAATATCGATATGGTGTTGTGAGTACCAGTGCCGGTATGAATGAAATAATTATAGTCTCGTAAATATTACATTTGAATAATTTGATACGTCTTTGACTATGGTCCAAGTACATATATAAATTTCTGTTGACAGTTTTATGGGGGAGGCCGAAAAATTATTGGCCGCCCCGTTCGACACTGACGCTAGCCACGCTATTCTATTAGTAGTATTAGTCAGCAGGCAAAGATGAAACAGTACAGTATGATGAGTTCCTTGCCCTATTATCATCACCAATAACACAAACATCAAGTCCCCGGGGTGCATTGGACTATCTATCTCTGATGGGTTTGGTTTCTCATTTTCCTAATGTGGCAAAACGAATTTTGTTGACACTCCGAATAACAGTTACAAGTGTTGATAGAAGTCTTTGGAAGATTACGCTCAACTTTTTTTTTTTTTTTAATGTATATTAATTGTCTGTAGATTGTTTGGTTGGAGTTAGTACAGTAAAGTGCCCGGAATACATCATGAATCATTTTCATAAATTGAGGATCCCACTTGCAAAAGGTACTAAGTCCAAACAAACTCATTTTTTCAGGAAAGTGAATTTTGTGTTACTACTTAACTAGCATTTTGAAGGTTGCTCTACATTTTCTATTTAAAATAAAGGCATTTAGAGCTTTCTGAAAGTTAAGATGAGAGATTCAAAATGTGTATTTAAGGCAATAGATTAAGAAAAGGGCACTAATTCATTTTTTTTCTTCAAAAAACGGACTAGTACCATTTGCAGATGGGGTCCTCAATTTGCCCCGAGAGTATTGTTACTTCCAGAGCCGTTCTTAGGAGCTTGGGGGGCCCTAAGCATGGAGCGTAGGTTGGGGGCCCCGGAAGGGGGGGTCCGGGGATGGAGCTCCCTCCGGGGGATCGAGGGCGCCTCACGGGGACCCCCTCACATTCGGGGCCCTACGCGGATGCGTAGTCAGCGTATGCCTAAGAACGGGCCTATTACTGTTACTTCTATTTCACAACCTACCGGCACTTATTTTCAAGTAAGCACTCTCCAGAGGCAAGAAAACAATGTTTATCTTTAAAGCAATGAATATGAAACATACAAATTTCTTAATGATGATGTTTTAATGAACTTCGCCAAATTAACGGTTACCCAAGTTCATTTAAAATAAGGATTCTTATGTTAACCAAAAATAAGTAATTATAATTTTATAGGCTACTCCCCTCATCATCATCATCATGAGGTTTTAATACTTATACTTCAAATTGAATCAAACTTTGTTTCTTAGATCACTGAGAGCTAGTTAAAAAAAAATAAAAACTGATAAAGATTTATGAAGTCAGTAATAAGGGACGGCACTTTTTATTCTTACTTACACTTCTTATAACACGTGACTTTATAAGTAGCCTATAATGAGGCCATCATTGAATATCGCTTATTACTATGTCTATTGGTTTATTTTGCGAATTAATTTACACTTTAATTAGGGTACACTTGCGTATTGATAAACGTTTATCTTCAGAAGGCTTCACATGGCTTCATCTTTTATCTCTATTAGAATTGGTTGAATTATTGTTTTAATTAATATCGGCACATAGAGCAAAATGGATGACGGCACAACTCTTCTTAGAGTAAAATAGAGTGATTATTTAGTAGGCTGTGTAGACAAAATAATTTTACAATTATAATAATTTGTCTTTCAAAATATTTAGGTTACGGTATATTTGTGAATAAATGATGATGCCATCTGAATTTATACATTTGAATGTTTATTGAATTACTAAAAATAAGCAAATGGAGAAGGCGAAAACTACCCTGATATTATACAACTTGACAAAACATGTCATAATTCAATAAGAATCTCAATTAGTGCTAGCTTCTGGGAGCTTTATTTTGTGTGCCTATCATATTCAACACAATGGTACTGTCGTAAAAGCCATACATAATAATAATAATAATAGAGTTCATTTCAAAAACACGCTTCATCCCCAAAGGCTCAAAGCGCGGTACAAAGTCAACAAAAAACATATCTATAATTTACCACATTTAAAACAAACGCAACACTACAAAAACTAAATACAAGCATACAATCTCAAAGTCTTTCTAGCCATTTCAACCCGGAGCAACACAGCCATATGCATTAACTGGAAAATAAGGGAGACAATCATCCCAGACATACCTAGGTACCTATTAAGAAGTAAATAACATTTACAGTTAGAAAATCTAAGATTAATTTTTTTTTTAACAAAAAGTCTATTTCACAAATTAATTATTATGTATTATGGGTGCTCGCCATTGTTGTAGTCTCTAATAAAAATCTGTACCGTAAATGTATGTTGGAAAGATGTTTAGATCACCAATTTTCACAGGAACATTCTCTCGATAGAGCTATTTTTATACATATTTTAATTTTTTGCTATCACGTTAAATGAAATTATTTATTTTTTAATTTAAAAAAACAACAACTCACTTTCAAAGTTTAAAAATCAGAACCTGAATTTGAAGTGATGAATTTTAGAATTTTAAAATCTCTATTTGATACTTAAACTTTTTTATTAAATCATTTACATTAAATTTCATTTGTTATCCTATCCATTCAGTTTCATGCACAGCAGAACCCTAGCATTTCTAGCTTGAATTTGAAAAACTCTATCCAAATACATACTTTGATACCGTAAAGTTTTTTCAAAACATTAAAATTAAAGGCAATTTAAGAAATTAAAACATCCTTACTCCTCCTTACAGACTACAGAGCAAGTCTGTCCAGAGGAAAGATTTAATAAGCAATACTGGAACATTACATTTACCGTACATAATTTTCATGTTTAAAAAAATATATGATTTTGTTTGTTGTAAATAAACGAGAGAAACAAAATAAGATATTCATGATTTATTTAATTGTCACAGACATATAGTGTCATAAGAAAATTGAGTGTGTCGGAAAATAATGGGGATTGGTAATTCTTTGGCCAGTTTATTCCATACAGCTTATTTTATATGTAATTGTAATATATGTATGCACTGTGGTTGTTGAGAGTTAATGGAGGGAAATTCACAAACCCTAGCTACTCCACTTACACAGAGCTCTGCTCACTCACCCTTACATATGACTTGAGTATTAACCAAGCTGGCTTGTACTAATTAAGGTGGTAATTATTCCTTTACATTTACACCTCCAGGGAGTTGGGTGGCCGAGTGTTCAAAACTGAGTCATCACAAGTTTTTTGATTGGAGCTCAACCCCCCAGCAAAATTCTAGACAAGCTAAAACAAAATCCGATTGGATGGGACTAGATAACCTTGAACTTGAATGTAGTAGCCATATGTAGAAAATAATTCTCCATACCGTTAAAAAAAAAAAAAGTTGGTTCTGAGAGTAATCTTTGTTCATTTAAAATGCATTTGTTAGATTTGTGCCTTCCACCTCTGTGGATTTGAGTGATTCATATTCGGCTGGACTTGGTGAACTCTTCTCAGATGATTTTTAAGAGTAAACCTTTGAGAAAAAACACTTTCACAAATATGACATTTAAATGGTTTTTCTCCAGAGTGGACTCTCATGTGAATCTGTAAGTATTGCTTGGTAAATGTTTTATGATCACAAAGTTCACATGCAAAGTCTCTCTGATTGAGATGAGCTTTTATGTGATCTTTTAAGATATTTTTTTGGTTTGCTTTATACTCACAGAATGTACATTTGAATGGTCTTTCATCAAAGTGAATCCTCATATGAGGCACCAAATTACCCTTCCACTTACAAGCATAATCACATAAAGTGCATTTGTAAGGATAGTCTTGAGTATGAATTCTTAAATGGTTGGTAAGATTTGATTTATTTTGAAAATGTTTTTTACAAATCTCACACACAAAACGTTTGTGCTCCATTTTTTGTTTTTTAATTTCTTCAATGATTTCCTGAGCAGTTTCTTTTACTGCAAAAGTAGAATTGTCAGTTTTTTTTACTCTAGAGGAAGAATGGTCAGTTTCTTTGACTATAGAAGTAAAATGACCATTCCCAGTGCAACTCGAACGTTTAGGGGAAAAAATCTCATTTATTGATGTTATTTTGTGTTTATCTTTCCCTAACGTGCATTTGAATGGATTCTCTGTAATATGAACTTGCACATGCTCCTTCAGCCTGACTTTACTCTGGAAATGTTTATCACAAAAGTTACAATTAAAAAGTTTTTCCTCCCTTTTTTCTTCCATCATAAGTTTTTGAATTATTTCATGAACAGCTTCTTTCACTCTTAAAGTAGAATGAACAGTTTCTTTCACTCTCAAAGTAGAATGAACAGTTTCTTTCAATCTAGAAGGAGAACTCAAATCTTCAGATGAAGGCAGTTCAGTAACTGGTTTTGTAGTTTTGTGTTTATCAAAGTGTCTTTCTATCCGTGTCCACTTGCGAGTTTTAAAATCACATTTTTTGCAAACAAACTTTTTATCAGCATGTAAATATTCCTTATGTTGTTTGAACATCATTTTTTCATGTGTCATGTAGTCACAAAAATAACATTGTAAGACTTCCAGGTCTGCATGTCTTTTCTTGAAGTGTCTTCTGAGCTTCCTGAATGTTTTGTAATAAATTGCACACAGTGTACATTCAGCAATCAATGTCTCCTCAGACATTTTTATCCAGAGTTGACTTGGTTGGGGTGGCTCTTTAAATGCTGCTACCTAAGATTAAGAAAAAATAACTGATGAAATTTTTATTTGTTATTGTCATACAAATTAATTGTCTTTTTGTATATGTTTATGTAAACAAATAAACTATGTGTGCTGAGCCTGAATTAGATGTATAGCTATTTGCATCTACATTCATTGTGCTCACAGCTAATTATGTCATTAGAAATCAACAGCTTAGGTTAGCCAACCAGCTTTCTTGTAACTAGAAAGGCAGAGAAGCAGCAAACTCCCTACCCAACCCCATTTCCTTCCCCCCCCCAACCCCCAACACTTTAATCAAATATAGGAAACACAGGATCATACAGAACTATGCTTAAGCTATGAAGGCTTTAAAAGGAACAAAAAAAGACAGGTCAATTAAAAAGACTTTCCAGCTAAATGCCTTTTTTTTTCAAGCCTAAACATACCAATATATTGTTCAATATATGTATAGAAAACACAATACATTAATCATTAAATAAATTTATACTTTAAATGGATACAATTTTAAAAAAACTCAGTGAAAACTCTTTTAGTTCCTCCTCATCAAAGGTCTCAACAAAAAAAAGGTAAAAAATAAACCAAATGATTAAACTTTAATGATAAATTTATGATAGAAATACAGTACCGGTAAAGTATCTGTACAGGTTTTTGGTTTATTCCCTTTACATTTTTTGCAGTGACTACCACTGTGTGTTTTCACGTTTTGATATGAACTGTTTTAGGGCCCTAAAAATGTATCATCAAGTCTTAATCTGTCATAGAATACAATTTAAATTTTATCAAAATATTATTATTTCCTGTTCATTTAATGAATGCAGGCTTTATCAATTTATCATAATATTTTTAGAACCTGGGTGCAGTTTTTTTACACACTGTCAGGGTATTTTAATACAATACTCAGCAAGTTATCTTCTAATTTAGATATAGGATATAGGATGGTGTAAAAAAAACTGCATCCGTTTAAGCTCTAGTCATATATAATGTAATTTTTAAAAATGAAAAGAAACTGCAAAAATATTCATATGAAATTAGTTGCTGAATCATATTGACCTAAACATAGTATTAGTGGGTTTTTTAATGTATGTATCTATAGAGTAGTCAGTGTGTAGCAACAATAAGAAACTAGCCCAATGCCTGTGAATAATATTTAAATGTTAAAATGAAAATTCAAAAAAAGAAAAATTGACATTTTACACACAACCCCAAAATGTCTGAATCTGAAATTGTTAAGCCACCACCCTTGTAACGTTACCCACATGCAGAGAACCACTTCCCTAACCTTTATTTTATTAATTTTATACGAAGTGGCTATTTTGACCAGAAGTGAGTGGTTGGGTTTATTAAAAATGTTTAAAATATTATTGTTGGGTTTGTATAAGATAAGATTTGGTACTGGTATCGAATGAAAGATAATTGAATGGAATATATGTTTGTAAACTTAATTCTTCAGTTTAACTAAAATAAACTACCACAAATGACAACCGAATAGCATTTAGTCAAAATGGATCTGGACAGGCATCGCCCCTTTTCGGACCTGAGTCCCTTTACTTCAGACCAGGGGTCTCAAACTCAAATCATCCGGGGGCCTCAGGAGGTAGAGACTGAGTGAGACTGGGCCCCATCAAGAAGTCCATACAAAAAAGCGACTACAAATTCAATATAGTACAACTGTTACAATCAGCTCAACTTTTATTTATAAAAAATTAAAGATTATCATGAACTAAGCTTTACTTTCTTCCTCCTACTCCTTGTTGCCAGAGATGTGGCATCACTTCTTCTTACACAGCTGAGCAACATTTGGCTTGAGTGAGGAAACAACTGAGACCTTCAGTATAGCTTGAAGATGCTCATCAGTAAGTTTGGGCCTAAACTTTGACTTGTTGAAAAAATGCTTTTCACACACAGATAGATACTCCCAAAAAGGCACATGATCCGCTTGAACAACCTGGAAATCTCAGAAAAGGTGGAGGGCAATTCTCTCATAAATTTCCATGCGTGTCTGATTTTCCATTCACCTCCCTGAACTTGCACTGAAGATCTATAAGCTTCATTTGAAGCGAAAGAAAAATTGGGGGGGGGGGGGGGGTGGCATATTGCACATTAAAAGAGAAAGAGTCAGAAAAAAGTTTTAGACTGGCTCTGTGTGTTTTGAAATCTGAAAACATGTGATCAAATTCTTTCCGTAGCTTTGCAATGGCATCTGTATGCTTGCTACTGAGTGGTGTACCCGAGTCCATTAATACTTTGCATGTTGTGAAATGGCAGAGGTTTCTCTAATAACCATAATTCAAGTTTTGTGTAGAATACCTTGACATTATCATAGGCAACACTGACAAGCTACCCCTGGTCATGTAACTTCTTTTTGAGTACATTCAGCTCCTGTGTAATGTCAACTAGAAAAGCCAAGTCCATGGGCCATTTGGGATCGCTTAGTACAGCCACACTATCCTCCATGAAGGCTTTGAATGCTAAAACGTGTTCAAACAGTAGGCAGGAGCAGGTCTTATTTAAGAATTATTGATACGAAGGAAGATGCTTTCGTAGGGAGAATGAATTTTAATTTTTTATCGTAGAAAAGGCCTTTTTGATTAAACCTATTTTGAAGTGACCATGCTGACAGGCTGTGAAATTCCCTCACTCGTAAATACTAGCAGCAATTTTAATTGGGATTCTTTGATACTGTGTCAGATTGCTACGATTTACACAATTATGGTTATCAATTACCAACTAACTGACTTTTTAAACTTTTTTCAAACCTGCACTTTAGCCATGTTTGTCTCATAAATGCTATAAAATAAAAACTTTCAGTCCAATTTTAAAACGGTTTTTACCATTATAATCAATGTCCAAATCCATACAACCATAATTAAATCAGAATTACACTAGTCGGTGCGATTCGACTGAAAACGTCACCCAGAGTCAAATTATAGATATGAGTCAATGTGGCAATGCGCGGGCTGCATTAACACTAAACTTTTCTGTCATATAGCAGGCCGCAAAATTTGTCTTGTGGGACGAAATGGCTGCGAGTTTGAGACCCCTGCTTTAGACTAATTAAACATATAGTCCATTCAATGATCTTTCATTTGATACCAAATTTTGTCGTACAAACCCTACAATATTTTTAATATTTTTTAATGAAGCCAACCTCTCACTTCTGATACAGGGTCCAAATAGACGTAGCTTATTTCATAATAATAAAAGTCAGACATGGAATTGAGCTGCGATGGCTATTAACTATATGAATAAGCTTAGTCACACTTAGTGATAGTGTTGCGTTGCTGGCTGGTAGCCTGGTAGCAGTTTTCATTTTTCTGATATCAA
Organism: Lymnaea stagnalis; assembly: GCA_964033795.1. NCBI lineage: Eukaryota > Metazoa > Mollusca > Gastropoda > Lymnaeidae > Lymnaea > Lymnaea stagnalis. The sequence continues at coordinate 1,171,383 of CAXITT010000119.1, forward strand.
CCAACGTAGTTTACTTACGTCTAACAACTTTGATTATAGGCCTACTTTGAGCTTTTGGACTCCGATGTTTTAGTTTAATTAAGTTAGACTGATACTTTAATTTAATGAGTGTTTATAGTTTATTTATTATTTATCATCATCATAATGACATAATCAAGGCAATAGTATCCCGGAAAATACGTTCTCCAATTATGCAAATTGCGGCTAAAACCGAGGACGGCTGCCACGGCGTCTTTATTATAGTTGCAGTGAATTAGGCTTTAGGTTAGGTACGGTTTAGGGTTCAGGATCGAGTTAGGCCAGTTAGGGTTCAGTATGTGGCATAAGCATAGGCATAGGGATCGATTTAGGGATACATTCGTGAAATTCGATATAAAAATGTGGCAGGCGTCCCCATTTTTTAACCCAAATTGCTTCACTTATTAAATAATTTTTAAATTAAACTATTAATTTTTTTAAAACATCTTACATCTAACGAATAAAGTACTAGACTACCACCTTGTTGTTTTGATATGAATTTTGAAAGTGAAAATATGTAATTAGTCAACTAGGGTGACCTCCCTTTAAAAAGTAGATTGCGTGATTCGCAATCATAATATTAATATTGATGTTGGAAGCGAGTTTCCATGACTGCGCTTGCACACCGTTATAAAATATGTTTAAATATTAAATATTAATTAATATTTAAAAAGATACATTAATCATATTTGATATAACTTCTATATCAGGAATTTATTAATATTCTCTACTTAAATTAGTGACTCATTGGAAACCCCCAACCAACCAAATTCATTGAATTATAATTGCTAGATCTAATCCTCCCAGTTCCTTCTTTTAAAAAAATAAAATGAATAGTTGATGATATTGTTGTTTATAGTCTATGTTCTTGTATCGCTTTTATCAACCAAAAATTGTGTTAAGGTCATCATGTAAAGAAAGTTTGATTGACGTAAGCTTAGATTACACTACCCTGTACTCAAAACCATTTAGCTTGTGAATATCTCAATTTAAATGCCACTTCTCCTCACTACTCTTACACCACCCACCCCAAACCCCACAAAAATAATAATAATTTTGTTTCACCACATTTTAAAATGAAAGATTAAATACCATTACTAAATAATCTAAATGCACTGTTTAATTCTCTACAATGATAGCTGGGGAGGGGAGGAGAGGACTTTTATATTGTCTGCATTTGGAATATAAAATACTTTAGAATTGCCTTAGATTTTAGATGGTTTTGATTGGGATGAGCACCAGTGTCGGATTAATACCTGTGGAGGCCCCTAGACCAGGGGAAAGCAACCCGCGGCTCTTTTAATGTCAAGATGCGGCTCTCCAGTTCCAAGCGCAAATTTTAATAATTATATTAAAATAAAAAGGTTAGTGGCTCTTTAAAAAACGGGGAAATTTTGTAAATTGTAATTTTTGGCTATTCCGTCTCAAAAGGTTGCCGACCCCAGCCCTAGACCAGTATTGTCTTAAGGGCCTCTCAATATTATGGGGCCTCGTTGTTCTATTATGGGCACCAAGTTGCCAAATATTGTTAATTAACAAATATTTAAATATCTTTGGGCAATTAAATTTCTTTTAAAGTCTAGTTAGAAGCAGGGTTTCTCAAGTTTTTGTGAAAACATTTGTTGAAAAGTTCGGGGTGCGGTTGAAATTTAAAGTAAACCCTGAAATTTTGTGACCCCCAGTGGCGTAACCCAACAAGAAAGTGAAAACGGGGCGATCACTCTTGGAAGAACTTTGGAGGTCTTATTTCAATGACATTAAGGGCCTAACAAGATATAAATCGGTACGTGTGTTAGTGTTAAAGGGGCGCAGTTGTGGGAACTCAACCGGTGCAGCATTTACTCAAGGTGTTCCCCTCCTCCCTCCCCTGCACCCTACCCTCCTCCCCTTCTCCCTCCCTGCTCCATTCCCTCCTCCCTCCCCTCTATCCTCCCTCCATTCCTTCCTCCCCTGCACCCTCCACACCTCCCTCCCCTCCTCCCTGCACCCTCCCTCCCCTGCACCCTCCACACCTCCCTACCCTCCTCCCTCCCCTGCTTCCTCCCCTCTACCCTCCCTCCGCTCCTTCCTCCCTCCCCTCTACCCTCCCCTCCTCCACCTTCCCTGCTCCCTCCCTCCCCTCTTTCCTCCCCTGCTCCCTCCCGTGCTCGCTCCCCTCCTCCCTCCCCTGCTCCCTCCCCTCCTCACCTCCGCAAACAAATTTTTTTCCCTTTAAATTCAAGACAACATTTTTGGACACCGTATCGCTATTGAGAAATGTCAAAAGTCGTTTTATTTTCACATTATTTTTTTTTCATTTATTCACTGTTTCTTTTAGATGACATTGTAATTTTATTTTATTTTCTTCATCTAAAGTGTCACCAAAAAGTCCCCAAAAGTGTCACCAAAAAGTCCCCAAAAAGTGTCACCAAAAAGTCCCCAAAAAGTGTCACCAAAACGTCCCCAAAAGTGTCACCAAAAATCCCCAAAAGTGTCACCAAAACGTCCCCAAAAGTGTCACCAAAAAGTCCCCAAAAGTGTCACCAAAAAGTCCCCAAAAGAGTCACCAAAAAGTCATCACCAAAAAGTCCCCAAAAGTGTCACCAAAAAGTCCCCAAAAGTGTCACCAAAAAGTCCCCAAAAGTGTCACCAAAAAGTCCCCAAAAGTGTCACCAAAAAGTCCCCAAAAGTGTCACCAAAAAGTCCCCAAAAGTGTCACCAAAAAGTCCCCAAAAGTGTCACCAAAAAGTTCCCAAAAGTGTCACCAAAAAGTCCCCAAAAGTGTCACCAAAAAGTCCCCAAAGTGTCACCTAAAATGTCACCAAAAGTATCACCAAAAGTGTCACCAAAATATGACATTCTCTCCAAATCGTCCCTGATTATTATCTTCTTATAAACAATTCACGGCTTGTGTTTTACCTTGCTTTATAAAGTTGGTTATCAGTACTCTCAATGCCTGATCAAATCTGCTTACAACTCTCCCAAAAATTTGACCCCCTTGTCACAAGACCCCCTTAGAGACTCGATGTCCCTAGGAGCTAGCCTAGTTTGACTATATGTCAATGTGGCAATGCTGAGCACCATTACTTGGAAGTTTAACACCAACCCGATATCCAACATCCGGGTGGAGTTTTATATTGACACGGTATCCAGCATTCAGTTGTAGTTTAGCATTGAGTCAGTATCCAAAAATCCAGATGGAGTCTAGCATTGAGCTGGTATCCTACATTTGGGAGTAGTTTAACATTGACCTGGTATCCAAAATCTAGGTGTAGTTTAACATTGACCTGGTATCCAAAATCTAGGTGTAGTTTAACATTGACCTGGTATCCAAAATCTAGGTGTAGTTTAACATTGACCTGGTATCCAAAATCTAGGTGTAGTTTAACATTGACCCGGTATCCAAAAAGTTAAGCCCAATAAAATAATGTTTAATAAATGTATATACAGTTAAGATCTCGACGAAAAAGAAAAAGGGAGGAGTTTGATAATGAAGTTCAAGATGATCCGCTTCTTGACAAAGAAAATAATTGTTGTTATTTTTTTTAAAACAGAGTATTATTAAAGCAATGCATTGAGTTAAATATCGAAATATAAAACTTGATATCCCAAAAACAATTACACCCGAAACAATAGCAAATGCTTCAAAGTGACCCAGTGCAACATAGTGCAGTATAAACAATCTTTCTTCCCACACACAATAATAGCATGGAACCACCTGGACAATGCCACTGTGAACTCGACATCGGTTGAAAGCTTCAAGGCTGCCCTGGCATCAGCTAGGAGCCGTTAGAATAGCAACATCATACCCCCAACCGTTGCACAGATGCCAGTACATGGATGCAGCAACGAACACTACCAGAACCAGACTTCTTTGGAATTTTCGTATCTTAAAAAGTGTGAAAAAAATTATATAAAATAAAAAGTGTTTAATGGATGCTTTGACCTTAAATTAGTTTTAGCCCCTGGCAAAGAAGGGGGGGGGGAGGAGGGGGGGCGATCCAGTAAGCTCACCCCCCCTCCCACAAACCAAGTTGGATTTTTTTCCAATATATATTGAGGAGCGGCCTTTTCGGTCAAATGCAATTGAAATAAATGGACTCTAGGGATTAAAATACGCACAATAGGCTCACACAAACTCATTTTAGAATGTATTACGATTTAAAGCCATGAGAATCTGAGAGTTCATAAATATAAAATAAAACGGATAAATCCAGATGATGTCATTTTACTTGGCATTTGTTGATCAAATACATGATTTCTATCTTCCTATTTGATAAATCCATCACTGCAAATATTAATTTGACAATTATCATGTGTTCGACACTCAAGTCAAATGTCTCCTAGTTATGATGCATTAGGTGGATTTAAGTACTTGGGGATCAGGGCTCAGCCAGCATAGGGACCTATATCTATCTATGCATTGATAGTTCATAGTGCTACCGTACTTCCACCTCTTGAACCTCACAGACTGCAGTATTAAACATTTAGTATATTATTACACGATGACAATAATAAACATGACGAAATAAAACGTTGAGCAGACGAAATGACAAAGTTGGCAAGGGTTTTATTAATTTATATTTATTGGAAAGCAAATTTAGTAATAGCATTAGTCATATTCCAAAAAGTGGAACATTATTTTCAGCTTGGAAATTAACATAATCGTTTCGTGTTCCAGTACGCTGAACCTAACTTCTTTGGCCATTAGGTTCTTATCCTATTATAAAAATTTAGGCGCATTCAGTGCCACGACTAGACTTCTTTTTTTTCTCTCTTATTTTCTTACCAAGTCTTGGAATTTCGTTATTGTGTTGTGAGTACAGGTTTAAATGAAATGATTTTAGTCTGGTAAATATTACTACATTGCACACACCTATGGTTCAAGTACATGTCATTTATTTCAGTTGACAGTGTTCAGTCTGTGGGGAGGGGTTGTGGTGGGAAGGAGTACAGC
>CAXITT010000119.1:1184920-1230616 GCA_964033795.1 Lymnaea stagnalis
TATATATATATATATATATATATATATATAAATAAATATATATATATATCGATTTTAAACCACCTCAACACGTCACACCCAATGTTATGTTGTTTTCCCTTTTGAAAATGAAAGAGTAAATGATATTATTAAATAATTGAAGCTTAAATTTTAGTTCTCTACACGGATAGCTTATGGGGTGGGGGGAGGGGGGCACGCTGCTCTTTCAGAATCACTGATTAAATGTCCTACATATTCTACTAAAATTCAAGTTTTTTTCTTCTCTTCTGGTATTGACGATACAGGTTACTCAAGTTACAAATGATGGGTAAGTGAAAATTAATTGCTAAACCAAAAAAAGTAGTTGCTATACCACAAAAGTGATTCTTCTTCTATATTTTGAGGGCCCACAATCAATTTCTGGATCATTCTTGCTCCTGTTTTAGAGGGGTTCGCGAAGTAACTGTGCATGGTTTTGAAGGGGACACACTGGTTGCAAAGGCAAAGGCTACTCAATAATGGTAATATGAAGTGGTGGTTAAAAGTCAGGAGGCAATAGACCCAAATGTGTTGACATCTCAACCATATATACTATAAATCATAATAAATGTGGCTGTTATACCATAAAGGTGAGTGCTATACCATAAAAGTAATTGCTATTACTATACCTTAAAGGTGATTTCTATACCCGGTACCATAAAAGTGATTGCTATAGACATACCATAAAATTGATTTAACATCATAAAAGTGATTGCTATAGACATACCATAAAATTGATTTAACATCATAAAAGTGTTTGCTATAGACATACCATAAAATTGATTTAACATCACAAAAGTGATTGCTATACCAATACCACAACTCTCATTTCTTCAAATATTCCTTTAAAAAGCATGCTACCATTGTTAACTAACAACAAATATGAAGCATCTCGTTTAACTCATCATTTACTATTTGACAGTTAGCATGAGTGTATGATAGTATAAGTGTATGATAGTACCAGTGTACACGTGATTGCTACTGACTTCAAAATCAAACGACAGTGAGGCGTCTGACGGACCTTTTCCCCCTATAACTAATTATAACCGGGCCTATTCCAATTTCCATCAACCAAGCATTTAATTGTGAAATAATAGTAATATCTTTTTAAATAAAAGTTTCTCTTTTTTAATGCAGACATATGTAAGATACGATTCTTTTATTGATCCAAACAAATGGAAATGTTTTTTTAATTGCATTTTACATTTTGACCACATAAATAAAACAATTTGAACACAAGACATAGTGGCTTTGTGATACAATATATCTTTTGTTTGTGAATTGTTGTTTTTTTATCTTCTTTTCTTTCGTGATACTTGCTTACCCCTTCCATAATATAATACCTAATGATATTTGGAATTGTGAGATCATTAAAAAATAAAAAGATGAAGCATGAAAGATGAATACATGACTATGTTAAGAGAACAACAGAAAGATGAAAAATTAAAATTAGAAGACACACTTTTCAAAAAGTAAATCAATAGGATCTTTATTAAATTTTTAATTAAATTGAATTGAAAGACATGACTTACTAACAGAAATAAAAGAAAGAATATTGGCCGGAAATGGGTCATTCTTCACTGGTAAGAAAATACTCAAACGTAAAAACATTTCAAGAAAAACAAAGAAAACTAAATGTAAAGCTGTAATTGTAATCAGACCAGTTGTAAGATACATAAGTAAAACTTTGAAACTAACAAAAAAGTCAGAAAACCTATTTGACACAGGGGAGAGAAAAGTTCTCAGGAAAATGTATGGACCAACAAAGGATGAATATGGATCGACAATATGAACCAACCAGGAATTTTAAAGTCTATATCAGGATCCCATGCTAGAAGCAGAAATTAAAAATAGGGAAGGCTACGTTGGGCGGAATACTTAGAAAGAATGCCAAAAGACAGAGGAGTAAAGAGGGTGCACCACCAAAACCCCAGAGGAAAACGGCTCAAAGTCAAAGGCAGACCTAGGCATAGATGGAAATATGATGTGGAAAAAGTTCTGCAGCAGCAAGTTGATGCAGGTCAAAGCCCAACATGGGCTGTAGTGTCACAGATACAGATGGGTGGTCTGAGTGGAAGGACGGGGTGAGGCAGGGCATAACCCTAAATGGGCTGTACCGCAACAGATATGGATGGTAACTGAACAACTTCAACAAGATCATAATAATTAAATGTAATGCTGTGTATCTTCTCCCCTATGCAGCAGAATGATGTAGGACCTTAATCTGTGGTGTTGTGTATGTTAACCTCTATGGAGCAGAATGATGGATGACCATAAAATGTGATGTTGTGTATGTTCACCGTATCCCTATCAGAAAGGAAAGGTTTTCCAAAAAAAAATAAAATATATATCAAGGACAGGGCTCCCCAACCTGCCTGCCTGCACCCCGTGTGAGAGTGAGGAAAGATGAATTAGAGAGCAGAGTATTAACAGACTTTTGAGATAATTCTTTATATATTGTTTTAATGTCTTCATTAACATTTTATTAATAGTAATGAGTCCCAAGTTTATAGTCTAATCTCTCTTTGAAACTAAAAATAAAATTAGAAGTCCAGTACTTCAAATATTAAAACGACCTGCTTCTTTTTAGAGGGGTGTGATACTAAGTCAAAATATTGGCAATGGTTCAGAATAGAAGAAAAGGATGTGAAACCCTGATCTAGGATTAGGAAAGTTCATGAGATTATTAGGCCAAAGACCATCTCAAATGAAGAGCTGAAAGACTGAAAAGGAGTGAAAACCATTTCAGAATATGTGCATGCATGTGACAAGCTCATCTTCCCAAGGACAGCCAAGGTGAAAATAAAACGGCTGAGTCCTGGTGCTGGACAAAAGAGAAAGAAACATCAGATAGAAGTGCCACTGAACCCCCCTCCCCCCCCCCGGCAAAATTAGGAGCAGGTGGAATCAATCATTGAATGGAAACAAACTAAATTTAGAATGCATGATATATGGTAGTGATATAACGGTTATAACGTACAGGTATTTATGAGTACAGTATAACATAACAATCGAACATGTAAAATAAAATTTCATACTTATTGTATAAATTATTTAATACTTATGTAAAACATATGAACTTTAATTTATATTTTTGGCTATTAAATGACTGCCCTCACTTTAATGTCTCCTTTCTCAAAGGGACAAAGTGTACACGTTCCAGGTGGAGTTTTAACTTATGCTTTTGAGAAAAACCTCTTTCGCAAACATGACATTTAAATGGTTTTTCTCCAGTGTGAACTCTGATGTGAATTTTTAAGTGCTGCTTGGTATATGATTTGTGATCACAAAATTTACACGCAAAGTCTCTCTGCTGGAGATGAATCTTTTTGTGTTCTTTCAAGTGATTTCTTTTTTTTGCTCTGTACTCACAGAATGTACATTTGAATGGTCTTTTACCATAGTGAATCCTCATATGAAGAGGCAAGCTACTCTTCAACCTGCAAGCATAATCACACAAAGTGCACTTGTATGGGCGCTCTTGGGTATGAACTATTGAATGTTGTGCAAGTTTTGATTTATACTGGAAACGTTTCTTACAAATCTCACACACAAAACGTTTGTGATCCCCTTCTTGTTTTTTACTTTCTTCAATAATTCCATGGAAAGTTTTTTGGACTCTAGAAGTAGAATGATCAGTTTCATTCACTGCACAACTCAAATTCAAATGTTTATTGGAAGAAATTTCATTAAACGATTTTGTTTTGTTTTTATCTTTCCCTGATGTGCATTTTAATGGATTTTCTAGACTATGAACTTGCACATGCTCTTGCAGCCTTATTCTACTCTGGAAATGTTTATCACAAAAGTCACAGTTAAATAGTTTATCATTAATTTTTTGTTCTTTAATAAGTTTTTGAACTATTTTCTGAACAACTTCTTTCACTCTAGAAGTAGAATGAACATCTTCCTTCACTGTAGAAGTAGCACTCAAATCTTTAGATGAAGGCAGTTCAGTAACTGGTTTTGTAATTTTGTGTTTATCAAAATGTCTCTCCATCCGTGTCCACTTGCGAGTTTTAAAATCACATATTTTGCAAATAAACTTTTTATCAGCATGTGACGTGTCCTTATGTTGTTTGAACATTACTTTATCATGTGTTATGTAGTCACAAAAATAACATTGTAAGACTTCTAGGTCTGCATGTCTTTTCTTGAAGTGTTTGCTGAGCTTCCTGAATGTCTTGTAATAAGTTGCACACAGTGTACATTCAGCAATCAATGTTTCCTCAGACATTTTTATCCAAAGTTCACTTGGACATGGAGTGGCTCTTTAAATGTTCCCTAAAATTAAGAAAAAATAATGGAAAACACTTTTATGTATAATTGTCCAAAAAAAATTAACTGTATTTTTGTAAAAGTTAATGTTAAACTAATAAACAATGTATACTGGGCCTGAAAAAGATGTACCGGTATATCTATTTACATCTCCATTCCTTGTGCTAATCATGCTATTGATGTTTTGTTAATGATGAGAATTGGTTAGCCTACCAGCCTTCTTTTAATTAGCAAGGCAGTGAAGCAGGTAAACCACCCTCCCGTTTAATCTACTGCAGGAAACAGGATAATAATGAAAAGTAAAGAAATAGCGAAATTAGACTTGTTCAGGATTAATAAAAAAAAAAAAAGGAAGGCAGGTCAAATAAAAAGACATTTCAGCTAAATGGCTTTTGTCAAGCCTAAACATATCAGAATATTGTTCTATTTCTGTATAAGAAACACAGCACATTAGTCATTTGAATGGTTAATAATTTAAAAAAAATTATCTGTGAAAACTTTTCTGGTTCCTCCTCATGAAAAGTATAAAAAAATAATTAAAAAATGAACCACATGATTAAAGTTTAATGATAGAATTATGATACAAATTCAGTACAGGTATTTGGTTTATTTGGTTTATATTTTTTCGAAGTGACTTCCAGTGTGTGTTTTTACGTTTTGATATGAAATGTTTTAGGGGCTTATCAATGCACCAAGTCTTAATCTGCCACTGAATGCAAGTTGAATTTTATCACAGTATCTTTATTTTCTGTTCATTTAATAAATGCAGGCTTTCTGGGTGTAGTTTTTTACAACCGGTAGGGTTAATTTTGAGACAATACCCTGCGAGTCCAATTATGAGTGTTACAAAAATAGAAATCTTCGAATTTTCTTTAATGATAATGTGTTTCACGCAATGGGGAGATGAGAAAAAGTGCATGTATAAAACTAGTAGCAATGACAAAGACATCAAAAGTTAAAGGCTTCAAAACACTAATAGCTTAATAATATTATCCTAACTCCTAACCTAGCTATTCTCAATCATTTTAACCTACCGGCGGACGCATCTGATCAGATTGATACATACAAAGCTTTTTTTGTGTTGCACATCATTAATGAGAGTTGACAGTGAACTCTGTTTATCAGTAGCCAGTAGCTTAATGTTTTTCTTTCCTTTACAGGCTAAGACATTTTAGTCTAAGTGTGCAGAAGACACTTTCAGAGTGCAGATTTTGGCTGTTTTGTTCAAATTGATACACTGGGCCTTTGCACATTACTTTTTTGAAGTTTGACTATTGTATTATTTTCTTGCTCTGGTACTGGTAAGTTACTTTTTTAATATTTGTATTAATATGTTGATACGTTATCTAATTTTTAAGTAATGTATGTGTGTTTTTAAAAAGTACATATCAAAATTCATACATTGCGCCCAAAACGAGATATTTATACTGAGCTTATTATATTGCAGGCTACTTCCACTGTCTAACATGGAAACTGGAGCAAAAATGTTTGATCATAAGAATCTCAAGGATATAGAGGAAATTCAATACTTTTTTGAAGATGAAGAAGTAGAAGAAGATTTTAAAGATGAGGAGGTAGACACAGAGAGCCAAGTTGTAGAGGGAATTTGTCATAAAGATTGGCAGTCAGAGGAATACGAGGATGATATGGATTTTGTAGGTGATACTATTGACAAAGATAATTTTTATTGTAAAAGACATAGAAACAAAATGGAATAAGAAGTAACCTTCAAAATAGAATGCGTTTGAGAGGTAGTAATTTAGTTAGAAAACTTCATGAATTATAAGCCCTGCAAAAATGGCACAAACCCCTCTTGAATGCTGAAGAAAGAAATGCTCTACCAGTCGTACATAGTAGGAAGAAATTTACAACTTTGACCACAGTTTTTGAATAATAAACATGAGTGATATCAAGGCCAACTTATTCATTTTGGAAATTTTGTAAATGAATTAGTGATGGCTCAACTTACTCAAAGCAGTTAAAAGTCAATTTTTAAACTGAAATTTGATGTCCATGTAATGTCTTTGTTTCTATTAATGTGCTATCGTTCAATTATTATTTCAGAATTACTTACCCTTTATTATCTGACAAATATAATATTTTTTTCAATTATGCATGTGTTGTTCTTTTCCCATTTACTTTTCATTTTATATTGTTTCTTGATTACCTAATTTAAAAAATAAATTATTTCACAATATTCAAATAAAATAAGCTTATTTAACCAGTCACCAATTCGCGGATTCAATTTGATATAGCACCACCCCCCCCCCGGCTCATTGCGTAAAAAGTTCGCCCATCGGAAGGTTAATGATGTGACCCATTTGTAACATTTGCCAAGTTGTGACCCAGAACAAAAATTATACCTTGAGGTTAATAAAAAAAATAAATTATTTCACAATATTCAAATAAAATAAGCTTATTTAACCAGTCACCCATTCGCGATATCAATTTGATATAGCACCCCCCCCCCCCCCGCTCATTGCGTAAAAAGTTCGCCCATCGGAAGGTTAATGATGTGACCCATTTGTAACATTTGCCAAGTTGTGACCCAGAACAAAAATTATACCTTGAGGTTAATAAACAGGCATAGAGAACCACCTCTTTTTTTTTGTTGGTACAGTAATTTTGATCATGGTTGGAGGGATGCAGAAATAAGGGCTAAAAAGGTGGAGGGTTCTGTGGAGGGTGCATTGTAAGTCAATCCCAAAAAATGTATGTAATAACTTCACAAATCTGGTTATAGTTTTGTGTACAGCTGGCAACTTTTAAGTTGAGGCCCAAAAAATGTTTGAAACAAAGAAAAACAATTTAAATTTGAATCATCATATATTTTGCTTCTGCAACTGTTTCCTTTTCACAACTGGCCCTCCCCAACTCAACATGTTTTATCATAATAGTACTGAGGGGAAAAAAAAGCTGTCAAGCTGCAATCGTTATGCGTGACAGTTGAACTCAAGTAAGTAGTTGAATTTTTTTCAGAGACAACTATTATATTTATCAATAAAGAGCCAAGGGTGTGAGTAGGACTGTCTGTAGGCCTACTATTTTAAGGCTGGCAGTTAGGATGTAGGACTGTCTGTAGGCCTATTGTTTAAATGCCAGCAAATATTAAAGAAAATTAGAACTGAACTCTTTTTTTTATATATTTGAAATACTTGGGCCCACCAGGTATTTTCTCAAAATATCCACAAGGTGTAAAAAAGCTGCCACCGGTTAAGCACTGATCAAATATAATGTAGGCCTACTTTTTAAAAATGAAAAGAAACTGCCAAAATATTCATATTCATATGAAATTAGCTGCCAAAATTTAACAAATGAATAGAACTAACCGGACCATAGCTTTTTTTTATAATATATGAAGCTGTTGTAGTGTAGTAAGAGTGTAGCAACAATAAGAAACTAGTCCAATCTCAATGAATAATAATTAAATGTTAAAATGTCAGTAACATGCACACTTTACACGCAATCCCACCCCACAAATTTCATAAATTCTTACGTCTTAAGCGACCACCCTCAGTGCCTTCACTCAGGGGTCATGATCCACAGGCTGAGAACAATTGACCTAGTGATAGTAATAAAAACAAAAGTCAAACATGGAGTGGAGCTGCTATGACTAGGCCTATATACTATAATGATTATGTTTACTTAGTGTAAGTGTTGCTGGTTAGAAGCCGTTATCATTTTTCTGATATCAACCAGGCAAACAACGTTTACTTACACTACGTCTAACCGACTCTTACGCCTTACATTACATACAACACTTACAGTACACGTAGGCATGAGGGTAAATGATATTATTACTAAATTACTATTGCGGTCTACCTACTATTGTTTTCTATTGCCTTTTTTAAAATAAGGAAATATCTTATATCTAACTAATAATAAAGTAACTTACACCTTGTTTCTTCGACACGAATTTTGAAAGTGAAAAAAACTGTAACTAGTCAACTAGGGACTAGGCTGACCTCCCTTTACAAAGTAAAACTAACGATTCGCATTTATAATATATTTATTAATTTCGGTAAATTATTTCCCAAAAGAAAGTAACTATTAACTATGCCTACGGCTACCACAAATGGCATTCGAATAGCATTTAGTCTAATGGGACCAGGGTACGCATGGCCGCTTTTAGGACCCGGGTCCCTTTAGACTAAAAGCTATTCGGATGTCATTTGTGATAGTTTGTTTTAGTTAAAATGAAGAAGTAAGTTTACAAACGTATAGTATAGTCCTTTCAATTATTTTTCATTTGATTCCTCATTTCGTCCTACAAACCCAATAATAATATTTTAAATATGTTTTTAATAATCCCAACCTCTCACTTCTGATACCGGGTCCGTATAGCCGCAGCCTTAAATAGATGCTTATTTTTTTTTTAAATATATAAATCATAATTGATTTAAATTCTGTTCCAGGAATTTATTAATTCGAAGCGGCTATTCGGACTGGGCTATCAGAAGTGAGAAGTTGGGATTAAAAAAATGTTTTAAATATTATTGTTGGGTTTGTAAGATAAAATTTGGTATCGAATGAAAGATAATTGAATGGACCATATGTTTGTAAACTTAATTCTTCAGTTTAACCTAAATAAACTACCACAAATGACATCCGAATAGCATTTAGTCAAAATTAGAGACCAACCTAAAGTGATTTTCTGATTTCGGCCGAAGCCGAAAATAGGCCGAAAGTTTAAAATGACTTTCGACCGAAACCGAAAAAAATCCAAAAGTTAAAAATTACTTTCGACCGAAACCGAAAATGAAATATTTAGATATTTCGTAATTCGTTCCCTTATACATTCTGCATTCATCGAAAATGATGGGGGAAAGTATAAATATTTACATTCTTTTTATAAAAAATGACATAATCGTGAATATTAATAAATAAACATCTAATATAACATCTTGTTGTTAAAGATCGTTTAGTTTGTTCTTAAAGATCGCTTGGTTTGTTGTTAAAGATCCTTCAGTTTTTTGTTAATGATCGCTTTATTTGTTCTTAAAGATCACTTAGTTTGTTCATAAAGATCGCTTAGTTTGTTGTTAAAAATCGTTTTTTTTAAAGAGTGCTTAGTTTGTTCTTAAAGATCGCTTAGTTTTTGTTTAAAGATCTTTTAGTTTTTTATTTAAGATCATTTAGTTTTTCATTAAAGATCGCTTAGTTTATGTTATTAAAAGATCGTTTAGTTTGTTCATAAATATCGCTAAGTTTGTTCTTAAAGATCATTAATTTTGTTCTTAAATATCGCTTAGTTGTTCTTAAAGATCATTCAATTTGTTCTTAAAGATTATTTAGTTTGTTGGTATAGATCTTTTAGTTTGTTATTTAAAATCGTTTAGTTTGTTCTTAAAGATCGCTTATTTTGTTGTTGAAGAACGCTTAGTTTTTTTTCATAAAGATCGCTTAGTTTGTTTTTATTGATAATTGATTTTGTTCCTTAAGATCGATTAGTTTGTTCTTAAATATCTGTTAGTTTGTTCCTAAAGAACATTTAGTTTTCTGTTAAAGATCGCTTAGTTTATTCTTATAAATCATTTAGTTTACTATTAAAGATCATTTGTTTTGTTCTTAAAGATCATTTAGTTTGTTCTTAAAAATGGCTTAGATTGTTCTTAAAGATCGCTTAGTTCGTTTTAAAGATTGTTTAGTTTTTTCTTAAATGTCGCTTAGTTTGCTGTTTATATCATTTAGTTTGTTCTCAAAGATCACTTAATTTGTTCTTAAAGATCGCTTTATTTGTTTTTAAAGATCATTTAGTTTGTTTTTAAAGATCGCATAATTTGTTCTTAAAGATCGCTTTATTTGTTTTTAAAGATCACTTTATTTGTTTTTAAAGATCATTTAGTTTGTTTTTAAAGATCGCTTAATTTGTTCTTAAAGATCGTTCAGTTTGTTCTAAAATGCCGCTTAGTTTGTTGTTAAATATCGCTTTTGATGAGAATTAGATGATCGAAAACATTCACTTTCGGCCGAATGGTCGATAGTCTAAGTCAATTTCGTCCGAAACCGAAAAAAACCCGAAAGTTAACTTTTCTCTTTCGGCCGAAACCGAAATTAAGCCGAAAGTTAACTTTCAGTTTCGGCCGAAACCGAAACTTGGCCGAAATTGATAAAATGGCCAATTTCGGCGTCGAAACTGAAGTCGAAATTCGGTCGGTCTCTTAGTCAAAATGGATCCGGACACGCATCGTCGCTATTCGGAAACGGGTCCCTTTAGACTTAATGCAATTCGGATGTCATATGTGGTAGTTTATTTTAGTTGAACTGAAGAATTAAGCTTATAAACATATAGTAGTCCATTCAATCATATTTCATTTGATACCAAAATTTTGTCGTACAAACCCTACAAGAATATTTTTTTAATAAACCCAAACTCTCACTGCTGATACCGGGTCAGAATAGCCGCAGCCTTATTAATATTAATTTCTCTACATTATTTAGTAGTCAGTACTCAGTACCTTAGATCTTACTTACTGACTCTATGGAAAGCACCAACCAACGACAATTCATTGAATTATAAATCCTTATCCACCCGCTCCACCTTTAAAAAAAAAAATATTGTGGATACCGATAGTTGAGGTTATTATTATTTACTTGTGCTTCTACTTTATCAACCGCTAATAATAATCATTGCGTTAGGATCATCATGTCAAGAAAGTTTGAGTGACCTAATCTCAACTTACTCTCCCCTCTTCTCAAAACCATTTAGCTTGAGGCTATCTCAATTTTAAATGCAATGTCTTCTCCTCACCACACGCCTAATCTCTGCCCAACCATTTTTTTTTAAAAACATAATGTGTTCTACAAGCACTCTTAGGACACCCCATCCCTCCCTCCTTCCCACACCCCAACCACCCAAACAAAAATAAATAAATAAAAAATAATAAACGAAAAAACTTTTGAAAATGAAAGATTAAATATCATATAATTTATTAAATAATCGCAATTCAATATTTAATTCTCTACATGGATCGTTTGTTTGGGGGGGGGGGCTCAAATTGTATGCATGTCAATGTCACATATAACAACATAGAATAGCTTTAGATGGTTTTGCTAGGGCTGACCACCAGTGTCGGATTAAAACTTGGGGAGGCCCCCTAGAGAAGTGCCGTTCTAAGGTCCTCGCAATATACTAGTGGGCCCACCCATCTAGGGGGGGGCAGTGGCGCAGCGAGGGCGTTTGGCGCCCGGGGACAATATTCGCGCCCGGGGACAAGGTCCATTTTTAGCGCCCCTTTTTCTTTTTTTTTCAACTCTCAAACCCATTATTTTCGTCAATAAAATAATATCAAAGCACATTTTGGCGCCCCTAACTCGCTGGCGCCCGGGGACATCTGTCCCCCCCTGCCCCCACCACGCTACGCCTTTGGGGGGGGCGAGATTTAATCAGAGTTAACACTCCCACTCCCTTAAATTGTTTGAAATAAACACAGTTCATAACGCATGGGCAAACTCATTCCTCATATGCTTTTCGTAACATTACTGGGATAGTTTAGAGAGGAATATGTAGCTTCGGAACTTTGCAAGGGCCCATCGATGTTGTTAAGGCCCCATTGGTCACAATTATTTTTCTGCCCTCTCAGATGCTACTTTTCAGCTAAGTGCTTTTTTTTTTTTTTAAATTAATTCAGTTTTTTCTGTTGTTTGCTGACGAAGGCTTCCTGCCGACACCAAAATTGGTTTGTTGCGTTCCTTTTTTCCCCCCACTTTTTGCCATACTTTGTTTTACACATTTCATTGACAGTTCATTGTGTTAAAGTGCTCGGACCTTTCGAGCCTCACCACAGACTACAGCATTAAACATTTAGTAGTCTACAATGATAAACATGAGGAAGTAAAACGTTGAGCAGACGAAACGACAAAGTTCGGAAGGGTTTTGTTTGTTATATTATAGGAAAGCAAAGTCAGTACTAGTAATAATAGTATCGGTATAGCTTGATCTGACAAGGATTTGACAAAGTCACTGAAACTAAATTGAAATTAACTGCTACTAGTTCTCCACCTACACTACAATCAATAATCAATACCGTAAATAAAAACATCATGAAAAAAGATGCAGCCTGCATTCATTAAGTGGGCAAGAAATAAATAATAAAGATATTTTGATCAATTGAAACTTGCATTCAGTGCCAGAATAAGACTTGGGAGCGCCCTGACATTGCAGATGGACAAACAATATTTTTCAGCTAAGAAATTTATAGGCATATAATTTGTTTCTTTGTTCCAATTCACTGATCTTAACTTCTTTGATCGTTGGCCCTAATGCTAATAATAATAATTTACAAGTTTAGGTGCATTCAATGACACAACTCAAGGTCATTTCATTTTTTTTCCTGTCATTTAATTTTTTTTTTTTTAAACAAGTCTTGGAATTTAGATATGGCATGGTCATGGTGTTGTGACTATACATAACCGGACTATAAGGCCGGCACTGGATTTTGCATTAGAATTAGTTGAATTATTGTAGTGTTAATATCGGTAAATAGAAGGAAAAAATATCTATTGAGGCATAACTATTAAGTGTTAAATTAGAGTGCTTATTTAGCACAAGTGGTTTGTTTAAATTGTGTAGACAATAATTCACGCGTTTCACTTTAACAAAGATTGGCTCTTACTCTTAAGTATTTCCTTGGAAAAAAATATATATTTTGGTTATTTTTGTGAATAATTGATGTTGAATTTATACATTTGAATGATTCTTGTATTAAATGTATTATTAGAAATTATAACCCATAAAACAAATAAAGGCGGCAAGGCATGAACTTCCCATCTGCTACCGGGTACTTGACAAAACATGCATTCAAGTAACACACTTTAGAACAATCCCAATTAGTGACTAAATTAGTGCTTATGGGAATTTTATTTTTGTGCGCCTATTCAACGCAACTTTACAGCCATACTAACATGCCTAGAAAACTACTGCCACAGCTAGGCTCGTAGGTCGACTAAGACAGAAGTAAATGATTTTTTTTAAAAATTTCAGTAGTAATATTAATATTAATATATCTAAACAGCATTTTTTAATGAGTGGGATTTTTATTTAAAGAAAAATTTTGTAGCGTTTTAAATTACCTATAACTATAGATCTAATTTAAAAAAAACAAGAAAAAACTCTTAAGTATAAAAATCTCAAACTGAATTTGAAGTGATGAATTTAAGAACAATATATATTTTTTAATCAATATTTAATACTTTTACTTTTAATATTGTAAATAAAAGAGAGAAACACAATTACACATTGATGATTCATTTATTATTTGTCACAGTCACAAAGTGTCTTAACAAAATTGAGTGTGAGGGGGAAAATGTGGCTGAGTCATTTTTTGGCCACTGTATTCCATGCGGCTTACTATACATGCAATTTATGAATGCACTGTGGATGTTGAGAATTAATGGAGGGAAATTCGCAAACACTAGCTACTCCGCTGCACTCATCATATTTATTTCACCAATAAGAGTGTAATTTTTTGTTAAAAATATATTGTCATATCACAGGTTACATTGTAATCCACTAATCCATATTATGAGCTCTCAAACCCACATTTTCTCTGCTATACACTGTTTTACTCACACTCAAAACTCTTGACCAAACAGGTTCACATGGGAGCTGACCAAGCTCACTCGTACACATGGTTTAAACGAGCTGGCTTGTTATGACAAGGTTAATTATTCACTTACACCTCCCAGGAGCTGGGTGACCGAATGGTCTGAACTGAGTTATCACACGCTTTTGGACTGGAGCGCAATCCTCAGTAAAATCCTAGACAAGCTAAAACAAACATCCGGGTGGATGGGTTCTTGTTAACTTTGGATGCAGCCATGTGTAGAAAATAATTGACTAGTTTCCATATTAAATACCAGTAAGAAAAAACAACAGTTGGTTCTGAGAGAAGTATTTGCTCTTTTAAAATGCATTTGTTAGTTTTGTGCCTTCAGCTGTTGTGGGTTTGAGTGCTTCCTATTGGACAGGACTTGGTGAAATCTTCTCAGATGACGGTGAAGAGAAGAGCTTTGAGAGAAAGCATTTTCACAAAAATGGCATTTATATGGTTTTTCTCCAGTGTGGACTCTGACGTGGGAACGCAAGGTTTGTTTCGTAAATGTTTTATAATCACAGATTTCACAAGCAAAGTCTCTCTGGTTGAGATGAACTTTCATGTGGGATTTTAAGTGATTTGCATTTTTCACTTTGTGCTCACATAACGTACATTTGAATGGTCTGTTATCAGAGTGAACCTTCATATGAAGAGACAAACTACCCTTCCACTTACCGGCATAATCACATAAAGAACACTTGTATGGACGATCTTCAGTATGAACCATTGAATGCGCCGCAAGGGTTGATTCATTTCGAAAACGTTTTTTACAAATTTTACACACTAAAGGTTTGTAATCAATTTCTTGTTTTTTATTTTCTTCCACGTTTCCCCGAAAAATTTCTTTGACTCTAGAAGTAGAATGATCAGTTCCATTCACTGTAAAACTCAAATTCAAATGTTTAGGGGAACAAATCTCATTTATTGATTTTGTTTTGTGTTCATCTTTCCCTAATGTGCATTTGAATGGATGGTCTTGACTATGAACTTGCACATGCTCTTTCAGCCTAATTTTACTCTGGAAACATTTATCACAAAAGTCACAATTAAAACCTTTTTCCTCAAATTTCTCTTTTAATTTTTGTTTTTTATTTGATTTCTGAACAGCATCTTTCACTCTAGAAGTAGAATGAACAGCTTCTTTCACTCTAGAACTAGAACTCAAAGCTTCAGATAAAGGCATTTCAGTAACTGGTTTTGTAGTTTTGTGTTTATCAAAATGTCTCTTCATCCGTGTCCACTTCCGAGTTTTAAAATCACATTTTTTGCAAACAAACTTTATATCAGCATGTGACCTTTCCTTATGTTGTTTGAACATAACTTTATCATGTGTTATGTAGTCACAAAAATTACACTGTAAGACTTTCAGGTCTGCATGTCTTTTCTTGAAGTGTCTTCTGAGCTTCCTGAATGTTTTGTAATAAGTTGCACACAGAGTACATTCAGCAATTGATGTTTCCTCAGACATCTTATCTAGAGTAGACTTGGTTGGAGTAGCTCTTTAAATGCTCCCTAAAGTTAAGAAAAAATAATCAATAAAACTTGCAAGTATAATTGTCACCAAAAAACAAATTAACTGTAACTTTGTAAAAGTTAATGTTTGACACATAAACAGTGTATTCTAGGCCTGAATAAGATGTATTCACATCTACATTCATTGTGCTCACAGCTAAGCAAGCCATTGATAATTTGGAAATCAAAGCTTTGGTTAGCTTAGCAGCCTTTTTGTTAACTAGCGAGGCAGTAAAGAAGTGGATCAGCTACTCCCCCCCCCCCTTTTTAATCTGCTATAGTAAACACAGGACAATACAGAACTATGTACACACCATGAAAAGTAAATTAATAGTGAAACAAGACATGTTAAGGCTTTAAAAAGAAAAAAAAAAGACAGGTCTATTAAAAAGATTTTTCAGCTAAACGCCTTTTAGTCAAGCCTAAACATACCAGTATATGAAATACCATACTATTTATGTATGGGAAACACAGCTCATTAGTCATTAACTATATTTAAATTTTAAATGGTTCAAATTAAACAGATTCTGTGAAAACTTTTCTAGTTTCTCCTCATCAAAATTCGTTAAAAAAAAAAAAAATTAAACCACACGATTAACATTTAATGATACAAAAACAACCCATGTAATATGTTTATTCCCTTTAAATTTCTTGCCAGTGACTACCAGTGTGTGCTTTCACATTTTTGTATTAATTGTTCATGATTATGGGCCTTATGAATGCACCAAGTCTTAATCTGGAACTGAATGCAAGTTGAATTTTACCAAAATATCTTAATTTCCTGTTCATTTAATGAATGCAGGCTTCATCATTTATCAGATCATAATGCTTTTTATAATGTAGGTGCAGTTTTTTTTTACACACAGCGAGGATATTTTAAGTTATCTTCTAATATTTTTTAATGTGTTTCACCCAATGGGGAGAAGTGAAAAGTGCATGTATAAAACTAGTAGCAAGGACAAAGGCGTCAAAAGATAAAGGCTTCAAAACACTAATAGCTTAATAATATTATCCTAACACTAACCCAGATATTCTTAATCTTTTGCCAAACTGTTGTGACCCAGAAGCAAAATTATACCTTAAGATTAAGATTGATAAACAGGTGTAGAAAAAAAAGTTGGGGGGGGGGGGGGGGGCAGGAGGTGAAGAGCTTTTCTTTGTAGATAAAAAGTTGTTACTACAGTAATTTTGATCAGTGTTGGAGGGAAGCAGAAATAAGGACAAAGAAAGTTGGAGGGTTCTGTGGAGGGTGCACTGTAAGTCAATCCCCATAATTATTTTTATAAATTCACACACCTGGTTATAGTTTTGTGTAGAGCGGGCAACTTTTAAGTTTAGGCCTAAAAAAATGAAACCAAGAAAAAAATATTTAAATTTGAATAATTATAATAATAATATATATTTTGCTTCTGGCGTGGCTCCTTCCTTTTCTCAACCGGCCCTAGCCCTACTCAATGTTTTATATAAATATTACGGAGTGAAAAAAAAAGCTGTCAAGCAGTGAGTGTCATGCATGACGGTGGAAATCAAGTAAGAAAGTTGAATATTTTCAGAGGCGACTATTACATTAAACAATAAAGAGCCAAGGGGATGTGTGGGACTGTATGTAGGGATGTCTGTAAGCCTATTATTTAAAAGCTGGTATTTATGGTGTAGAATGTTCTGTAGGCCACTTGTCAAGTCCAGCATGTAATGAGTAGGACTGTCTCTAGGCCTACTGTTTAAATGCCAGCATATAATTATATTATACAAAATGAGAAATTAACTATTTTTTTCTTGTAACACTTGAGCCCACAAGGTTTTTTGGAAAATACCCGGATAAGGTGAAAAAAAATGCACCTGGTTATGGTTAAGCTCTAGATCTAGTCATATAATAAAATATAATATTTAAAAATGAAAAGAAATTGCCAAAATATTAATATGAAATTAGCTGCTGACATCTAACGAATGAATCATATTTTTATTCATATTGACCTAAAAATAGTTTTAAAAAAATTAATTTATGAATTTATGTAGATGTAGTGCAGTCAGAGTGTAGCGACAATAAGAAACTAGTCCAATCCCTGTTAATAATATTTAAATGTTAAAAAGAAAATTCAAATAAAATGGACATTCTACACACAACCCCAAAATTTCTGAAATTTTTGAGCTAGCACCCTCAGGGGTCGTTTCCACAGGCTGAAAACCACTGCCCTATCCTATAATCCTAACAAAAGTCAAACATGAAATGGAGCTGAAGCTACTTAGCATATGAATATGCTTAGTGTCGCTGGTTGGTAGCAGTTTTTATTTTTCTGATACCAAACAAGGTAATTTACCTACGTCTGACAACTTTGAACTTTCAGACTCTCTTGTACTTCACATAGACGTGGGCTGTAGGCATACCATTACTAATCATGCTTTAAAAAATAAGGAAGTTTGATGAAAATTTCAAAACATTTTTAAAAGGCTGCGACTATGCGTACCCGGGTACCAGAAGTGAGAGGTTAGGATTAACACTGAGTCAAAATGGACCCCACACACGCAGCACCGCCATTCCCACCCGGATACCATTAGACTCAAGCTATTCGGATGTCATTTGTGGTATTTTGTTTTAGTTAAACTGTGGAATTAAGTTGAAAAACATATAGTCATAGTCCATTCAATTATCTTTTATTTGATACCTCATTTTGTCTTCCAAAACCAACAATAAAATTTTAAGTAGTTTTTTAATCCCAACCTCTCACTTCTGGTACCCGGGTACAAATAGCCACTTCGTTTTTTAAAATTTTATTATAAAATGATATGAAAATATAACATTTACAGGGAATATAGTTAGATGAGTTTTACTAAATAAAACTATACATTTTAAATTTATTTAATTTATTTATTGTTAATATTCCCCAAAAATTCTTTAATTTATATAATTTTCCTAATAATAAAAAAAAAATTTAACAAAATAAGCTGAATCAACACTTTTTAAAATTTAATTAATGAAGTTTTTAACAATATTTTTTTTAAATTTCCCCAAAATAATAATGCTTTTCCGATGTCATTTGTGGTTGTTTATTTAGTTAAACTTAAAAAGTAAGTTTACAAACATATAAATTCCATTCAATTATCTTTCATTCGATACCAAATTTTATCTTACAAACCCTACATACTACAACTACAATAATTTAAAAATATTTTTTAGTAAATCCAAACTCTCATTCTGGGACTAATATCCGAATAGCCGCTTTAATTATTCTAAAAATCGACTATACTATACCAATGATACCCTCAGTTAATTAAACAATTAAACAGTGGAGGTCGCCATTTTGACAACGAAATTACGATACCCGTTTTTCGGTAATTAACAACCGTCAACGATTGTTTATTTAATTATTTAGGCCTACATTACACCATCAGATCAATTTATCAATAGTTTTCAATATCATCATTAACATTATCATCATCATGAGGCATGAATCATGGTAATAGCATCCTAGCCTCCCTCCAGTTATTCCATTTGCTTCACTTATTAAATGAGTTTTAAATTAAATTATTGAATTGTATTGACTTTTAAAAGATAAAAAAATTCTTGTATCTAACTCTAACTAATAACGCAATATACACCTTGTTGATTCGACACGAATTATCTGTAACTAGTCAACTACAGTGACCTCCCTTTACAAAGTAAAACTTGCGATTCGCAATTATAATATTTTTGGATTTAGTTCGCGAATTTCCAAAAAGAAACTTAATTGAGTTAATTTATATACACACTGGAGTCCTTTAAAACCGATCTAAAGACACATCTATTTCGCAAATACCTTCTGGGATGATTGTCTACCTTATTTTCCATGTGTTGCTGTGTTGGTCCGGGTTGAAATTGCTAGAAAGACTTTGATATTGTATGCTTGTAATTAGTTTTTGTAGTGTTGCGTTTGTTTTAAATGTGGTGAATTATAGATATGTTTTTTGTTGACTTTGTACCGCGCTTCGAGCCTTTGGGGATGAAGCGTGTTTTTGAAATGAACTTTATTATTATTATTATTATTATTATTATATACCGGTATATTCATATTTTAACTTATAATTGCTAAGTATTGAATACACGTTTATTAATATTTAACGTTAACAAATAAAGATATAAATCATAATGAATACATTTTGTTCCAGGAATTTATTAAAATTCTCAAAGTAGTCAGTACCTTACCTCTTACTTATTGGTGACTTATTGACTCAATTGGAAACCACCAACCATTGAATTACAAATCCTAATCCTCCCAGCTCCACCTTTTAAAAAATAAAGTGAATTATTTTATCAATCACAAATTGTTTTAAGATCATCAAGTAAAGAAAGTTTGACTGACCTAAAATCTCAACTTACCCTTTACGGTACTCAAAAGCATTATTGTTCTGGCTATTTCAATTTAAATGTCACTTCTTCTCCTAGCCGCACCAAATTTCAGTCCAACCAGGGGCGTCATTTCAAGTTTTTTAAGGGAGGGGGAGGCAAAACCAAAACTCATTCAGCTTGTTATGGAGTTGCTCATTAACTATGTCAACAAAATAGGGGGGAGGGAGATCGGACATGTTCGACAAATGTTGACAAGGGAGAGGGGGAGGGCGGTTATATTAGTTGACTTCAACAATCATGTTTTCTCTATTAAAAATTTTGATCCTAAAAAAATGACAGGTTGTTACTTTATTAGAACAAATTTAATGAGGTTAAATTAAAAAAGTTAAATAATTTTTATTTATAATTTTTTTTTAAACTTATTGATTAAAAAGTTAAAAAAGGTAAAGATGCATACAATTTTCTCTCCTAACACCCATCGTTTTGCTTGGCCTTTGTTGCTCAAAAACAGAACTTTGTTCGGCCTATGATAAATCAATCGCTGAAAAAAAGACTTTGAAAATAATCACGTGTTTGAGCCTCAAACTTCTCCTAGTTATGATGAATGAGTGGATTAAAGTACCTTGGTCTGTGGGGCACACCCAGCATACGGACCCATATAGCTATCTTTGCATTGATAGTTCACAGTGCTACAGTATGGGGGGCTCTGGGCACTGCAAGTATAGGAACCCAAAGCAAATAGTTATATTGCAGATGGTCGGAAATTGTTTTTTGAGCTAAGACATTAACATAATCGTTTCTTGTTCCAATACGCTGCCTAATCCTAACATAAAAATTAGGCGCATTCAGTTACAAAAACTCACTGTCTCCTCTCGCCCCCCCCCTCCCCACACACAACACACTTTTTTTTTTTTTTTGGACCAATTATTGGAATATTTATATGGTGTTGTGAGTACCGGTATAAATGAAATAATTTTAATCTGGTAAATATTACCACATTTAATACGTCTATGACTTTTGTCCAAGTAGCCTACATATATATGTGTTGACCGTTTTAATATTGGCCCGCCCCGTTCGGCACTAACGCCACCTAGCTACGCAATTTGTCAGCAGACACAATGAAACAGATCAGCATGCGTTATTTGCTCACTCATCACGAATAACATAAACATCAAGTCCCAGGGTGTTTTGGACTATCTATCTCAGAGGTGGGGTTTGTTTCTCATTTTCCTAATGTGGCAATACGAATTTTGCTTACAGTCCGATGAACAATTACAAGTGCTGATAGAAGACCTTGGAAAGATTAATCTCAAGTAAAAAAAAATAAAAATAATACTAATATTTATTACCACATGTCTGTATATCGTTTGGTTGGAGTTTAGTACAGTAAAGTGACTGAAATAATTCATAAACCATTTTCATAAATTATTCCCAAAAGGATTTTTACATCTATTTCAGCATCGTACAAGTACTTACTTTTAAGTACGGTACTCTCCATAGTCAAGAAAACAATGTTTATCTTTAAATCAAATACTTGTTAAACATAAAAATCTCTTCATGATTATGTTTTAATGAACTTTGGGAAATAATCGGTTTACATAAGTTCATTTTAAACAATGATACTTATTTTAACAAAAAATAAATAATTTTTTAATAGTTCTATACTTTCATCATTAGGATTTGCAATTCAAATTTAATCAAACTTTCAGTCTCTTAGATCACTGACAGTAGTGAAGTGAGAACTAGTAAAAAAAAAAATTAATGATAAATATTTACGAATTGAATCAGGGATGACACTTTTTGATCTTACTTATTCTTCTACTTATAGCACACGATTTTATAAGTATCCTAAAGCCATCACTGAATATCGCTTATTGAGATATTGCTATTGGGACTCTTGGTTTAGTTTGGGAATTACTTTACACTTTAGTTAATAGGTATTGTTACGTTCTGTTATCCGTATGGAGAAAATAATCTCTTATTTAAGTATATGGCTCATTCTAAAATAGTACACAACAAAAGACGATACCATATGTTAAACACAGTAACAGAGAAAAAGATACCCAGACAAGGGCTAATTACAATTAATACATTTTATTAAGTTAATAATAAAGTAAAAAAATTACAAAGAAATAAAATTAAAGTAAAGCTATTGACTTATAGTATAGGCTAATGTTGGCGTGTACAACGGTCAGTTAAGCCTCTGCTTAAAAAAAAGTGGCCTGGACCCAATGACTGCAAGAGTTTCCGTCCGGTCTCTAACCTGCCCTTTGTATCTAAGATTCTTGAGAGAGTTGTGTCACAGCACCTTGTGCATCATCTAAACACTTATGACTTGCTTGACAAGTTTCAATCTGCATATCGACCTGGTCACAGCTGTGACACAGCACTGCTCCGTGTTATGAATGATGTTCGTTGTAGTGCTGACCGTGGCGATCTGACAATATTAGTCCTGTTGGATCTGAGTTCTGCTTTTGATGTGATTGACTATGAGCTTCTTCTGTCAAGACTTCTGAATGTGGCATCCATCACTGGAACTGCACTTCACTGGTTTTCTTCTTATCTGACTGACAGGACTCAGCGTATTGTAGTGAAGAAGCAGGCATCTTCCATGGACACTTCCATTGCCTGTGGTGTGCGACAGGGCTCAGTTTTAGGACTTATTCTGTTCTCCATGTATACTAGCCAGCCAGAGGCGTAGCGTGGTGGGGGCAGGGGGGACAGATGTCTCCGGGCGCCAGCTAGTAAGGGGCGCCAAAATGTGCTTTGATATTATTTTATTGATGAAAATAATGGGTTTGAGAGTTGAAAAAAAGAAAAAGGGGCGCTAAAAATGGATCTTGTCCGCGGGCGCGAATCTTGTCCCCGGGCGCCAAACACCCTCGCTACGCCACTGTAGCCAGCTCGGCAAAAGTATTGAAAGTCATGGTATTTCCAGCAAAATATTTGCAGATGACGCAGAACTATAAACGTGTTTCCGCCCCGATCCATTGGAGTGTGCTGCTGCTGTTCGGGCTGTCGAGGACTGCTGTTTTGCTGTTAAAGAATGGATGTCATCAAACAGACTAAAATTAAATGATGACCCCGAATTCGTTTTTTTTTTCTTATATGATCAATATAAATCAAATTAACATCAAATACTCCTACATGAGTAGATGGATATTGACCAAACTTAGTACACATATACTCTATTATCCATATTAAAATACCGAAGAGCACTGAACTCGTAGTACCGGGTATCCATTTATCTGGGGCTGGGGGCACAGTTCATTTTTCCTTATACAAGCTATATAAATATCAATAGGCTTAGAAAACACTATAGTTTCTATGTGAATTAATGGATATGGGCCTAGCCTTGTAGCAATATCCTTCATTGGCTGTATTGATAGATTGGTGGAATTAAAACTAATAATATCCAATCTAGAATTTTCAGAAAGTTCCATAATTTTTAAAAAGCTATATCTATGGCGTTTTAAGTAGATTTTAATAATTTAATGGGACAAGTTTTAACTTTATTATTTATCTGACTGATTTGTATATGGCCCCCTTATCCCAGGCATAACTAAATTGATACAGTTATGATATGGGCCCCCTGGATTCACTCAAAAGAAAAAGGATTATAATTACCGGTATGGCATTTGTTGAAGATTTTTTTATCGTATTTGAAAATAATTAGATAAGTAGTTTTTACACATGTTTCGAGTAGGTTATTAAATTTAATCTAGAATGTTCCAGAAAATTCTTTATTGTTCCAAGGAGATATAAAGTGGGATCTAAAGAATTATTGAAATTTTAGTAAGTTCTATTTAGTTACTGTTCTCTCAGTAACGCTAAGCAATTTTTATACGGGACCCCAAAGGGGTCGGGATCAAATCATAATCATTATCCCAACGGAATCAGGATCCCACCGGGATTGCGATACCAACCTTGAAAGGATCCACCGGGATCGGGAAAACACCGGGATCGGGAAAACACCGGGATCGGGAAAACACCGGGAAACGACGGGACTGCGCCGGGATCGGTGTCAGAACGGGATTAGGGTTCCAATCGGATCGGGTCCTAATGCTATCCCGGCAAAAGCCGGGTATATCCGCTAGTTTAATTATAAACAAGGTCAAGAGAGACTATATTTGCTATATTAATATATAAGTGCGGTACCAAACTTGAGGTCAGCTAGAGTTCATTCACGGGGAAAGAATGGCGTAAACACGTCGACTACGCAACAGGTATGCTGGCATATTGGTTAACGTGTATTTCCAAAAGGCTACACATGGCTTTAACTTTTATCTTTACAGATAGAATTGGTTAAATTGGTGTTTTAATATCAGCAAACAGAACAAAAATGGATAGAGGCAGAGGCACAACTCTTAGTAGCATAAAAATAAAATGGAGGCGAGGGATCATTTAGCAGAAGTGGTCTGTGTAGACCAAATAATTTCACATGTTTCCTTGGAATTAAAACAGAAAAATTAGCTCTTAAACCTTTGCCTTTAAAAAGATTTTGGTTATCTTTGTGAATAATTGATGATGTCTTCTGAGTGTCTACGTTTGAAAGATTCTTGTACCGGTATTACTAGAAATTATAACTATAACCCACAAAACTAATGGAGAAGTCAAGGCATGAACTTCCCAGCTATACTACTTGACGAAACATGCATTCACATTTCAAGTAACGCACTTATAAGAATACCAATTAGGGCTAACCTCTGGGAGCTTTATTTTTTGTGCCTATCATATTAACTGTCGTAACAGCCATACATAGGCCTGCCTACATTATGTATTACATACCTAGGTAACTATTAATTGCGATAATTGCCTACCAGTACAGCTAGGCGAGTAGGTCAGCTAGGATACAAATAGAAGTGAATAATTTAAAATTTTCAATAATATTTTAAGTAATCTCTAAACTCTAAGATGCATTTTTTACTTTAAAAAAAAAGCTTCTTCACAAATTTTACATAATTATGGGTGTTCACCATTATATTCTCTTAAAGAAACCTGTACATTTTTGCTTGCAAGGAATGTAGATCATACATTTCACAGTCACTTAATAGGGGTATTTTGTAAATTTATATAATTATTTTTTTTGCCTTTTTTTTTTTCCGTATAAATAAATAACTAGATTCTCTTTCAAAGTCTAACAATCTTAATCTAACTTTGAAGTGATGAATTAATATTTAAAAAAAAAAAAAAATCACTACTTGATACTTTAATTTTTACTGTTTTATTATTGTCATTTAAAAATTAAGTTTATTTAAGTACCATATCCAAATAGGCACAGTAGAAGCATAGAATATCTAGCATTTTTTTAAAAACTCTTTCCAAATACATACTTTTATACCCTATTAATTTTTACGTACTTTGATACTGTAATATATTTTGTAAGTATTACAATTAAAGACACTTTAAGAAATTAAAACATCTTTACTCCTACATACAGAGCAAGTGTGTCCAGAGGAAAGATTTAATAAACAGTAATTTTCTGTTTAAAAAATTGATGTTTTTGTTTGTTGTAAATTGTAAATAAAAGAAACAAACACAATTACACATTCAAGATTCATTTATTAACTGTCACAGTCATAGAGTGTCATAACAAAATGGAGTATGTGGAAAAAATAAGTGTGTGGAAAGAAAAGGTGGATGAGTCACTTTTTGGCTAGTTCATACCATACTTTCATATTTGCCCTGTGGATGTTGAGAATTAATGGATGAAAATTCACAAACCCTAGCTGCCTAGCTACTCCACTGCACTCATCAAAATTATACCACCAAAAAGAGTGTGTTTTATGTGTGGAATAAATTGTCATATCACTAGTTACATTCTAATCTATCTATCCATATTATGGGTTCTCAACACCATATTTTCTCTGCTATACATACCGGGTACACATAAACTTGTTCGCTCACACTCAACTTTTGAACAAACAAACAGATTCATATGGAGCTAAGATGGCTCCTCCGTACATATGGCTTAACAGAAATGGTTTGTTCTAATTACAGGGGTATTTATTTACTTACACCTCAAGGGTGGCCGAGTGCTCTAAACTGAGTCATTACAAGCTTTTGAACTGGAGCTCAATTCCCAGCAAAAGCCAAGACAAGTGAAAACAACATTCGGGTGGGTGGGACTCGTTAACCTTGGATGCAATCATATGTAGAAAATAATTGCCCATTTGCCTTATTAAGTATCAGCAAAAAAAAAAGTTGGTTCTTAGAAAAATCTTTGTTCTTTTACTATTGGAGTTGAGTGATTCATATTCGACAGGACTTGGTGAATTCTTCTCAGATGAGTTTTAAGATTACACATTTGGGAAAAACGTCTTTCACAAATATGACATTTGAATGGTTTCTCTCCAGTGTGGACTCTCAAATGACGCTGTAAGAGATGATTGGTAAATGTTTTATGATCACAAATTTCACACGCAAAGTCTCTCTTGTTGAGATGAACTTTTATGTGTTTTGTTAATTCCCCTTTTTGTTTCGCTTTGTATTCACAGAATGTACATTTGAATGGCCTTTCATCAGAGTGAATCCTCATATGAAGAGACAAACTTCTCTTCAGCCTGCAAGCATAATCACATAAAGTGCACTTGTATGGGCGCTCTTGGGTATGAACTGTTGAATGTTCCAAAAGTTCTGATTTAAACTGGAAACGCTTTTTACAAATCTCACACACTAAACGTTTGCGCCCCATTTCTTGTTTTTTCATTTCTTCAATGATTTCCTGAACAGATTCTTTGACTTTAGACGTCGACAAATCAGCTTCATTCACAGTACAATTCAAACGTTCAGGGGAAGAAATCTCATTAATTGATTTTGTTTTGTGCTTACCTTTCCCTAATGTGCATTTGAATGGAAGCTCTAGACTATGAACTTGCACATGCTCTTTCAGCCTGATTTTACTCTGGAAATGTTTATGACAAAAGTCACAGTTGAAAAGTTTTATCTCAATTTTTTCTTCTTTAATTAGTTCTTGAATTATTTCCTGAACAGCTTCTTTCACACTAGAAGTAGAATGAACAGCTTCTTTCACTCTAGAAGTAGAACTCAAATCTTCAGAGGAAAGCTGTTCAGTAACTGGTTTCGTAGTTTTGTGTTTATCAAAATGTCTCTTGATTCTGGTCCACTTGCGGGTTTTAAAATCACATTTTTTGCAAACAAACTTTTTATCAGGATGGTAATATTCCTTATGTTGTTTGAACATAATTTTATCATGTGTCATGTAGTCACAAAAATAACATTGCAAGACTTCCAGGTCAGCATGTCTTTTCTTGAAGTGTCTCCTGAGCTTCCTGACTGTTTTGTAATGAGTTGCACACAGTGTACATTCAGCAATCAATGTCTCGTCAGACATTTTTATCCAGGGTTGACTTTTGGTGGAATGGTTCTTTAAATGCTACCTAAAATTAAGAAAAAACAATGTTTATTTTATGTAAAACTGTAATAAAAATTATTTGTCTTTTTATATATGTTAATTTTAAACCAAATAAAATAATTATGCTGGGCCTGAATTAGACATACGGTAAAGCTATTTACATCTACATTCATTGTGCTCACAGCTAATCATGTCATGAATGTTTTGGTAATCAACAGCCTACTTTAACCTACCAGCCTTCTTTTAACTAGCAAGGCAGGGAAGCAGTTAATCTTGTCATTAATGTTTTGGAAATCTACACCTTAGATTTGAATTAAACAGATTCTATGGGAAAACTTTTAAAATGCACATTAAATATAGATTCAAGAAATGTACACTTCTTAGTAATCTAAGATCCTGGACATCAGAAGAAGCCAGAAAGAAAAATCATGAAATCAAATAATTAAAATGTAATGATTAAAATATGATAAAATGCAGTTATTTAAGCAGCAAGAAAAAAAATAAAATGATTGAATTGAGCATTTACATTTTTTAGCTCACCGTTACTTCACATATAAAGTAAAACTGAACATTTAGAGCCTCCTGTATTACTGGAAACACTTCGTTTCTCAAGACTTAGACAATGATTGTTTTCAACATTGTGATCACCAAGAGACCTGCTTACCCAGTCAAATTATTTTGTTTTTTTTTTATTTAACAACCCCCCCCCACCCTCCTCCCCCTTAAAAATGAATAAATAAATCTAATGTATTACTGGAAACACTTCGTTTCTCAAGACTTAGACAATGATTGTTTTCAACATTGTTATCACCAAGAGACCTGCTTACCCAGTCAAATTATTTTGTTTTTTTTTTATTTAACAACCCCCCCCCACCCTCCTCCCCCTTAAAAATGAATAAATAAATCTAAATGAAGTTACGTTATGATATAAAATAAATATAACAGTGATATGAGTGTTTTAGTTAAATCCATTGTTTAAAAGTGCAACTTCTTTGCCTGCATGTGACTGTCTGTGTGTGGTCCCTAGTTCCCTATTTTATAAATGACTTATATTTTATATCAGACAAAAACTATAGGCCTATCCTAGGATACTTTGCCTTCAAGTGATTGTGTTTGTGTGTTGTGGTTTCTAGTGCCCTATTTAATAAATTACATACTTAAGTAAGGCTATAACTTATACGCTAGCATAGGCTACTTTGTCTTTTGGTCTGTACTAGGGCTAAGCTGGGTGCAGTTTTTCCCCCCTGGTACGAGTATTTTGAGACAATTCCTTACTGGTCCAAGTCCGTGTTTTACAAAGGAATATTTATCTTCTCATTTTCTTTATAGTGTTTCACCCAAAGGGGAGATGAGAAAAGTGCTGTGTAGAACAGTAGCAAAGGCATCAAAGTTCCGGGCTTCAAATCAATTATAGCTGAATAATATTAATCTAGCCTTTACCTTTTTTAATGTGGTGACCTCTTTCTAGCATTTGAAAAATTTGTTGTGACCCAAAACGACATTTATAACTTGAGGTTGATAAACAGGTGTTGAAATTGAAAAGGTTGGGGGGGCAGCTTTTTTGTTAAATTGTAGATAAAAACGTGTGGGCACTGTCATTGTGATCAGTGATGGAGAGTAGGAGGACAAATTGCTGATAAGAGAATTCTGTAGAGGGGGATCTGTAAGTAATAAATCCACACAACTGGTTATAATTCTGCATTAAAGCTAGAAACTATAAAAAAATTTTAGGCGCCCCCCCCCCCCCCCCCCCCCCACACAAAAAAAAAAAAAAAAAAAAAAAAATTTTAGGCCCCCCCCCCCCCCCCCTAAAAATTGCAAAAAATAAAGAAATAAAATTCAGTCATGTATAATGTACTGGTAATTTTTTAAAATGAATAGAAAATGCCAAAATTTTTACATTAATTTAACTCCGGACATCTAACGAATGAATCATAATTTTTTATATGCTATGTAGATGTAGTGTACTGAGAGTTTAGTAACAATACAATAAGAAACTAGTCAGATCCTGGTGAGTAATGGTTACATTTTAAAATGAAAAAAAAACAAATACCAATAATTAAAAAAAAAAAAAAAACAAAACCCAAAAAAAAAAAAAAAAATTTTAAAAAAAACCCCCCCCCCCCCCCTTTTTTCACCACTCCTTTTTAAACAATTACATTGTTGAAATACTTAAGAAACAACTAACATTTTCAGGCATGCTCCGAGGTTGAGAATCACTGCCCTAAACTACAAACATAGCATAATCGAACATAGAGTTATGCTACTAAATGCATTAGTGCTGCTAATCACTGGTTATAAGCAGATTTCATTTTTCTGATATCAAGATATTTATTTCAATAAATGTTTATATCATCATCAAGGCTTTCTTCAGTTTATGTTCAAATGATTGTTAAATTACATTACTTTACTGATTGAATTCCATGACAGAACTTAGAAATGATCCCCACACACATTAAACTTTTGACTACTCAGTATCATCAGCATGTGAGCATGTGAAATGAAATATTTATTTTAATTAGAAAGTGTGATGGTCACAACCAAAGATCCACATATTGTCAAAGACAAATAATTACTAATTTAATTAGTAATTACACAAAATTCGCAGTAAGTGCTTTATTATTTCTTAAATTATTTTTTAAAAAATCCACCATTTGATACATTTACTTTTAATGTTTTATTACATCATTTACATTGAACTTAATTTAGTACCCTTTCCATTCAGGTACAGTAGAAGCCTAGAATTTCTATCATTCATTTTAAAAACTCTATCCAAATACATACTGTAATTCCATAATATTTTTATTAAAGCACTACAATTAAAATTAAAGGCAATTTAAGATGTTAAAGACGTCTATACTCCTACATACAGACCAAGTGTGTCAAGAGGAACGATTTAATAGGCAGCACTGGAACAGTACATTATTTTCTTGTTTAAAAATTTATGATTTTTTTTTGTTGTAAATAAAAGAAACACAATTACACATTCGTTATTCATGATTCATTTATTAATTGTGACAGTCATATAGTGTTATAGCAAAAGTGAGTGTGTGTGGTAAAAAATGTGGATGGGTCATTTTTGGGCCACATACCATGCATCTTACTTTATATGTAATTTCTGTATGCACTGTGGCTGTTGAGAATAGATGGAGGAAATTCTCAAACCCTTGCTACTCCACTTCACTCATCATGATTACTACACCAAAAAGAGTTGTTGATTTTTTGTTGAATATATTGTCATATCACAGGTCACATTGTATTCCATCTATCCATATTATGGGTTCTCAAACCCACATTTTCTCTGCTATACACTCAAATAAACTTCTTTACTCACAGTGAACTCTTAACTGATCAGGTTCATACGGGAGCTGAGGTAGCTTATATATAGCTATATATATATTTATATATATATAGCTAAACTGTGCTGGCTTGTTCTTGTTACAGGGGTAATTGTTCACTTACACCTCCTGGGTGCTGAAATGGTCTAAACTGAGTTATCACAAGCTTTTGGACTGCAGCTCAAACCCCAGCAAAATCCTTAACAAGCAAAAAAAACATCTGGGTGGGTGGCACTCAATCTTGAATGCAGGCATGTGCAGATAATTATTGACCATTTTCCATATGAAATACCGGTAAACAAAAATTTGACCCTTTGTTCTTTTCAAATGCATTTGTTAGCTTTGTGCCTTCTGCCGTTGTCGATTTGAGTGATTCATATTTGACAGGACTTGGTGAATTCTTCTCAGATGACTTTTAAGATTAGACCTTTGAGAAAAACCTCTTTCACAAAATTGACATATAAATGTTTTTTCTCCAGTGTGGACTCTTATGTGAAGCTGTAAGAATTGCTTGGTAAATGTTTTATAATCACAAATTTCACATGCAAAGTCTCTCTTGTTGAGATGAACTTTTATGTGGCCTTTTAAGTGTTGTGCTTTTTTCGCTCTGTATTCACAAAATGAACATTTGAATGGTCTTTCATCAAAGTGACTCTGTATATGAACAGCCAAATAACCCTTCCACTTACCAGCATAATCACATAAAGTGCACTTGTAGGGAAACTCTTGAGTATGAACTTTTGAATGATGTGTAAGATTTGATTTATACAGGAAACGTTTTTTACAAATCTCACACACAAAACCTTTGCGCCCCATTTCTTGTTTTTTTATTTCTTCAATGATTTCCTGAACAGTTTCTTTGACACTATAAATAGAATGATCAGATTCATTCACTGCACCACTCAAATTTAAATGCTCAAGGGAAGAAATCTCATTTATTGATTTTGTTTTGTGTTCATCTTTCCCTAATGTGCATTTGAATGGATTCTCTAAACTATGAACTTGTACATGCTCTCTCAGCCTGATTTTACTAGGGAAATGTTTATCACAAAAGTCACAAATAAAAAGTTTTTCCTCAATTTTTTCTTCTTTAATAAGTTTTTGAATTATTTTTTGAACAGCTTCTTTCACTCTAGAACTAGAAGTAGAATGAACAGCTTCTTTCACTCTAGAAGTAGAGCTCAAATCTTCAGATGAAGGCAGTTCAGTAACTGGTATTTTAGCTTTGTGTTTATCAAAATGTCTCTCGATTCGGGTCCACTTGCGAGTTTTAAAATAACATTTTTCGCAAACAAACTTTTCATCAGCATGTAATGTTTCCTTATGTTCTTTGAACATAATTTTATCATGTGTTATGTAGTCACAAAAATAACATTGTAAGACTTCCAGGTCAGCATGTCTTTTCTTAAAGTGTCTCCTGAGCTTCCTGAATGTTTTGTAATAAGTTGCACACAGTGTACATTCAGCAATCAATGTTTCCTCAGACATTTTTATCCAGAGTTGACTTTGGTTGGAGCGGCTCTTTAAATACTACCTAAAGTTAAGAAAAAAAAATAATGGATAAAACTTTTACTTTTATTCTAAATATAACTGTCAACAAAATTAACTGTATTTTTTTAAAATTTAATTTTAAATGAATCAACTATGTATTCAGGGCATGAATTAGACATATAGATATTTACATATAAAATTATTGTCCTCACGGCTGATCATGTCATGAAAGATTTGGAAATCAACAGCTTAGGTTAGAATTAAACAGATTTTATGGGAAAACTTTTCAAATGTATATTAAAGAAATATACACTTCTTAGATCCTCATAATCAGATGAAGCCTCTAAAAATAATATTATGAAACCAAATAATTAAAATTTAATGATAAACATGCAGGTATTTGGTTTATTTTTGACAATGATAACCAGTAATTAAAACCCATTCTGATTTATATTACTTGTCCATTCAATGAATGCAGACTGCTTCATTTATCATGTTTTTATTTATTTATTTTTTTATTTTATAGTAATGTGGGTTGAGCACTAGTAGCAGTTAATTGTATTTATTTTCATTGCCGTTGTCAATATGTTTATGAAATTGTCAAATTTTTGTCACACTCAGATCAAGCTATACAAAAAAATATGTAATAATACAGTTACATGATACAGAATGTTTTAAGCAGCAAGAAAAACAAAAATGATTCTATTGATAATTAAAATTTGTAGTTCAAGGTCACTTCACAGATAAATTAAGCCTGAACATTTAGAGGTTCCTGTATTAGTGGAAACTCTCAAGATTTAAACAATGATAATGTTTTTAATACATTGTGAACTACCATGAGACCTAGTTACCCGGTCCAATTGATTTTTGTAATTTAACTTTGCCTCCCCCACAGACCAACGCCCTCTCCCCCCCCCCCCCCCCATTTTTGTAATTTAACTTTGCCCCCCCCCCACACCAACCCCCCCCCCCCCCCCCCCCACCCCCCAAAATAAAATTTTAAGAAATAAATAAATTTAAACTAAATAATGACATAAATATATCAGTGATAAGAGAATTTTAGTTCAATTCATCGTTTAAAAATCTGCAACCAACCCAGCAGTTCTCCAACTGCTTAATGGCGCAACCTCTTTCTAACATTGGCCAAGTTGTCTTGACCCAAAACCAGAATAAGCTGAGATTGATAAACAAACAGGGAGGGGGGGGGGGTCAAAGCTTTTTCTTGTAGATAAAAATATGTTGTACCTATACTTTAATTTTAATTAGGGGTGGAGAGTAGCAGAAAATAAATTAGGGTGTCGGGGAGGGGTTCCTGTAGACTGTAGAGGGGGCACTGTAAGTAATAAATTCACACAACTGATTATAGTTGGCATGGCTGCATGAAAGCAGGAAATTATTACATTTAGGCCACTCAAAAAGAATTAAACAAAGAAAAAATAAAATTCAATCATAAATAATATAATTTTTTTTAAATGAATAGAAAATGGCAAAATATTGAAATATAATTAGCTGCTGCCATCTAACGCATGAATCTATATATTTTTTTTAATATATGTTATGAAGCGTAGTGAGTTTAGTAACAATAAGAAACTAGTCTGATCCCTGAGAATAATGTTTAAATCTTAAAATGAAAGTTTATATATAAGAAAACTACAAATTTGACTATTTTTTACACACAAACCCACAACCCCTTAATTATTAAGGCTGCTGCTATTCGGACCCTGGCTCCTTTAGATTAAATGGCTCTCCGGACCTCGGTCCGTTTAGATTAAATGACTAGTCTGACCCAGGTGTGGTAACACTAGTATTAGTAACGGTAGTATGAGTTATGAGAATTTTAAAAGAAATGTGTTTTGTTCTCCTTGTTATTTCAAACCTAGTAATAATTTTATTTTTAGCTGTTTTTTTTTCTTTTTGCTTTGTTGAATTCTTTAGTAGTGATAGTTTTTTTCTTCTTATTTTTTCTTAAGTCATATTTGTGTAACAGTGTTTTTATCTAGCAAGCAAGATGATAAAGATACATTATTTTCATTAGATTTGTATTAACATTAATTTAATAATTAAAATTAAAACCTTTATCAATTTAGATTTATCTGTATTGGTTAAGTTAAAAGATTTAATTACACAGTAATTAATGGATTAATTAGGTATTATTGTATTATGTATTCTAAATGAAAAGATCATAATGAATTTAAATAAAATTCAACTGTTCCTCTAAAGCAGTGGTTCTCAACCTTCCTAATGCGGTAACACTTAAATACAGTTCCTCAAATTGTAGCGACCACTAGCCACAAAATTATTTTCATTTCTACTTTATAAGTACAGTATATGTCTTTTCCAATGGTCTTAGGCAACCCCTGGGAAAGAGTCATGCGACCCCCAAAAAGGTGGCGACCCACAGGTTGAGAACCGCTGCTCTAAAGGACTGTGACTAAATCAGAACAAAACCACCAATTTTAACCTTTTCTTGGAGACTGAAATACACCCGAAGACAGTCTGTTATTCCTGATATCTCTAATCTCTTTTCACTAATCATTCTCATACCTGACCTAATCCAGCAGATAGTTGAAATTAAAATCTTGGAGTGTGCAACTGAATACATTATAAAGCATGAGAAAGAGATTTTGGGGGATGGGGCGCTTGTATTTTTTTCTACCATTTCCTGACAACTAGGTGTAACACAACTGTGCATTATTTAGTAGAAAACAACAACTTCTAAACTGGCTCGTGAACATTTTTGTTTGGTTGTTTATTAAATTATTATTTGAGTTTGTGTAATCCATAAAATAGATTAGGCCAGTACGAAGTAGGCAGCCAATAAAAGCTTTACATTTAGATTGCATCAGTCCTTTGCCATTTGTCTCCTTTTACTTTCTCACCTTCCCTTTTGGTGCAGTCAATTATTGTTTGTATCATTTTTTCATTAATAATTAATGTACAGAAGAAATGCTTCAGTGGGAGATTCTATGTGATCTGTGAAGGGAGTTCAGTTTCAAATTCAAGGCAACTAAAGACCTGCCAAGAAAAAAATCTGTATGGGGTGCATGCAAGGGGGAAATGGGGCCGCTGCCCACAGGGGGTGACGCCCTGTGGAGGGGGGTTGGTTTAAGATCTATATACTAATGCACAAGCCTTTTTTAGTAAATAAAGAGATATACAGTTACCTCCATTGTCTTTGAAGAGTCCACAGAACACCACAGAACATGAGAA
Source organism: Lymnaea stagnalis (assembly GCA_964033795.1). Taxonomy (NCBI): domain Eukaryota; kingdom Metazoa; phylum Mollusca; class Gastropoda; family Lymnaeidae; genus Lymnaea; species Lymnaea stagnalis. Next base: position 1,220,063 of record CAXITT010000119.1, read on the forward strand.
AAATAATACTGGAAATGTTTATATACAGAATAATGCAGATATCTACAGTAAAAAACAGAAGATCCATTTTATTTACATATGCACACAGGCTGCTAAGACTCTTAGTAAGAGTTCAGTTTTCCGGCATATCCCAAGTGGCCTTTTTGCGCTTGTTTAACAGCTCTTTGGACAACTGAAGGTTAGCATTGCAGTTGATCTTAGTTACAAGCAAGTTAGAAAAAATATCAACTTTCATGCTTGCCCTTGTTTCATTGTAATTTTTCTTTACAATCTTCTAGCATTCTACAAAGTCTGGAAACATTTCTTTGACTCTGGCATTAAAATGATCGGAGTTGGCTAGAGAAATATTTCAATAAGAAAGGGGGTAAATAAAACGATCTGCTGGATCCTTAGCAAAGAAATTAGACATGGATTACTTTTAGCTGCAGTTGTATGTTGTTTTTTGGGGGGTTAAAATATGTTTATTAATATCATTATACCCATCACTTTCAATAGATTTAACCATTTAATTAAGAAAAGCTTTAACAAACAAAAAGTCTGAATTATTTTTTAGGCTTGTAAAAAGGATGAATCACGATCAATTGAAAATTGAAAAATGATTTGAAGATCGCAGTTCGCTTTGATAAAAACAGGCAGTGTCTACACGTCAGGCGACCAGACAAATAGTGTAGGAGATATTCATCCGGCAGGCATGCCACGTTTTATAAAAAACATTGTCACTTTTTAACCAACTGTTCATTATATATACCAGCAATGGTTTAAGTATTTCTATCGTATAATTGAACATATTTCTTTTTCGTGTAAATGTCCAGACTATCTTGAATTTTTTTATATGAATTACTGTAAATTCTGATTGACAATTAGCGGTCACTTGACGAGGCTCACGGACAAATATCTTGCGCAACTTTGTTGTGGTGGTCATGTGACTTGGTCGAATATATAATAGCCGGACGAATATCTGGAAAATTTATTCACTTATTCGTCCGGTCACTGGACATGTATGCACTTCGTAAAAACGGTGACAGGTGAAAAATTATAAAGTTCGAAAAATCAAAATTTTAAGGGGTTTGTTGGAAGGTCGGAATGAGGGGTAAAAAAATCTGTATAGTTCTGACAAAATCAGAAGGGTTGGCAGGTCGGCAACTAAATCATGCCACTTTATAAAAAAGGATAAAGAGAGCCATTTACTGTCATATAAGACTATGAGTTATGAAGGTAATTTTTAGCGTACTTTTGTAGTAAAGTTTTGACACCCGCTATCTTCTAAAATAATTTAGTTGGAACTTTCAAAAAAAAAAGTGACATTCTCAAGTCTCAAGTGATCACTCTCTGAGTTATGACCGCACAGGCTGAGATCCACTTCCATTACCTATAATTATAAGAAAAATTTGTAAATGCAAAGAGTAAGTTGAGTAAGTGTAAGATATATCACCGCCCATGGCTGCCATCTTGGTGGACAAGACCAGTAAATCTTTCACTAAATCTAAGTAAATGTATCCCTAAACCTTATCTGAACCCTAAAGTATCCATAAACCTAACCTAAACCCTAAATTTAAATGTATCCCTAACCTAATCTCACTAATCTGAACCCTAATTTACGGCAACTTTAATAAACACGCAAATGACGTCATGGCGATATCTTTTAGCTTTGGCCGAAAAATCATAATGGAGTGGAGCTGCTATGTTATGACTATATATTAAATACATATGTGCTTATTCAGAATAAGAGCTTAGTCAAATTCAATTGTGAATTAGTTCAATTAGATTTAGATAGTGATGCTGCTAATAAGCCTAATACTAATATTAAATATTATCACTAATACTAATATTTACTGCTGATATAAACTAATAATAAGCAGTTTTCTACCCAGTGTAGTTTACTTACTTACCGCACATTGATGAGCTCCATTGTTTCATCCGATTAAATATTTTTATTATTTAAATTTAATTGCTTTTTTAAAATAGTAAAATATATTGTAAGTCTTGTATATAACTGCTACTTTGTTTTCTCGCCACGAATTTTAAAGTGAAAATATGTAACTGGTAAACTAGGGTGGCCTCCCTTTAAAAATATAAAACTCATTTATTCGCATTTATAATTATAATAATATTAATCTCTGTAGCGAGTTTCCAAAAAGCAACTATTAACCTTTTCAGCACGGCTACAAACATGTTTAAACAGCTATAAATATATTCAAGTTTTATGCATTTTACATATCAAATACCGTAGAATTACCTTAGATTTGATGGTTTTGATCGGGCTGAGCACCAGTGCCGGATTAAGACCTATGGAGGCCCCAAGCCGCCTAGCACCTAGGCTTAGACCAGTGTCATCCTGATCATCTTATTAAAGGTCTCGCACTCCTGGGTGGCCTCACGTTATATGGGCATTAAGCTGCCAAATATTTTTAATGAATGCATATTTAAAAATCGTTAAGCAATTAAATTTCTTTAAAATTATTATTATTAGGTGGTTTCATATAGCGCAGTATCCCAGCCTAGGGCTGGGCTCATTGCAGTACTCTAGCCTAGGGCTAGGCTCATTGCAGTACTCTAGCCTAGGGCTAGGCTAACTGCAGTACCCCAGTCTAGGGCTAGGCTCACTGCGCTTCACATAAAAATGAGCAATTACAGAAACGTATAGGCCTACATTTAAAAACAACAATTGGTGAAAAGCTTGACCTCATCACCCGAGTACAATCTACCCCTGTCTAGCCATGGACAGCATCCAGCAGAATCGGGCGTTGTTTATCAGAGTGGGTGGGGTGGTGAGAATGAGTCGGTAAAGTTCAGTTTGTAGAGATGGGTCTTTAGGGCAGTTTGAAGGCTGTAATGGTCGTTATATTGCGGGTGTGTAATGGGAAGGAATTCCATTAGTTGGAAGCAGTTAGAAATTCTAGTTAGAAGAAGGATTCTCAAGGTTTTGTGAACATATTTGTTAATTTTCATATCAATTTCAGTTCCTTTGGGCAGTTGGGTAACTTGGGGCTGCGGACCGCACTGGGTGACACCATCTCAGGGGGAGTCACAACAAATTGAAAAATTGCATAATTACAGATCACAAAATGCTCGGTCTAACCGAAATTCATGAAAGGATGATGATGATTGTTCACTTGTATAGCGCTTATGTCCATGCTATTTTAACACGCTCGCAGCGCTCTGAAATCAAAAACTATATTATTTATAGAAAAAAAGTCATCAAGTGTCTCTTAAAGGAATTTTTATCATATTCATTTACCCTCAAACTCAAAAATTGAGTCAAACTGTTCCATAATTCAGACGCTACAGCTCAAAAGAATGCACTCTGTATGACTTCTTTCTGTGTCCATCCACACTGGAAACCTTCAGAAGTGGCTGTGATGTAGGGCACACGATAACCAATTATGCTTAGATTTTACCCACATTTAAAAAAAAATCCAAATACATGCTTTATCAAAAGTTCAAGGTTTATGCGTCAGGAATAAGGTGACCCTTGAATAACGTCATAAAAACACCGTTTTGACAATGATTCAATGCAAAATGAAGTGTTCTGTAACTTTCGTAAGGGATAGTTAGCTATATTTATCTAAATTCTGACAAATAAACTCCTTTAATTGATACCAAATACGATGTAGCCGGGGGATTCTAAGCACATGAATCGACTCGGTAAAAATTAAAAAAATTACTTTTTATCTATTCATAGGGTTAATAAAAGAATATTTTACACAATTTTCAAACAACTGGCAAAGTGACTGGCAAATTTATAAGACCACACTTAGAAGAGATTGCCTGTGTGCCTATTAAAAGACATAAAATGCAAACTTCGAAAATTGCAAAAGACTGGGACAGCTAGGACTAAATATAGTTTTTTTTTCTTTAAAGAAAACCTGAGTTCTTTAAATGTTAAATAAATCGGTGTTTTTTCTTTTGCTCAAATTACATTTTTTCTTCATCGTTATGTTCAATAAATGTCCATAAAAATAAAATGTCAAATGGTTTTGCTTATCTTATAAATTAAAATTTTAAATTATATATTGTATAGTGCATTACAACACAACAGAGAGAAAATTAATAGAAAATAGGTAAAAATATTAATCTGCTTTAACTTTAACCACTTTTTAGTTAGCTGAAAATTTCTCCCAACATGGTGGTCCATTTCTCCCTTCGCTGTGTCCATTTCTCCCAACCTACATAGTCATCCGTTTCTTTCGAATTTCACAAAAACTCTTAAATTTATGACAATGCAAATTAAGTTTTTAAGTGTAGCCTATATGTGAACTGGCTATTGATAACCCAAATTATATGGTTATACCTTTTTAATTGTTAATACCAACTGCATTCTTTGACTGATGTTCATTTGGTGGCCCATTTCTCCTGACTCTCCCCTATACTTGCATATAGATAAACTTTTATTTTCATTTCAAAAGGCCACACAGTGACATGGCTTCAACTTTTATCTCTGTTAGAATTAGTTGAATTAGTGTTTTAATATCTGCAAATAGAACACAACTCTTTGTATAAAACAGAGTGAATACTTAGCAGAAATGGTCTGTGTAGACAAAATAAATTCACATGTTTAATTTCAATTAAAATAGAAAAATTGGCTCTTTAACTTAAACCTTTGTCTTCAAAAAAGATTTTTTTGTTTGTGCAAAACGCATAAACGTAAATTTGCAAAAAGTATATTTGCAAAAGGCTAAACGTTGTGTGCAAAAGACTACACATGATGGCCTTAATTCTTAAGCACAATCTTTAGTAGAATTGGTTGAATTTTTGTCTTAATATCGGTAAATAGAAAAAAATGGACGTATGACTAACTTTTTGTGTTAAATGAAGTGTTTATATAGCAGAAGTGGTCTGTGTAGGAAATAGTCGGGCCTATCACACGTTTCATTTAAAAGAGAAACATTGGGGCTTATTACTTAAATATTTGCTTTTAAAAATATTTTGTTTATCTTTGTGAATAATTGATGCCATCTGAGTGGATACAATTGAATGATTTTTGTATTACTAGAAACAACGCACAAAACAATGGAGACGACAAGGCGTGAACTTTAGAAGAAGCCCAATTGTGAATTATAATTAGTGCTAACTTCTGGGAATTTTAGCTTGTGTGATTGATTGTGTGTCTGATTGTGTGACTGATTGTGTGTCTGATTGTGTGTCTATTCAACACAACGTTGCAGCCAGATATACAATTCATACATGCCGAGAGAGTTATTAATTGTGCTAATTAGTGCTTCAAAGCTAGGACAGCACTGATTATGTTTTAAATTGTTAGTAACAATCTCTAAGATTACCGGAATTTGAAAACAAAATCAACAACTAAACTTTCTTTTAAATAAATTAAAGTATAAATATAAACATTTTAACCTTAGTCTCAAGTGATGAATTTAAAAATCATCTATTTGATACTTTAACATTTAATATTTTATTAGTCTACGCCATTTACATGAAGTTTACATGAAGTTTAATTCAGTACCCTAGCCACACAGGCACAGTAGAAGCATAGAATTTCCAGCATGTATTTTAAAAACTCTATCCAAATACATACTTTGATAATATTTTTATTTTTTTAATTTTTTAAAAAGTATTCACAATTAAAGGCAATTAAGAAATTGAAACGTCCATACTCCAACAAAGCAATTGAGTCTAGAGTAAAGATTTAATACCAGTACGCAGTATTTGAACACTACAGGTATATTATGTTTTTGTTTAAAATTGTTTTTAAAAAAAATTTGTTTTACACAAAAGAAAGAAACACAATTACACTTTCATGATTTATTTGTTAATTGTCACAGTCATATAGTGTCATAGCAAAAATGTGTGTGTGAGGAAAATGTGTATGTGAGGAAAATGAGTGTGTGGGGAAAATATGGATGGGGGAGGTATGAGTCATTTTTGGGCCACATTAAACCATATATGCTATACATCATTTATATATGCTATACATCATTTATATATGCTGTGCGTCATTTATATATGCTGTATGTAATTTATATATGCACTGTGGATGTTGAGAATCGATGGAGGAAAATTCACAAACCCTATCTACTCCACTGCACTCATCATATTTACGTCACCGAAAAGAGTGTGTTTTTGTTGTTGAATATATTGTCATATCACAATTATTCAGATTCTAACTTTTCTATCCATATTATGGGCTCTCAATCCTACATTTTCTCTGATACACATAAACTTGTTTCCCCTCACTCCACTCTTGACAGGTTCACACAGGGCTGAGTACGCTCATCCATACATTGGTTTAACTATTAACAGAGGTGGCTTGTTCTAATTACTTGGGTATTAATTCACTTGCACCTCCTGGGTGCTGGGTGGCCCAATGGTCTAAAATGAGTAATCACAAGCTTTTAGACTTGAGCTCAATCCCCAGTAAAAGTGTACACAAGCAAAAACAAAATGCGGGTGAGTGGGAGTCATTCACCTTGGATGCAGCCATGTGTAGAAAAAAATTACACATTATCCATAATAATAATATTTAAAGGTAAAAGAAAAGTTGATTCTTAGAAAAATCTTTGCTCTTTTACTATACTATTGGATTTGAGTGATTCCTATTCCACAGGGCTTGATGAATGCCTCTCAGATGACGTTTAAGAGTAGGGTTTTGAGAAAAAGCTCTCTCACAAATATGACATTTGAATGGTTTTTCTCCAGTGTGGATTCTCATATGAAGTTTTAAGAGTGACTTGGTAAATGTTTTATAATCACAAATTTCACAAGCAAAGTCTCTCTGGTTGAGATGAACTTTTATGTGTTGTGTTAAGTCCCCTTTTTGTTTCGCTTTGTATTCACAGAATGTACATTTGAATGGTCTTTCATCAGTGTGAATCCTCATGTGAACAAACAAATTACCCTTCCACTTACCAGCATAATCACATAAAGTGCATTTGTATGGATAGTCTTGATTATGAATTCTTAAATGTTTTGTAAGATATGATTTATTTTGAAAATGTTTTTTACAAATTTCACACACAAAACGTTTGTCCTCCATTTCTTGTTTTTTAATTTCTTCGATGATTCCCTGAACAGTTTCTTTGACTCTAGCAGTTTCATTCACAGTACGACTCAGATTCAAACATTCAGAGGAAGAAATCTCATTTATTGATTTTGTTTTGTGCACATCTTTTCCTAATGTGGATTTGAATGGATGCTCTAGACTATGAACTTGCACATGCTCTCTCAGCCTGATTTTACTCAGGAAATGTTTATCACAAAAGTCACAACTATAAAGTTTTTCCTCAATTGTTTCTTCTTTAATTAGTTTTTGAATAATTTCCTGAACAGCTTCTTTCACTCTAGAAGTAGAATGAACAGCTTCTTTCAATCTAGAAGTAGAAGTAGAATGAACAATTTCTTTAACTCTAGAAGTAGAATGAACAATTTCTTTCACTCTAGAAGTAGAACTCAAATCTTCAGACGAAGACAGTTCAGCAACTGGTTTTGTAATTTTGTGTTTATCAAAATGTCTTTCTATCCGTGTCCACTTGCGAGTTTTAAAATTACATTTTTTGCAAACAAACTTTGCATCACCATGGAAATATTCCTTATGTTGTTTGAACATCATTTTATCATGTGTTATGTAGTCACAAAAATAACATTGTAAGACTTCCAGGTCAGCATGTCTTTTCTTGAGGTGTCTTCTGAGCTTCCTGAATGTTTTGTAATAAGTTGCACACTGTGTACATTCAGCAATGAGATTGAGTGTCTCCTGAGACATTTTTTTCCAGAGACTTGGTCGGAGTGGCTCTTTATAGGTTACCTAAAATTAAGAAAAAATAAATGATAAAACGTTTATTTTATGTCTCCTTGTCATACAAAGTTTATATTTATGTAAACAAATAAACTATGTATTCTGGGCCTGAATAAGATGTATAGCTATTTGCATTTACATTCATTGTGTTCACAGCTAATGATGTCATTATAATATTTTGGAAATCAACTTAGGTTAGCCTACCAGCTTTCTTTTAACAAACACGGCAGTGAAGCAGCAAACCCACTACCCAACCCTGCCCCTCCCACCACACTTTAATAACCTGTAGGAAAGATAGGATAATAAAGAACCATGAAAAGGAAATAAATAGTTCAACAAGATATGTTTAAAAAAAAAAAATACAGGTCAATTAAAAAGAATTTTCAGCAAGCTAAATGCCATTTTTTTCAAGCCTAAACATACTGGTATATTGATCTATTTATGTATAGGAAACACAGCTCAATAGTCATTAACTAAATTTAGATTTGGAATGGTTAAAATTTAACAGATTCTCTGTAAAAACTTTTCTAGTCTCAAAAAAAAATAAAAAAATAAACCAAATGATTAAAATTGAATGATAAAATTATTATGATAGAAATATAGTACAGGTATTGGGTTTATTCCATTTACATTTTTTGCCAGTGACTACCAGTGTGTGTTTTCACATTTTGATATGAAATGTTTTAGGGCCCTAACAATGCATCATCAAGTTTTAATCTGCCTCTGCATGCAAGTTAAATTTTATAAAAATCCTTTTATTTCCTGTTCATGTAATGAATGCAGGCTTCATCATTAGTCCTAATATTTTATAATCTGGGTGCAGTTTTTTTACACATAGTCAGAGTACTTTAAGACAATACCCTACAAGTTATCTTCTAATTTTCTTTAATGTGTTTCACCCAATGGGGAGAAGTGAAAAGTGCATGTATAAAGCTAGTAGAAATCACAAAGGCTTCAAAATATAAAGCCTTCAAACACTAACACTTTATTAAAAGGCCTATTATTTAAAGGCTGGAATTCATGATGTAGGACTGTCTGTAGGCCTCTTCTTAAAGTCCAGCATGTAGGGCATGTAGAGTGTAGGAATATCTGAAGGCCTATTGTTTAAAGGCCAGCACATTATTATATTATAGAAAATGATAAATTAACTTTTTTTTTTTTTTGTAACTCTTGGACCCACAGTGTATTTTGTCATAATACCCGGACATGGTTTAAAAAAAACAAACTGCATCCATTTAAGCAAAAAGGCCAGGACATTATTATATTATAGAAAATGATAAATTAACTTTTTTTTTTTTTGTAACTCTTGGACCCACAGTGTATTTTGTCATAATACCCGGACATGGTTTAAAAAAAACAAACTGCATCCATTTAAGCATCTAGTAGTCTTATATAATGTACTTTTTAAAAATGAAAAGAAACTTCCAAAATATTGAAGACACTTCCAAAATATTGATATGAAATTAGCTGCTGACATCTAACGAATGAATCATAATCATATTGATCTAAACATAGTTTTTTTAAAAATAATTTATGTAGCTGTAGTGTAGTCAGTGTGTAGCAGCAATATGAAACTAGTCCAATCCCTGTGACTAATATTTGAATGTTAAAATGAAAATTCAAATAAGAATTTTACACAAAGCCCCAAAATTTCTGAAATTCTTAAGCCACCATCCTTGTTACCCACAGTCTGAGAACCACTGCCCTAGCCTATTCCATATTTTTATAATCATAACAAAAGTCGATCAATGAATTGAGCTGCTATGAATATTTAGTAATTTACTTTATGAGATGCTTAGTGTTGCTGATTGGTAGGAGTTTTTATTTTTATGATACCAACCAATGTAGGTTACTTACGTATTACTCTTTCAACTTTGAACTTTCGGACTCTCACATACTTCACGCAGGCATACTCATACTTGGCAACAGTATCTTAGCCTTCCTCCAGTTATTCCAAATGCATCACTTAAGTTATTAAATGAGGTTTAAATTAAATTATTATAATTTATAATTTATAGTCTGAGAACCACTGCCCTAGCCTATTCCATATTTTTATAATCATAACAAAAGTCGATCAATGAATTGAGCTGCTATGACTAATTAGTAATTTACTTTATGAGATGCTTAGTGTTGCTGATTGGTAGGAGTTTTCATTTTTATGATACCAACCAATGTAGGTTACTTACGTATTACTCTTTCAATACTTTGAACTTTCGGACTCTCACATAATTCAAGCAGGCATACTCATACTTGGCAACAGTATCTTAGCCTTCATGCAGTTATTCCAAATGCATCACTTAAGTTATTAAATGAGGTTTAAATTAAATTATTATAATTTATAGGTAAATGCATTCATTTGTTGCCATGACGTATCACACTCTGTGAATCACACAGCCTCCTTCTTGGTTGCCACGACCCGTGAACTTTTATATTATAATTCACTGTCACTAAACCTAACCTGAACCCTAAATGTATCCCTGTAACGGACTATGTTTTCACATGAAAACAGAGAGGTAGCATGAGTGAACAGTGAATTGTGTTGACCATGTATTTTGAGATGCAAATGTGAACTCCACGTTTTTGGAGAGTAAAATTATGTTTTTGTCAGAGCGGTTGTTTTGCACGCTTTGCTGGTAATAAAGTATGAGTTGACTGAGATAGTAGAGAGCTGAGCGCAGAGCAGTAGAGTCAGTAGCGTGAGAGCTGTGTGATTAGACAGTTGACAGTTTAGTGTGAGGACGTGTCTTTCTTAATGATGGAATACTATAGATATATATGTGAAATTACATTCATGCAAGGATTAT